>JASVER010000167.1:505586-597932 GCA_030449065.1 Oceanodroma leucorhoa
GGCGCGGAGCAGGCGGGGGGAGAGCGGTGCAGGTAGAGCTGCTGTCCCAACGGGGAATTCCGCGCTTTCCTTCGGCGCCCCCTCCCCTCCCGAACCTCTGGGAACTGGACCGTGAAATGTCGGGAGGCTCACAAGCAAAACCCCTCTGTGGAAAAGCAGCTGGGGCCCAAAAGAAAGGCGCGGGTGGACGCTGCAGGGTGGGGGCCGGCCCGGCAGGGTGAAGCCAGCGGCCCGCGGGGCCCGGCCCGGCTGAAGCGGGAGCTCGCTCCCGGCTTGTGTCGGTTCAGCCTCGTGTATTGGTATTTTTGTCAGCAAGTGGACAAATGTTTCCAAARCACTTGAAACAACACCAAGAGCTGAGAGACTTTGAGCTGTGTTACTCTGCAGTTTCCTTCAAGAGTACTTTTTGCAAGTTCATACCATAAAGTTTTACTGGTTTCCCTCTTGGTGTTTCTCTCTGCATAAGCATCTTAAAATGAATGCAAAAAAACMCAAAACAAAACAAAACAAAACACCAGCTTGGCTAATTTCATACTTAATTTTTAAGGCCAAAACCATGCATTTACCTAGATGTGCTGAATAGTTGGCTCAGTAGAAAGCAAACAAAAGCAATGAAGACATGTCCCTGCCGAAAGTCCCCGAGTGCTCCCTGTGGGTCATTCTGATAACAACAGGACACAATCTGGTTTTGTCATCTGAGACTTATCGCTTTGAATTACAGTTATACAGTTGAGCACCTCACCATACATACCATGGCATGCTGTGGCAACCAGGAACCTTCTTTTGTCTTTTAAAATAAAACAAAAAACATGTAGCAGCTTCTTTTAGCTCCATGTGCATGTTATCTGTCACTTCTAATTCTGGAATGAGAAGCAGGAGCCATGTTTTGTTTTCTCTGAAATAAAACCCACTAGCTAAGAGGTCGTGAAGCCGTTCCCTTGTTCAAGTCACTGCCCTACTTTGATAGTCCAGTGGCTCTCACAGAGGCTCCATTTACAGATCTAGATTCTGAYTGATCGGAAGCTAATTTCGTTTAAATTTGAAAGGTTAGCAAAAGGAATTTTGCATGGGAGAATCTGAATCTTTAAAGATAAAGCCTTGAGAAATTAAGGGAAGTATTTAATGAAGGAACTATTTAATGAAGACAACTGGGTAGAAGAGCKCAGGAACCTCATGAGTATAGGTGAGGTTTGGAATTTCTTCAAAACAGAAGCTGTTAAACCTGTCATGAATGAGATGCACCTAACAAAGCCAGGGAGGGAGAGGGATTCCGTGCCTGTTTGGGTGAACAACTATCTCAAGAAAAGGCGACGAATAAGCAGGCAGACCACAAAGAATAACAAGGAAAGAACTGATCTGAGATAAGCTTAGGGCCTTGGATATCAGGAAGGGCATAGATAAAGAAGGAATTCCCAGAAGTTAAACACAGCTACATCTTGAAAAGGACAACACGAGAAAATCTTAAGGAAAAAAAAGATCAGTGAAACAATCAAGAAAAAAAGTGAACCAGTTACACAGCAGGGGTGGGCTAGAAATTAGCGGGAGAAAAGTTATGCTTCAAAGCCAAGATATATCTACTTTTTACTGTTTTTTTTTTTTACTTGGAAACTGTAGGTACTGAGCACAGGAACAAAAGCAAATGGTCAGCAGCTACCAGTGATTTGTAAAGTGATTTCTAAGACAGAGACCCTGTGGCACCCAAACCAGAAGAGGACTAGGGAACACCTTTCCAGAATTTTGAAAGGAACTAGCACACAAAACTACAAAACATTCAATAGCAAGGAGTCTTAATCCTGATAAGATTGCCATATAAATGGTCCATGTAAGTATGCATACAAATTAAGTACTTAACAACAAAGCTGTCTTTGTTAGAAAGGAAAGCATTAATACTTTTTATGGGTACAAAACACTGATCAGACATCATCTAAAATAATATTTATGTTCTCATCATACACGTTAGAAAAAGATGTGTTAAAATCGGAATAGCTGCACATAAAWGCCACAAGTATGGTCAAGGGATGAAAACCACTGCTAAAGAGTTTGGGTTCTTCAGCTAACAGCAGTTCTCTTAAAAAATAGTGAAGGAAAATAGTAGAAGCATGTCCTGGTTTCTGCTGGGATAGAATTAATTTTCTTCCTARTAGCTGGTATAGTGCTGTGKTTTGGATTTAGTATGACAATAATGTTGATAACACACCGATGTTTTAGTTGTTGCTAAGTAGTATTTACAGTAGCCAAGGACTTTTCAGCTTCCCATGCTATGCCAGGTGCACAAGAAACTGGGAGGGAGAATAGCCGAGACAGCCAGCCCAGCTGTCCAATGGGGTATTCCATACCATGTGATGTCATGCTCAGTATATAAGGCTGGGGGAAGAAGAAGGAAGGGGGGGATGTTTGGAGTGATGGTGTTTGTCTTCCCAAGTTGCTGTTAGGCGTGATGGAGCCCTGCTTTCCTGGAGATGGCTGAACACCTGCCTGCCCATCAGAAGCAGTGAGTGAATTCCTTGCTTTGCTTTGCTTACATGTGTGGCTTTTGCTTTACCTATTAACCTGTCTTTATCTCAACCCAGGAGTTTTCTCACTTTTACTCTTCCAATTCTTTCCCCCATCCCACCTGGGGAGGGGTGAGCAAGCAGCTGGGTGGTGCTTAGTTGCTGGCTGGGGTTAAACCATGATGAAGGAAAAAAAAAAGTGTAAAGTGATGATAATTCAAATTTGTGCTACAATTAAAAGAGTTTCTTAGGTAAGACAGGAATACAGCTCTGCATTAGAAAAAGTAGAACCTAAAACTGGGTTGGGATGAAACTAGATTTCTTTAGGAAAGATGATTCCACAGCATTAAGAGGAGTTGAATCTGTTGTAGACTGGTCCTGTCCTACAGAGAGTTTTCTCTTAAAGTTAGTGAAAGAGACTGCAGTATTGGGCTCATCTGTTTGCCCAAGGCCATAGATTGAAAGCCTCACATAAATTACAATACATACTTGATATAAAAGAATATATTTGTCTTAAAGGGTTTTTCAGTAAGATAAAGCTTTTTTTGTTTGTTTTGGGGTTTTGGTTTTTTTTTTTGTTGTTTTGTTTCATGGCTAAGACACTATAGTAAAAATGGTATAATTACAAATACATGAACTGGTGCTTCTGTACATTTCAGGAGCATGGCCCTGTCTTTTCAGTGTTAGGTGCCAGACACCAGTTTTAGGACCTTAGCATATGATGTGGTACAGAGTCACCAGCTCACAGATCTAAGCACTTGGATATATACAGGTACAGGATGCGGTTTGCCGGTCCTTCCACACAGTTATACAGGTAGCAAGGAATGTATCTGAGTGCCTGGCCATACCAAGTATAACAGGAAGCATTCAGCAGGAAGGATTCAGGTTTTGGGCATCATGAGCGATACCTCCTGCTTCCTCCACAGAAAAAGTGCTTTAATAATTCTTTCAAGATGGTCTTGTTTTATTCTAGATAAAAAATGGTTCAAATGGTAAAAATTTGTTGGAAGGGACCAGAATAAACTAAAAAAAATCTGTTCTTTCAAGAATAAATGTAAATATTTTGCTTTTTCTTTGTCCTTTCTCAAGTTCCATCTACACAACTGACTTGTTCTGTAAAAACAAGTTCCTTACTTGTTAAACATATGCATCTTTTCAGTATTATTTCAGCAAACCTTATTTTGACAAGAGGGCAAATGCTCTCACCTGACTTCTTACTGTCACTATTTTGGACCATTCCAAACAGAAACATTTTTTTAAAAGTGCAGAGTGCACTGAGAAATAGCAAAATACTAGAAAATGTTAAATTGACAAGTTATAAACGTTGAATTGAATGCCTGTGAAGTGCAGTTTGATCTTTCCTCTTTTTGTTCCACTTACAATAAAGCAAATTACAAAACACCTATTGTTTCCCAATAGACCTTAGGCTCCCACATACTAAACCTGTGGAAAACGAGCCAGAGTGGAACTCGAGTTCTGTAAGAACTGAGGCATTTAAGTGAACTCCTGTCTGTTTGCTGATGACTCGTGAACACCACTCATTTCTAATAAACTGTTTTCCTTCAAGCAGTCTAACATGTCATCCTGTCTTTCTGATGTCTTTCTGGGAATGTTTGGTTGTTGTGTTAAAATAGACATTGAAAAACTGAGTTTTTGGACTTGTCCTCTTAAGCCAGTCCTCCTCTTCCTCTGTGAAAAAGAAAACCCAGACAACACAAATCTTGTAAGCTTTCTGTTGCTCAGTTTTGTAACTTCCATATCATCCTTTACTATGTCCTCTCTCTCCCCAGAAGTACACGTTCAAGCTGTAATGTCTACCCAGATAAAAAACTGATTCCATGGGTCTAATTTTGCACTTCACTTATTGCTGCTTTCTCCTTTCTGACCTTGCCTTATATAAACCTGTTTGAGGTAACTGCTGACAGAAGTATCTCTAACTACAGAAGCTCTCTCTCTGACTCTTTTCAGCTGTTCCCTCTCCCCCACTGGATCTGATGCAYACTCCCTGTCTCACATTTTCAGTCAGGGCCAAATTTTAATTTGGTATCTTCCTCCGATATCTTCACCACAGAAACATGTAAAAAGCATTTCTGGAAAAGACCTTGGAAAGTCATCTGCTTAATCCTCTCTGCTGTAAAGCAAGAAAAACCCCAATGACAACCTGTATCCTACAAATTGACCATTTAACCTGTGCCTCAAGTACAAGAATTCTGCAGGGCTACAGGTGGTCTGCTACAGATGCCATTGATTCACCACTAAAAAGTTTTCCAAACATCCAACAGGAATCCTACTTTCTGCATTTTAAACACCTCCCCCCAAGTCACTTGTTATTTCCAGCATCTTCTCACATGCTTCATGTTTGAAGAATATCATTATGCCCTTTTTTGTTCTTATCTGACTAAACCAGCGTGTGTTTAAACCAGCCTTTTTTCAGGCTTTCCAGATCTTTTACTCATTCTTCTTGCCTTGATTCGTTCTACTGGGCTGACCTCCTTCTTCAAGTGAGGTGCTCAAAGCTCAAGACAATTCTCTAGCTGAGGTTGTGCCCAAGCTGGTCGGAGGGAGTAATTAATTTCTCGTACAGCCTAAAATGAATAATGCTTATTGATTACATGGTGCTTGTATTTTTCAAAACAGTACTTATGTACCTACTCACTTTAGCTTATAGTGTTCTATAATACCCCAATCTTTTTCTCAAGGGTGCTACCTAAACAGCAAAACCACTTGCACTTCAATTTATTGAAGTGCGTACTATTTTTTTTTTACCTTTTCTTTTTTCTTTTTGCTATTTATCTAATTTATTGGACCATTTTGAATTCTAATCCTGTCCTCCAGTGTAGTTGTGCTCTAGGTTGGCATTAATCTGCAAATGGAATAAATTTTCTATCATCTGCTCTTTAAAAAAACATATTGAAAAGTGATGGGTCCAAGGATGTCTGAAACTGACACGTAGTACTTGCTTCCTCCTTGGCAATAAGCTATTRATAACTGCTCTAATATGTTTTCTTTAACCAATTATATATTCACTGTGTAATTTAATCTAGACTGATTTCTTGCTTGCTTAGAAGAATGTCAGTTGAGGCTGTTTCAAAAGCATTACTAAAATCAGGTAAACAACATCTTTTTTTGTTCTGTTTTTGTTCCAGCCATCTGCCCTGTTATCTAGCCAGGTCTTGCTTGCTTTTGACGAGTCTCCCTTGGTTGTTTGATGTTCTTGTTTTCACATGGAAACTTGAATTATTTCTTTTTCAGCATTATTTCAGGCCAGGAAATTAGATTAGTTTGCCTAACTTCCTTTTTCCTCTCTTTAAATATATGCATTGATTTGGTATATGCCCATAGCTTGGTAAACAACAAATAAAAACTAGTAAGCAAAACCAGAGAAAATGAATTTATTCCAACTCTAAATTTATTCTCAATAAAAAAGAAATAAGTAAATAGTTGTGATCTCTTCCATGTCTCTGCTCATCTGTAAAATTTCAATGTATATAAAGGCTATTACAACCATTTAAGAAGTAATTATGATTCATATTTTTGACTAATTCACTTATAGTTGCTCTACAGTTAGGACCTCGGATATTGTCCCTCAACATAAAGTCCCTTACATATACAACATATAGATCAATTATCCCACAGAACTGCAGGTTTATAATTTATAAAATTCAAAATTATTTTAGCAGTGGTTTCAAAGTAATGCTTTCACTGCAGATGAAAAAAAATAGTTAACTGAGGCATATTGAARAGAAGAAATGAAGCCATGAAGTGAGGCCTATAAAATAAAAACAGGAAGATACTTAAGACGTAAGACAACAGTTTGAAAAAAGAAAAAAAAACATCAACATCACAGTACTGAAACACATCACAAGTGAACTGTTCCATGCAATTGAACAAAAAATCTTTCAATGCTACAAAGGTTCAGCTACAAAAAGATAACCTAGTTTTGAATGTCTGATTCTTGAGAAAATTAATCATAACTTTAAGATGGCAGCTACTTTACCTTTATGATACATAGGAAAATGTAAACGAGGCAGAATATCTTATCACATCCTTCCAGGACTGATATGACTATTTTGCCTATAAAACCTCATATTATTTGGGGATTTACTTTTTTTTGTTTGTTTTTTAGCATTGGAATGGTAGGGTGGACCACTCTCTACTGATTTTTCTTTGAGTGAGAAAAATAAAAGTGAAATGTTCCTAGTTTAGACATCTCAGCTACCACAAATGACCTCAGCATCTATTTTAAAATGAGTCAAGTTAAATAAAATATAAAACACAATGGAGATTRTTGGATATTCTGTTTTGTCTATGAAAAAAAAGCATATAGCAGCAGCAGTACTTCCCAGATTCCAGGAAGCCGTCTACAGTTGTAAGTATTTTGATTTGTCTTCATTCTAGAAAGTCTACCCTGGGGAGTCTGTAGGTGGAGCACATAAAAGGGCTCAGTTATTCAGAGAAGAACTTCAAGAGAAGCTTCACCTGGCATTAAACCCTGGCCTACATGGTTTTAATTATTTAAATACATTAATAATTTTATAGCTGTATGATTTAAAAGAGTTGTTGTTTTATAGGTTCCTTTAAGCATTACTTTCTGACTCAGCTTCTCTTTAACAACATCTTTAAAAAGAGAGKATTCAAGTATCCTAAATCTCACTGAGTTGGCATGTTCAAATATACACTCCTCTAGCTATTCATATATCTAGAAGCATACGTAATATTTATTAGGCAGTATGTTAACAACATCCCTGCGGTTACTTTGTGCACTGAGGCAGTTTTCTTTGTCTAAACCAGTGGTGAAGTTCTAGGAGTTGCTGCTACAAGCACGTGAATGTTGCACCACGGATTAGGAATCTGAAAAACTAGAAACCATGTTTAACATGATCTGTTCTACACTTCAGTGCTTCTGCATGCCCACATGAAGATGAAGTTTTAACTAAAGAAAACAAGGATGAACTGGGAGAGTATTTAAGAGTTGCAGCCAAGTTTGGGTTCACCTGAATTCCACCATTCATGTAAATGGTGCAATTTTGTACGGACTGCTACTCTGGCTGTATCACCGCTTAAAGCCTATGTTCTCTCTTTTTATTAAATATTACGTTATCTGTGGAATCACAGAAGTAAAGCGATCTTGATGGCAGTCCCAAGAATGTCTCATAAGCCCCAAACTAAGCAGTAGCATTATCTAAATAAAAATAATTCTTAACAAGAAATTAATAAGAAACAGTTTTCTGTGTGTTTGTGTTCTTCCTCTACAATGGACATGAGATCATTGTTTTTGCATGCTAGAACCAAACTTTATTTTTACCAAATTGAAATAGGTTTATGGAATATAAATACAGGTAGACTTTGATTCTTTGCATGCTGTTAAGACACATGCAAATGTTAAGTTGCTAAATTACTACCATGGCAGTTCCCTTTTATATGCACATACCTATGAAAGGCAAAGCTGGTAATTTTCACTCAACTGCAAATTGAAACAGATGGGTGCCAAATTTATGTAAGGTTCGAATCAGCATGATCTCCATATATAAAACTCTGATCATTATTCAGGAGATTTAAAAAAGGTCCATGCTCAAAAACACATGGAGAGATATTTATCTATTATATATTCTATTACAAAACTCTAATATATAATATTATATAGAATATTAGKTATCTAAAAATATGTATATATGATTATGGAATGCTTCAAAAATCTGTGATGGCACTACATATACTAAGCACAATTCAAACTTTGCATTATTTTATTTCAGCAACACTATGCCAGCATATTGTAATTACGGCATGTTATATACAGCATGCCCTTCGTATAGACTAATGGAAGGAAAAAGAACAGGTTATACACCAATGCAAATTCCATAAGAAAACTGGCAGTCAGCAGAAATGTTTGTAATGTGGCTTTCCAAAAAGAAGGATTTTTCTGAGTATACTGATGGTCTCAAATCCAGCTGTAGTGCCTGCAAATATAGGTATGTGGTTTGGTATATAGCCTGCTACACACTGCCTCTTCAACAGATATCTTAAAAATACTATGAAACTGTCTGCTTTTATTTTTATTGTCTTAAAAATATAATTTTAGTCTTTTTAAATATTAGACCCTAAGGTACAATCAGTCCTGATGTTTTTATTAGGTAAAACAAATCTGGACTCAAGATTATAGACTCTAGGTTTGCAGTCACATGAATTTCAATGTATTAGGGAGAGAAGCCATGCTAATTCCATACAGATGTGCTGTTGCATTCCTGTAAATTTTCAGACTGAAAAGGAAATGCTAGTTACACCCCTTTCCCCTTCAGCCTACGGTAGAACATTTCACAGATTGCATATGTGTTTTGCATTCAGAGAAAAATAGTCATAGATCTCTTTGACTAGACACTCTGTTTTTAACTTGCCATTGACATTTTAAAATCAAAAACCTGYGTTTGCTAATTCAAGCATCATATCTATGATATATATATTTTTTAAGAATCTAGGAAACCTAGCGTTTGGGCCACAGATGTTTTTTTCAACATGCACACACAAAAATATGAACAGCTTTATTCTCTTAGATGTTCTCCTTTGCTTAGGAAGAAAGCATATTTATATTTTTATATATGTGCAAATATACAAATATGGTTTTATGTATGTAAAATGTAAATATTTTTAGAAGAACTTGGTGTCAATTTCACAGGTAGAGCTAAGAAAACCGAACAAAGAAAATGTGATAATACTTACCTTAGCCTAGAAATTACTTTGCACAGAATAAGAGCAAAGACTTGTAAGACTACCATGATAGAGCTTTTCAGACCAGCAGCTAAAACCAAGCTACGTTCTCCACTGATTTCCATTGGCACAGACCTTAAAGAGCCTTTCAGTGGTGGAAAATATATGGGAATGTGACAGTAGAAAACACCCAATATCCATCTTCCCAACCTGACAAAATTCATAGAGATGGGAATGACTAGAATAACAGAAGGGCAGAATATGCTGGTTTGGGTGAACCTGTTATAAACTTTTCAGACTGAAAAGTCACCTTTGCACATCACAGTCCCGATCGGAAAGAAGACAGATTTCAAAACAGTTTCTTTGTTCAAAACATTCATCCTTCCATGCTGTGTACTGGATCTCACTAGTGATGGSTACGCTTCAACAACTGGTAATAAGATCCTTGTTTGTAAACATAGTGTAGTAAAACTTCTCTTAAATCACTGCTCAGGGGACTCACAAAGGTCTGTYGCCAAACAGAAGTGGTCTTTAACTAACAGTCGAACAAAATTTGTATTTGAACCCACAAGGATACTTCAGGCACTTAGAATGTGGTTGAGGTCAGGACGGACACCGACTCACGCAGCAGATCCTCTTTGTCSTTATAGCCTAATGCACTGTGTTATGAAATACCTTTTTATTACATTGTAATTCAGTTATCTTTATTGAAACAATGCTGTTGTGGAAACGTTTTCTAGAATCTTCTTTTTAGCCAGGTAATGCCAAAGGCAGAAGGAACAAAAACTCTATGTAGTATTCTTGAAGTTCAACAACTTACAAACATCTTTTTTTCTCCCTAATCTGTTGATTGGTATCTGTTTATCAAGTTACTTGAGTTGCGTGTCATTCAAGATCATCTTAATTGTAAAACAATTCTGCTACTATTTACAGTTGTTACTGATTTTTATATTATTACAGTGACACCTAGGGGCTTTATTAATGGTTCAGGACTGTGTTCTGCAAGTGTGGGATAAACACATGAGTTAAARTTTCTTGATAGCAAAATATTACAATCAATATAAAAGAGGTAGGAATTATCTAGGAGAGACTGCACAGAAGAAATATTGGTAAGCTTGGCAGGTGGATTCTTCATGCATGTGGCATAGCTATTTACTAAAAAATATAGAGATATATGAATGAGGGGGGGAAAGGATGTTTTACAGATACCTTCAGGATTTATTTTTCCAAAGAGGAAAAAGAGCAAGAAAGACGCAGAAAGTTTTTAAGCATGCTTGTCTATGAAGGTTTGTTCCACAGGCCAGACCACAGTCAGTCTCTTGATCCCAAAGAGTAGTGACTGCAAGAGTCATAGAAARTAAGATCACATAACCTATATTTGATATAATAGAGGATGTGGAATCAATGAAACAATGGAAGAAATTTATCATTGTATTAGCAATCTGGATATATATTGCATTTCAAAGCACTAGACAAAGAGTGGTCATCACTGGCATGTGACAGAACAAGACTTTTAGTCATGCAGATGGGATACCACATGCAGTGCAAATGATGCAAATTGCGAATGATGGTGAGGGTATGGGCCTGCATGACAGGCAGAATGGCAATCCGACTAGAAATAGTTAGAGAAAGGAGGTGGGAAAAACATGCAGCTAAGTTTTGTTTTATCCCTGCAGACCTTGCACTAACAGCCTGAATTCCAAGACAACAAATTAGAGAAACAGGCCCAGATTTAATTTAGAGCACAAAGACCGATTAAATGAGGAGACTAGAACCAATAAGGAGACTATAGCTTCAGATCTTCGGAAAAGTGCTAGTCTATAGCTGAAGGACAGAGCATGGAAAAATAAGAAACCCAGAAACAGAGTTCTGAGGTTTAAAGAAAGTTGGAGGGCTAAAAAGTGCATTTTACCTTATCTCAGGTAACTTAATCTCAGAAATTTTATGATTCATGTTCACCGATCATTCCCCAAGTCAGATTCAGATTTTTTTTTTTTTTTAACAATGTTAAGGCTGTAAGATGATGCCTGATTATTTCCTATAGCCAACTCTCTTGACAGGCAGCAAATTACTCTCAAGACTAGAATATTTGGCACTTGCTGTATTTGCTATTTCAACATATTCTCAGCAGCATCAATGTAACATCAAATTATTTTGTCCCATTTTGACAACAGAATTAGGAAATTAACATTAGGAAAGAGAGCTTACCATTCTTATTGAGAAGTTAATTTAGTCTATAAATGAGCTTCAGTAACGGAAGATACTTTTAAGGATAGTATGCAATACAAATTTCTATTGTAAATTTAGCTATGTGGCTTCAAAGTTAATGCCCAGTTTAAAATAGTCCTTTATGCTTTCTCCAGTACCGAGGGACCAATTCATGGCTCTAATCTTAGATACTTCTCATAGGACAGTATGTCCCCTGCCCCCCCACACCTGCACCCTTTGCCTCTCGTTACTGGCTAACTTGGAACACACACTTGAGCAAGAGCAGATGAATCCCCTCTATGCATCATAAATAGTACTAGTCRTCTAGAAAAGTATCGCAGTAGAGACATTGGAAGATAACAAGAAATAAAGAAGAAACAATACATCTTTTTTTTCTCCATTAATTTGCTTTCAAGATAACAGTGATGTAGCCACATTTTTTAAAAAGGTTTCTATCCACAGGATTGCATCCATAGTTGTCTTTCCATAAACAGTTGTCTTCCTATGTATGAAAGTATACAGAAAATTGTAAAATATCACCTCATATACTTTCATTCTCTGGGACGAATCTCAAAGTAATTTAAGGTTTATTCTTCAAACATTTCATTAAATGAGTAAAAGTGGATGAATTTATTTCCTTTCTTTTTGTAACTGCAATGTAACATGTTCCTTTGGAAAATGTCATTGATTTAATTTCCAGATTTTCCTGGCATTTTAGAAGTACAGTACCAGAACCTGCTGAATCCTCTTAAATGTGATGTACCTAAAATCTGTAATTTGAAACCTCAGGGAGTTTATGCTTTACTTCACCAAGAAGTAGCTAAATTGTTAATGTTAAAAAAAAAAMCAAAACAAACAGCCCACAGTTTCAAACACGGTTAGGTTGAATCAAATTTACGCTGATCTCCAGAAAAAGATACTACAATGATCTACCATTGGTAGCACTATGGCACTGGTGATATTGATCGCATGAGACTTTTTGGTAGAAGAGTGTTTTCATGCAGAATGCTGTCTCTTACTTTCAACTATTTGTTTTAAATAAAGAAGAAAACAGTCAGAATTTGGACTTTCCAGTATTAAAAGTGGGTGTATTTCCCATTAAATGTTAAATCCRTTAAATCATCATTCACACAAAGGATATTACGTTTATTTCTACATATTCTCATCAAAATTAAAATGACAAAAAAATTTAACTAGTCCAGAGCCTCACTCGTTTAAACTATCACAAATCAAGGTATCCCAACTTACTTTCATTGCGTTCCTTTAGAATTGCAAGCAGTACCCATACAAACAAGGTACAGAGAAAGGAGAGGAAAAAGAAAGTAAGAAAGACAATTAATTTGTATTCACCAGAAAAAGGCAGTGTGGATGAGCTATGGATATATTGCTTTGTCTAGAAAACAAAAACGTTCATCAATACAAGTCACTCCAGATTTAACCTTGGAAAAAGTGAGAGCAGAAAATGRCAAGTGTGATTGCATGGGTCTACGTCTTTTATTAATGTTAATTGAATTATTAAACCTACAGTAAGTTAGGGAAAAGTAGTTTAAAGCCTTTTTCGTTTGCTGATGTAATGCGACTCAAATCCAAACTTCCTCATCCCCTTACTCTAATATTACCATTCATTATAGTATTGGTAAAATAGCAATATAAACAAGGTAAAAAGTTAAAATGTTTTCATAACCACTGCAAATTTAATTACCAACTATTATAAAATRGTTCAATCTTGCTTATCTAACAACGTAGGAACACACATGTACCCAATCTTTTCCTCAGTTTTCCCCTTGTGTAATACCATGTTTTTTCTGTCAGTATGGATTTGTTATTTCTAATTGGAATTATAAATTTAATATTTTGAATTCATAATTCCCTACTTTATACAGAGTTTGAACTCAGTCTACTAAAATTACTTGTAAGGAAACTCTGGCACCCAAAAACACAGTGATGGCTAGGACACTGTTCATCATGCACAGAAAGAGGTAAAGATACAGGGCAGTAAGAGAGGTTCTAATGGAGTCYCAATTCAGTATTTGAAAAAGTCTGGGCAGCTCTTCTGGTCACTTTTATAATCCTAATCAAAATAAAACTGAAGAGGAAATTTGGTTAGAGTTCTCAATAAATGATCATTACATAAACTGAAATATCTTTTAGGTAGGTCAAGAAAAATCAACTMAAACTCTTTTAGGCTTATGAGTAACACGCTGAATAGTAGTATCTGGGTAGAAAATGTCTTTGTATTAATCCAGAGAGTAGCACTGAAAATTTTGACTGTAAATGCAAAGGCAAAAGTCAGTATTGACCTCTTAAAGAAAGAGGCCATTGCAGTAGGCCAAAAAGACATAACAGGCACGAACAAGAGAGGTGGGCAGGGGCTACTTCTGATAAATCRTGCTGTTCAGAAGTCACTCAGAACTAAGGATGCCCATAGCCATATGCTTCCTGCAAGGTTTGGTCTCTGCACAAAAGGAAAGGAAGGAACCGATTCTCATGTCACACCATATCCTTTTAAAAGGTACGGTTCCCTACTACTGTTGGCTTCCCGTGAAGGCCCATATTCAGTTTAAGCATCCTTCCCTCTTCTCATTTGTAACAACAGGCCACAGGAGCTCTCCGGACCAGAGATTATCTTTGTTCAGTTGACTTGTACCACGGCGCTTTGATCCCTGACGTGGACTTCAGCTCTTACYGAAACGATTGTGCTGCCATTGCATCTGTGAAYGGTAGGTTCAGACTCACTAAGTCTGCTACGGTGATCATTTCTGTCCAAAATAGCGTAACCAGCTTTGGTCTTCTGCGCTCAGAGACAATGTCTATTAAACTCACTGTGAGAATTATAATGGCAGGCTGTAAGCGCTTTCCAGATCAGAGATTGCTTGCATGCAGATTATTAGCATAATGATACTTCGATTCCTGACATGGATATAAAGACAAAATTTTTACCGTAAGAACAGCTGAGCGTGGAGCACATTGTCCAGGGAGGTTGTGCAGGCTCCATCCCTTGAGGCTTCAAGCCTGGRTGGGGGATGCCTTGAGCAAGCTGGTCTGACCTCAGAACTGACCCTGCTGTGAGTAGCACATTGGACAAGAGACCTCCTGAGCTCCTGTCCAACCTGAACCATTCTATGATTCTACAGGCATTACATAAAGAAATGATAGCTAGTTTTTGTTCAAGTTTTATTATTGTTGTTTTAGTAAATAATTTAAACTCCTAGGTTTTGTGGGTTTTTTCTGTGTCTTTAAGTTAATGATTTCAATAGCACTTTTTTGATACCATATCCTTATACCCAATGGTCTCTACTTTATACAGTTCAGGGAGGACAGACTTCATCCCTATTCGAGTGTATTCAGAGCAATCTTTTCGTCCTCTTGGTAGAAGTTGATAGAGCTAACATAGCTCTGAATTTGTTATACACAAATGTAAAGTTAGTTTGGTGATTTTTACCTTTGATTGCTTCTGTAGTGGAGGAGAAACTCTTTTTTTTGTAGTAAGATAGGCCAATCACCTTTTTTATTTACCTATCAATCACATAACAATGACCTGGAATATTTTACAGGAAGAAAACTTCATTTACCAGGGAAGGCAAGGTCCCTTTAGCTCACCAAGACTTTCCTAAGGMCCACAGGGATGCTGCTGGTCAACTGCTAGATGAATCCAGAGCCATATTCCAAATACRACAAAGAAATAATTTCATCAGACTTCTGAGGAAATACAAGTCTATCCATGTTCAGACCCTGTTTTTTTATGTGATGCATCTTTCACTCTTTATCTGTTCTCCTCGCACTTTTTCTATACTAAACTATTTTGGTAGTTGTATTCTTTTATCACGTTGAGATTTAATACATTTTCAAAAAATGCATTTAATTTCAGACATTAGAACTATTCCTAAATCTCTCTCTTTTGGGGGATGGGTGGGTGGGGTGTCATTTTACAATAATATCTTTTTTTTTTTAAATATCTTCTTTTCTCCTAATTAAGCACATCAAAAAGATGCAGCTATACTGGATTAAAATGACTAAGGCAAAGTAAAAAGTTTACTTATTAAACATAAACTACAAAATATCCAGAGCATAAAGTAAAAAGTCCAAAGGATAAAAGCATCAACTCATGGACAGTTTAAATAAGCACATTATAACTTGCATTATCACCTCAAAAAAGGGAAGTTGTACTCTATATTATGGAATATTTTCCACCCCACATTTGTAACATTCTTTGAGTTAATTACAGGTATAATCAAACTTTTAGTCTCATTCAACATCCTATGCTCTTTTTAAAATGAAATTAGGCAGTACTATACTAGCAGGACTCTCTCAGCTTTCCATTTGCTGGGCTGCTTAAATTGTAAGATATGCCTTCAAGAACCTCAGCTGGGCCATTTAAACACTGCTATAATCTCCCTATTCTCACCACAATTTTGTATGTAGGCTCACACAGAAATTTTATATTGRTATGATTGCCTGCCAGAGTCTTTCTGATTTGTGCTTTCCCAAGCACAATTCTTGTTCTGCTGTACAGTCTAGATGCTTTGTATCTAGATGTTATGCAGCATCTGATCACATGAAATCCAGGCTGTTACCTGATCAGCCGTGAAAGTATCAGAACCAGTCTTTAGTAGGTACCGGTCTTTGCAGGGCTTCATTAGAAAAAATAAACTTCAGAGTAATATTCAGTAAAAAAGTCCCATTGACAATTAATTTTGAGATCCTTCAGTTGACCTACTTTAATCCATATACTATGCTTTCTGGATACTACATTTTGTTAAATCTTTTGATCGGTATTACACAGTATGACATTAGATGCCTTATAGATGCTGAAATATTGCACATGAAGTTACTTTTATCCATYGGTTCTGCAAAATACAGTGCTTGACAAAGTAAGTTTTCCACATAAATATGTCAATTAGAATTAATTATATATATAGCATATGTAATAYATAACTATATTAACTATTAATTATATCGCTGAGAAAGCCATCATTATTTGAAAACTGTATCATCTGTTAAATTGCTTACTTTCAGTTAACTCTCACGTTTAACCTGTAATCCACCAGATTGTATACTCTGATGACCTTTTAGTAGTATTGACTTACGTTTTTTTCCACATACCTGGACTTTCCCCACTCTTTCAGTGTGGCAGAAATCACCAAGGCTAACCGTGTTGAAACTTGCAGGTAGGTCTTGTCTGAAACATCTGATTTTAAAAATTACTTAAGCGGATGATATTTAATATCTACCTCTTCAGTTTTTGTTTGAGTGAACAATACCTCATCACTGCATATCATCTCTATTTTTTCCCCCTTAAAGGACAATCCCCACATTTCTCAACTCTATAATATTGCCAGGACTTGATGAAGTCTAAATTTTCTCCTGTTATATCTAGCTCTTGCCATAAATATTTTCTCTATATCAAATAAGATATATTTTTATATATATTTATATATATACATATATGTATTTCTCTATATCAAATTCATATTCCATACTGCCCATTTCCTCTGTATTTCTGTCAGTGTAATCTGTTTCTTATCGTATTAAGACACTAAAAYGACAGCTAGATGCTGAAAGCAACATACTGGGGGCAAAATAGGTCTTTTGAAGGGTACTGGACCCRAGAGACTCATCTGGCTTAGCAACAGAATTTTACATAAACCTAGAATAAAACCTAGAAAAGCAGCAAAAGCAAGGCAAACCCCAAAACAAACCAGCAACACTCCCCAAAAACCAACCTCTTACATTTGTTTCTAATAGCTTGCCACTCTCCTCATTGAGTCCTGAGAATCCTCAGCATCCCTCAACCCACAGACAGCAGATTCCCAAGGTTACCAGGACCTACTTCATCCCTCCCATGTGCTTAAAGGTTTTTCATTAGCTTCCTTCATGTGATTTCAGGGCTTGCCATTCCTTACCATAGGTGGGCTAACAATCAGGGAATCATTCTGTGATTTGCTATGTTCTTTCTTACTACGTACGATTATAGAAAATAAGTATGAAAGACTATCAGAATCATTCAAAAAAAGTCAATCAATTCAAAGAATCTTACTGCTGTTAAATATAACAAACCTACAGAAAAAATATGCTAGGTGACACTAAAAAGACACATGGCTTTGCCTATGATTTTCCCATGTGTTTCATATATATAGAATACATACAATCTCCTAAAACTGTTAAAACGTTCTTCCCTAGAAATCCAGTATCATTTGAGGGAGAAATTCAAACAGCAATGCAAAGGTCCTCCTCTTTCTTTTTATTAACACATTTTCCTGGAGATATCTTGGAAGGTCCTAGACAGCTTGCGTTCAGCCTCAGTGGCAAGGTTTAAGTGACTACTCTTGAAGCAGTTGTTGATGATCTTGACTGAAAATGGGGTRGAGGGGTGAGGGCTGGGGTGAGGGTGAGGAGGGAGTCTTTTCAGAGTGGGAAGCCTGACGTTGAATGGCCTTAACTAAGCCTAATCTCCTCTAGTGGTTTATTTGTTATCCAACTGTGGTTTTAGCAGGTGTTTTCATACCAGGTGCAAATTGCTTGCATTTATTTTGTATGTATTTTAAGTAACTTTGTATTATTTTGCTTACTACATTTTTGTATGTCAGTCTTATTTCTCTGTAGCTTCCAAAACCTCTTCAAAATAATCTAATTTTCCAGGATTACTGCCACCAGTCTACATTCTTCTTTCTTAGTATCTTTAACAACCTTGGATAAAACCCATCTGGACCTCAGGATTTATTGGTTTTGAGTCATTGCAACTCATTTATCACTTCTGTCTTACTGACCTTGAAATCATCCAAGATAGTGAGTGCATAGCCAGTGCAGATGAGATTTCATTACTGCATTCTGTCTCCAGCAACTGAATTCAGAAACCATGAATAACTGTCCTGAATATATAAACTTCAGTAGAGAAATATGCATACACAGTGGAGAATCCCACATCTTCACTTTTACTCAAGACAGCTAAGTGTGTGGGTGTGACGAGGAGGGGGTCTTTCTGAGCAGTAATTTCCAGTAGCAACAGGTTGCTTGGTACCTTAAACATATGTAAGTTTTTAGTGTCTTAYGTCTACTTAGGTGTAAAAACTGCTGATATTTTGACTTATCACCTGCTCTAGAGAGATAGCCTTTTATTACCTCAGTATTTCTGTCCTTCAGAATTGTAGAATATGTTTTTCTAGAGGCTCAGTCAGCTAAAGTTTTGAAGAAATACAGAGACAAAATATGAGAGACCGAACTTTTGTAAGCAGTTGAGAGTGGCAACTGGGAATGCTGCATTATGGTGTGAGCTAGGATGGTGCTGAGCACCCTCACTTCCCATGCCAGTGCTACACTCCGCTGCTGAGCTGTGACCACTGACTGGTGCAATCTCGTATTATAGCTGGGCTATAAATTTACGTGTTTAACAGTTTCAAAATGTAAAAACTATTTCCATAGGAGGGAACTTAAAATTCAGTGTAGACTACAGAAGTATTTGTACTGCATATTACCACGTAGTTCCATGCTATTAATTTATGGTATCATAATTTTTAACTGTGATTGTAAAGGGTCAAGATGACAGATCTGGAGTTTCTAGTCCTTTATTATGCTCTTGCAATGATAAAACTCAGCCCAAGTTTCTGTGTGCTAGCCTGCTCATATGACACTCTTGTTCTAGACGGTCCACTTCTGGTAGTGTGAAAGTAACTCAGTTCCCTTCAAAAAGCAGAGATGTAATGACGTAACAAGTAGTAACAAAAGGGGAAAAAAAAAAAGAGACCAGGTCATTTACTCCATTCTTCTGCCAATGCAGAACTGCACCTTACTAAGTATTTTCTACTACTTTGTAAAGTTTGTTTTTTATGTCTGGATTTTTTGGTATTTCCACTGAGACTGCAGAAGTGAGTGTGTATTAATGCCAGATCTGGTGGTAGTTTTCTGCATGCCATGAACAGTGGAGTAGAACAAATTACACCAGGGAAAAAGCATGGTCCAACGGCCCCAGCAGGGCAGGGTGTGTTAGGCACCATGCAGCACAAAAGCAATGGCTACACGTGGTGCAGGACAATGTGCCCCACACTCACATAGAGATAATATTTGAGACAGATAATATCACTGGCTTGGGTTTTCTGTGAGTTCTGCTAATTGTAATCAAAACTCACTACATCCGCTCCATAATCAACTTTAAATCCTGCTAAGAAAGGATCTTGTGTACTGACTTCAGCCTACCACGGTGTACAGCATGGGAAAAGAAGAGCTGGCACACAGTTACGGTGAGATTGCAAATAAGTGAATTCAGTCTTTGTTTAAGAGAACATTACTAGAGTATTCTTAAGAGTTATTGAAAGCTCGCTCTTCCTTTTAAAAGCATCAGTATCTGGAAMGAGTAAACCCCCCAAAACACACTTTGTTTACACCAACCACTAAGAGGACAGTTCTCTCCAACACGAGTCATTATCTCTACTTGCAAGACAGGCAGCGATGGAAAGTGGTACAATTACCGTGTTTTACTGTGACTGGAAAACATATGCCAGTAGTACTACAGTGATTTCTTTTCATCCTTCCTAATCATGCAAGATGAGAGATCATGACGTTAATGTTTTACGGAATATAGTCTAATGCAAACATATAAAGTAAGGTGCCCTTCTGCTGCAAAGAACTAGAGAAATGTGTCTCTTTTGAGCAGAAAAAAACAACCCAGATATGTAAATAAAGTTCAGTCTTTCCAGAGGGGAAAAAAATTCAGGAGGAAAAGCAATTTAGAGTCCATTTATGGAAAAGCTTTATAAGGCAGCACCTATTCAACAGAGTCATCAAATCAATCAGATTTATTTAAATAATTCTTTTTTCTGTCACATTCTGATTATCTGTTCTCAGACATGCAGCTTTTATGTCTTAATCCTGTAACTGGGCAATCTTAATTGCTTACCTTACTATAATGATCTACTTATAATAATTCACTTCTCATTGGACCCTTTGAAAGGCAGGATTTCACTATTTTACATTCAATATTTAGAAAAAACAGGCTTAAAAATGTAGAATTGTAGTTAAATATACTTTTCCTTAAGGAACTTCCATAAGAATACTACATCATGCTTGGGATAGCCTGTTTCCTTTTGTTCCAGCTAGGGCATTGACCCATCACCAAATGGATGCAGAGGAAAAAAAAAGACTAGAAACACAGACAGTCTAGATTATCTAGGACCCAGAAAAAGGAGAATGAAAGGAAACTAATAAAGGAAAACTGAACAAAAAGAGTAAATCTGAGAAGTTATTAACRAAGCAGATTAACAGAGGGGGAAAATATAAAAAAGATAATACAAAAAAGTAAAACATTCAAAAAATATCAGTGAAAAATTAAAACAATATATATATTTCAGACAGAAGGAATAAAAAATAATTGGCAAGAAATTTGTAGTGTCTTGCTCAAGCAATAGCTATTGAAAAAATAAGGGGTTTTATGTCAACATTTTAAAGCTTATTTCTATTTGTGATATATTTCTTAATTTTCTGTCATATTTCTCCACTCCCTGCCAGCTTCAGGCACCCAGGAGACGCGCTCGCAGCCGCAGAGGTGAGCTGGGAGGGTTTCCTTCTTGAGGGAYCTGGGCATTTCTTCCACCCCTTCCCGGGCCAGCCAACGACTGTGGCCTCTCTTCCTTTTCTAGCGCAACAACTGCTGCAGCACCGGTGAGAGGGAGCGGGTCGACATCCCCAGCTCCCCCCAGCCCACAGCAGCACGTGGAGAGCATGGCCACGGAGCTGGACGAGCACTGTTCCATCTGCCTGGACATCTGGGAGGAGGCCAGCTCTGTGATGCCGTGCCTCCACCGGTTCTGCTACCCGTGCATCCTGCGGTGGGCTGAGAGCAAGCCCGAGTGCCCCCTCTGCAAGAGGAGGATCCTCTCCATCGTGCGCTTGGCGCAGGCGGACGGCGACTTTGAGGAGCATGTCATCACACCACCTGCGCCGCCACCAGTCATCAGCCGCCAGGCAGGAGGAGCTCCTGCCCATCCACCTGTCCGCAGCCCTGCGCTAACACTACGACAGCCTGGGGGGATGGTGCCCAGGGCTCCTCTGGGCCTCCAGCCCAAAACCTGGGCATCCCTTTTCCAGGACCACCCATCTTTAATCCGGTCCATTATGCCCTGGGTGCGTCAACAGCTGGGACCCATCTGTGGGAACCACCGTTCGCGGGCAGTCATAGTGGGGGGCCTCATCATGTCCCTCCTGCTTCTCTTTGGGCTGGATGAAGATCTCCTGTTCCAGCTGCTGGGGCCCTCCCTCCAAAACCGCACGGCGAGATTTGTGCACCAGCTTATTGACGTCGCCGTGCAACGGTGCCGTGGGCAGACCCGACGTCTGCTGGGCCTGGAGAACGGCCGTGCTGCCAGGGGGCGGGAAGGCCGCCCCGCGGCTGCCCCGGGCCCCGCTRCCTCCCGAGGAGGGTCACCCACACCTGGCCYGGCCCCCTCCGGCAGCCCTGAAGGAACCGTCGCAGACGACCTCCCCAGCCCCTCAGCAGCTGCCCTTCATGGGGGTCCCAACCGCGCTCCCTCTGCTCCTGTTCTG
The DNA here is from genome assembly GCA_030449065.1 of Oceanodroma leucorhoa. Lineage (NCBI taxonomy): Eukaryota > Metazoa > Chordata > Aves > Procellariiformes > Oceanodroma > Oceanodroma leucorhoa. The sequence continues at coordinate 527,522 of JASVER010000167.1, forward strand.
GTCCCTGCAGAGCAAGAGGAGSCCGAGGAGGCCACGGCACGTCCATCTACTTCCAGCCAGGGCAGGGAACGCTCCTCTGGGGGGCCACGGCGACCCCTGAGGAGGAGGGCCGGCAGCCCAGAGGCCTCTGCTCCAGCCAGGAAGAGGCCACCCCGCCGGCAGCGCTAGAAGAACACCCCAGGCGCTGCCCAAACCAGGGCTGGGCCAGCAGCTGGGGCATGCGCTGGCCCTCAGGGGCTCCTGGCCTCTAATTATCAGGCACTAAAAGAAAAGAAAGGCCTGAAAACTGCCGAAAATTCTCGGTGTTACTAACAGTGCAGGTGGCGTTGCTATCCCACCTGTGCTGCTTTCTCCCCTGTCTCCTGGGGCTATGCCCACCAGTTCCTGGGTGGTCAAATACTGGAACAGGCTTCCTAGAGAGGTGGTCGATGCCCCGTGCCTGTCAGTGTTTAAGAGGCCTTTGGACAATGCCCTTCACATGCTTTAACTTCTGGTCAGCCCTGGAGTGGTCAGGCAGTTGGACTAGATGACTATTGTAGGTCTCTTCCAGCTGGAACTATTCTATTCTATTTTCTATTCTGTTCTACTCTAAATATTTGTTTCCTGTACATGGCAGTGCTGCGTAAAGAGAACTGGAAATACTGTATGGGCAGAGCAGACTTGCCAGCTCTGCTATGATATACCCGTGGTACCTGCTCTTGAGTAATTACTTTTAAAAGTCTTTTATCCTCTCTATTAATACATTTAAGATCCAAGAAGAAATGCGGGAGAAACTACACATTTTAAAAGGGCACTAGCAAATAAGTGGAAGATATTCTGCAAGAGATAAAGTTGCATTCCTGGGTTCAGTGTGGCTTCACACCACACATACAAAGTTTGCAAATTTATTTAACTGCCAGCTACTGACTTCAACATGTGTCCAGGCATTTTCCATGAAACTCCTTTTTCCTTTTAAGCTCCTGAAGAGCTTAAAAGACTATGACAGATTCTAGGGAGGACTAATTTGTTTGTTCGTTTATTGCAAACTGAAAACTCAGTTTCTGCCTTCTGGCAGGAAACAAAAACTAAGCTGGTAAAAGTGTTTTATAAATTAGTAAGTAGCAAAATACCATTTCTTCCTCACTTCTCCAAATAAATTCATTTAGGTCTCAAATGGTAAAAAATAAGATACGTAATAGTTATTCCAAGTTCTCTGTACTTTTATTGTAAATCAATATGACAATGTCTTCTATTTTTTTTCCTTTAGTTTCAACAAACAAGAAAACAAGGAAAACAATGGAGGGACATACAAACCCACATTTTTCCCCCGTGGGTAAAAATTCTGAAAATTTGACATGATTAAAAGAAATTAATGGATGTATTGTGCAATGTGACTGCTGCTCCTGCTGACTGCATTGAAATCAGCATTTCAAATATTCTAGAGTCAGCGACATTCAATACTTTTCAACATGCTCACATATGGTAAACGAATGGGAATTCATTGATGGACATTGAGAAATACACTGAACAAAGACAACTGGAACTTCTGGAATGGGTGAAATGCACACTGTAGAGCAGAATCTCAAGTCAGTTGTGCAACTGATTACGGATCTCTCCTATACTGCCTGGTTTGGCAGCTTCACAGTCACATTAGACTGGCATAAGCACTGGGACAGAAGGAAACAGATCACCAGCAAAAGCTAACCAGAATCCACCAATAATTTGACCTTACCACCTTCCCTAGTTTTCTTGTGCCTTCTTTCAAGCCTGGTATGTATAAGTGTCAGMTAAGCCTCTGTTCCACACTATGAGCATTTCTGTTGTGTGAAGGCAGATACAGTATGAGACTGAAAAAGTTTTTGACAAGAATTATTAGCATTTTGTCCTGAGTGTTATATGAGAATTCTGGAGCAGGAAAGCATGTATCCCAAAGAACAAGTTATAGCAATTCCTGAACCTGCAGCTGAGAGCATTATGAAAGTTAGGCAGGGAAAAAACTGCCTTCTGCTAGACAAATCAGAGACTGGCTCACCAGGAACATGGACTGAAAGATGCATCTGGAAATCACGCTTCATTTAATGCCCCTAAGCAAAGCTCCTGAAGAATGCATTCCCCATTCCAGCTCATGTTTGGTCCCTGCTACTTCTTCGTCCCTGGTTACATGCTGTTTGGTCTGAGTCTTCCAGTGAAAAGAGCTTGCGTGCATGTGAAAAGCACACATTATGTTGCCAAAGTGACATTTTTCCGCTGAATTCTGTCTCGTTTAATTGTTGAAGTGAATTTTCTGAGCTGATTCAATGTAACTGGGAAGAGATGTACATCACTTTCATGGAGACTTTTGATTTTTTTGTTCTTTAAAAGGAAGCAATTCAGACAAAGTCTTATGCTATAGTATTGTTTTACTGCAAGTACAGCTTGTTTGTTTTCGTTTCCTTATTTTGGAGCATATTCTGTCCGTCCCTTCCATAGCTACAGATTGTGTAGGTAGGGAACACAAGCTGTTTTCCTAGCCTTCGACAGGACAGGCAGAGTTAAACATTTTAACTTAAGCACAAATTTATGTATGATAGTGTTGAATAGAAATGGGGTGTTGGAGAAACTCAAAGATGCAATGTAGCTCTTGCTCTGGATCTAAAATACGTTCGCACATTGCTTCAACCATAAAAACTACATATATGGCATTACCTAAATTGTAGGTGGAAGCAGATTTTAAATTTTATCAGTAAAGATTTTTGCATGGATTAAATGATGGACTCCAGGTCTCATATGGGATTATGAGAGTCCACTGATTATAAGTGGACTCCAGGTCTCATATGGGAAGGATTAAAGCCTAATATGAAAAAACTCTCTAGATTAGTCTAGAACTGTGTGTGATTCCCATACGTGATCTGTAAAACCATGGTAACTAGTTTTAGGCACTAGAATGACTAGATTTTAATTATATTTCATTGACTTTAGTTGCAGTGTAAAGTTGGACAGTGATGCATGAAAAATGCTGAGATTTAAGAATTATGTTTGTGCAAAGTATTTGGGAGCCATTGGTCCAAAGATTAATTATCCAGGTTAAGTGAAGTTCAAATACCTTTGGCTATTGAATCTGAAAAGTGACTGTGTAGCTAATACTGAAACATTTTGATTCCATAATGTTGTGGTTTAACCCCAGCAGCCCCACACAGCCACTCACTCACTTCCCCTCAAAGGAGAGGGGGGAGAGAATTAAAAGGGTAAAAGTGAGAAAACTTGTGGGTTGAGATAGAGACAGTTTCATAGGCAAAGCGAAAGCTGCGCACACAAGCGTTAAGCCATTTCCAGGAAAGCAGGGCTTCATCACTCCCTCTTCCCCCCAGCCTTATATGCTGAGCATGACATCATATGGTATGGAACATCCCTTTGGTCAGTTGGGGTCAGCTGTCCCTGCTGTGTCCCCTCTGAACTTTTGTGCACCCCCAGGCTACTCACTGGTGGGGTGGGGTGAGGAGCAGAAAAGGCCTTGAYTCTGTGTAAGCACTGCTCAGCAATAACTATAACACGGATCCTTATCAACATTGTTCTGGTCACTGATCCAAATCATAGCAGTATACAACCTATGATGAAGAAAATTAACTCTATCCTAACCAAAACTAGCACAAAATCTTTGCCATAGAAGCAGCATATTGTTTGGAATTTAGGGACTAGTTATTGATGAATATTATTGTATCTGACAGACACAAAATAGTTGGATTCATTTAAGTCTTCAAGTTCTTTACTCTTTAAAACTTTGCTTTCATGCATAGGTAAAAAAACCCGGGAAATCACTTACCTGTTTCCAACAGAGAAACCTGCATACACACAAGTGTTCAACAGGTTAGTCTGTACCTGTGAGGAGGCACTTCCTTTTGACATTTGCTAGTTCTATGTAAAATAAAAGACTGTAGAATTCTTGCACAGTCTCACGTTTGTATCATGCTATCTGTAGATGCTCTTGCCAAAAGTTTTTAATAAAAACTCTTTCTAAAACAAATGCAGTCATGCATGGTCTATGATACCAAAGTAATTTCACATCTTTAACCATCCTGGATATATCATTTTAAGGGGCACCTATCAAACGGTGACCACATACAAACTCTTGTATCAAGAAAATTCTCTTCTGTACGCTTAATATTTTACCAACAGTATTTTACCAACAGTACTGTATTGAAGCATGAGGTGTGAATTAACTCAGGAGTAAGACTTCCAAAAGTTCCAGTTCTCAGCTAACAGTAGCAGAGCTGGTAAAAAGAGTATTTGTATTTTCCTGTCCTACAGAAAATAGTATTGATATTTACAGATTATACCCATATTTTTTCTTAATGTACTTTCAAATAGTTAGGCAAAGGTTAAGATACCAAATAATGTTTAACTGCAATGATATTTCTAGAATGTTTTTATTCCTCTGTACTTGTGAACAGGAAGGCTGACACTATCAAAGGCCCTGGCCATAGCGTATCATATGTGGGAGGCATAATGCCACGCCTACATACAGAACTCTTAACAAAAGGAAAACAGAGACATTAAATGAGGGAACTACAGCCTTCCGTTAAAAGATAACATTCCAGTATTTCTAAATCAAGGTATGTGCATTCAGATGACTATTATTTTAATAGTCTCCATGTTTTCAATAATAATAAAATATCTTCAAAGAATTTAAAATTTTCATACATATTTTATAAAGGGAAAAGTTTTGAATGAAAATACTCTACTATTCCTGGGATGCATCTATACTTTGGAAGCATTGATCACTCAAAACATGTCAATATTTCAAAACCTACAATTCCTCACAATGTATCTATTTAGCTTGAAAAATAAATTATTTTAAATATTTAAAATTTTACTTAAGTATTGGAGGTGTACAAAATAGCCATTGAAATCAGCATTTCAGAGATTAAATTAAAACAGGAGAGCTGCTGGAGGCCTTTGTTTCAGATCCTGAAGTCCAGTAAATGAAATGAATATCCATTATTGATAGAACAAACACAGGTAAATCTTTTGCTTCTGACAAATCCGTATGGTTTCTTTCAAATTGATACTAATTTTTGTTTGTACATACCAAGCGGAGGTTCGAGATTTTTAAGAGAGAACAATTTATAATGTATTTCCCCCTCATACCACCATAACTTCAGTAAAGTATGGGGAACTGATGTAAGAAAAAATAGAGTCGATCCCATGTGATTTTTGTTTAGGGTCTGTCCTGCCCATTGCAGGCGACAAGGACTCTGGCCTCACCAGGCAATAATCAATTTACTTACTTTACTGGCAGTCCTTACTCTATTCTAACTGCAAGACCCACCCTTTTTCTTGCTCATAACTGGAATGAAAAATGTCTCATTGACGTTCTTCCCTTTCCTTTGGGCCAGGTGCTGGCATACTGACACAAGCTGACCTATAATCATATGAACAGTCATAATGATTTCAGCAGGATGACTCCTGGAGTACACTAATAGTTAGCATGAAGAAAAGTGGCAAGACCCTTTCTGGGTAGTAACAGCCACCACTGTGTGACCTCAGCTACGCATCCCCCACCTGCCCATTCCCCACCCAAATGTACCTTTTAATGCCCATTTAAACCTTAAACATGGGCAAGTGTACGCCGCTTCTAGTTCCTCCCAGGAGAATTGCTGAACCAGAACTAGAGGAGCTTGGATTCGGTTTCCCTGCTCTTTTACCAGGGCAGTGGTGTAACTAAGCTGAAGAAGGGTTTTATAGCTTGTTGCAGGATTTTCACAATTAACCGTTTCACAATTAATCCTTTATTGGCCAAAGGAAAGGTGTCTTAAAGCAGTGTCAGCAGTACACTACCTTCAGATTTCCTTATTCAGACTTCTGCCAAAGTACCAAAGTGTGCCAGCAGCTACTAAATACAGCTGGTTAGTGACCTCAGAGCTGAAGTCTAGACATAAAACTAAGAAACATCTTTAAAGAAGTTCTTTTAACATTACCCAAACCAACGCAGTTTAGTTGGTTACAAAATGCTTTAAGCCAAAATCTTACATTATGCAACTTTGCCCAAAACAGGTGCTTCAGTAATAGAGATATTCAAAGATACTTTTTTTTTTCTTTCCTTAAATTGAGTGAAGCCAGTTTTCCATCTCTAAGTGATGCTTAGTTTGCTATGAGTATATTAGCCAGCAAAGAAAAGCAAAGCAATTATACGAATGAATGTTTCTGTAAAGCCTTTAATTCTGGCAAATAAAGTCACTAAATTTCCCAAGTGATTTCAACATGCCATAAAAATCAGGATCTCCTTAAACATGAGGTGACTGGTGAATGTGGTGAGCATCTCCTTAAGCATAGGGTGATTTGTGAATGTGGTATCCCCTTCCTGCATAGCTCTCCCCACCCACATCTTCCTTTTTTCACCCCAGTTTGAGACTGGCACAAGCACTGCTTTTGAATGAAGCAGACATTCCTTAGGATGTACTGCCAAAAATAATGGAAAGCTTGATACAATGGAATGATATAAAATGGTACCTGAAATGCTTAGAAAACCATAAAACTTAATGTTGCACAGCTCTCATAGTCAGTGCCAACTACTGCAGCTGCTAAGATGTCCTTGAGGAATCTGAGGATTTTTTTTTTTCCTTTTTCTGTGGAGTCCCAGACATATGTCTTTAGGAAACTTTGTTTATAATATCAACAGTTACAGCCTAATGAAATGAGCCAGAAAAAGGCTTCTGTGCATTCACAAAGGAATGAAAAAGATTACAAAGTGTTCCTAACAAATTCCCTCACAAGAATTAATTGTAGAATGAAGCATAGYGTCTTCAATGTTCTTCAGTAACTCTTCCAGATATAGAATTTGTAGCCCTGACTTGTTGCTAGCCACAGTAGCGCACAGCAGAAAGCAAAAGAGAGTTACAACCCACGCTGTGTAACAGGGGTCTGAAACGCTACACCATGGGTACAGACTCAAAGACTTTCCTAACCACCATTAGACAGACCCCACTAAAGCTGCACAACATGCTGCGTGTGAAGAACAGAGACACACTCAACCTGTCTATAGTAGTCCTTTGTCTTGGCCTCACCATCAAAGACAGACAAGAAGCCGCAGATCAGCTGGACCACGAACTTCAGAGAGCAAGTATTTCTTGTTCCTGTAACCACAGTTACATCCATACTGACTTGGAAATAGTCCTCTAGCTGATCTAACGCAGAGTCAGAAAGTGTGATGGAAAGACAGGTTTCCCCTCTCCAGCTGTTTCCCTGGAGGATAAAAGCTAGAGRGCTTCTCTCTGATTTTCTGGGCCAGATGCTTAAACAGGCCCAGGAGGATTGTGCTGAACACTGCTGAATACGGGCTCACCTTTTCCTCACATTTTATTGCAATTTTATTTCAGTAATGCCAAGACATAGGAATTAGATCTTTACAATCTTACAAATAACATTTGAAGATAATCAATGAAATATTTATAATTCCTCTGAAGCAGATGCTGTCATTAATGTAGACTGTCCGTGCCTATGATACTGTGCAGCGACTCAGCACTGTTGTCAGAAATTCAGTGTAGTAGAAATAGGATTGCAGAAAAGCTTTGTAGTACCTTTGACTCTCTTAACTGAAACTGCAGATTTTGATTCAGACTTGCAAAGCATTTCAAGAAGACGTATCTGGGACTGAAACTGCTAAGTGTGTACCGCTCCTCCTCAGACAAAGAATGGATAATCAGGACCAGATGCGAAAACAAGAAAAGGTATATTTCGGGACACTAGAAGAGAGAGAAAGCAAGTAATCAACTATCTGAATGTACTGGGGACAGATGCCTTCTCCGTATCACAAAATAATGTCACTCAGAGGTCTCTGGATCCTAAATTAATTTTGGGAATACAATAAATTAATGAAGGATTCCTAGGGTGTCTTTTCTCCCACTGTAATAGTGTTTGTATGCACCTTATAATATTTAGCCCAAATAGAGAAGTCATCAGCAGTGAATTTTTATATACTCAGGGCAAGGAAAGATGCAAAGCAGGTTTATAAGACATTGAGAAATTCACACTATCCTCCCCCTGGCAATAAGCCAGGTTTCCAACCTGAAGGATATGCATAGTATATTAACTTACTCTTTCAAGAGATGATGAACAATTTGACAAATTAAATTTACTGGTACATAACTCTAAACAAAAACTTGCTATCTTTGTAATAATGCCTTCAATTATAGTAAGGCAAATAGTTCATGAAGTCGAAGTAAACTTGCAGAGTTCTTGAATATTGTCGTCCGGAAATCTAGTAACTCCTCAGGTTTGGTCATACCAAACATCACTTCTGAGAAATTATCTCCATTCCCAGTAGTATTTGAAGCCCTAAGAGGCTGCTTCCTTTTGTAAATGCAATGTTAAGAAATAATTTATATTGTATATGAATTATGTTTTCTAAGAAAAGTCTTACCAACTTCTGAAACTCTTTGGAAAACGAAAATCAGTTCCTATGTTATTGGAATAACAATGTTATTGGGCATGAAGCACTTTTATCTTTATTATTACTTTTTAAGAAGTTATAGCTGTTTACCCATAAGGGCAATTTGCAAAACTTGCATGTGTTTGAAATACCTTATGTGTGCCCTGACTGCTGACATCTTTGTATAAATATACTGTCAAATCTGCTTGATAACGATGTTGTGCTGAAGTTAACTTTTTTTTTAATTACTGAACAAAGAGAAGGCATATATATATATATATATATATATATATATATATAAAATAACTATCCAGCTTTTCCAGGGAAGTTGTTTTGCAAGACTACCCATGTAATTTTGCATATAAAATGACACAGCTGATGCCATGATAATGTAGCCAACTCTTAACAGACGTGTTTCCATCTCTTACAGATCTGAGAAAATAGCATCTGTAATTTTGAAGGGGTGTTTACATGAACACTTTGAACATTCACTCACACAGTAATACTGTGCTACATGTCATTTACATGCAAAGTTGAACCCTGGGGTAGGGTGAGATAAGCTAATATCCAGGCATACAGCATACTCTTGCTATCTCTGAAAAAATAATTGAATTCCAAGGCACAAAACGACAACTAGTTGTTGACAATTTTCCACTGTTCAAAACAAGTCAAAAGAAACAGGCAATCAATAGCCGCACACCGTAGTTACATTATGCCACCAACTTTTGGTACTTACAGGACTGCCATAACTTACTCCTTTTTGTAGTAAAGGCAGTCCATATTTCAGCTACGTAGCCTAGGCCCAAACATACATTTGAACTGCACTCTCAGAGAGCTGTACTCTTAAAGCCGTGATTAGCCCAAGTTTAGAACATAGTATGGCCAGATGTTGAAAGTGTACTGCCTTTTTTCCATGTCCTAAAATAAAATAAATTAAAAGATATGTTGCTYGGAAAATTTGCAGGCATGCTATGAGGTATATATAAATTAATACACAGCTGTCACCTGCAATCTTATATGAAACCATTTGGTAATTTTTCTGTGTAGATGTTTTTCCTATTTTGTGCCCACTAAAACATCTCCAGGGTGATAGATAACAAGCTTCTAAACTCATAAATAGCTTAAATAGTTGTCATTTAAAACAGACAACGTGATAGAAATGTTTCATATCCCACAGCTTTGCAGAGCCAGAACAGGAAACTTTGCATCGTTAGAAAGAGAAGACTGCCAGGTCCCTTTCAGACACATGGGTAGTTACTTCTAAACATAACTATTGATAGACATTAACTAACTTCATTCACAGAAGGAGCAAATTATTTGGCATTCCTTAAAAAGAGGTCTTATGCTTTTCTATAAGCTTACACTCATGACAACTAAGACAGCTTCCTTTAATAGGTGGAATAAAGGAAGGAAGGAAAAGTACCAATATATTTAATGAACACTACATAGGATATTCCTGAACTAGTTTATTTCATATAAAATTCATCCACAAAGACCTTCATAACAGAGTGTGACTTCTTTGCTTGTAAGTTAGGCAACCACTTTAACCACAATCCAGTAAACGTGTCATGTGTTTCTCCATTTCCCTCAGAGACGCACATGATGGGAATATAGCAGCTTTTCACTACCCCACTATGATGGTTGCCTAATCTTATGCGGTCACATCAAATGAGCACCCCTAAAATTTTTAGGCTACATTAATCTCTCGAGGCAACATTTCACGGAAAACTGTTCTACAGAGTTGCAAAACAAGTAGGGTTATTTTTCATATTTCTCTTGTAGAAAGCTAAATTCCTTAATATCATAAAGGTCATCTTAACGTATYGCTAAGGCCACTACATAGAGTCTGATTTATTGTATTGCACCTCGACTGTTAGGTTCTGATGCTGGTCTGAACTACAGGGTACTCCTGAGATGCCGCACCTTTCATCCAAATTATCCAAGTCGATTTAACACATAATACCAGACCTAAGAAACTCTGATGCAAATCAACTTGCTGGTGCCAGTCAATACAGCAGAAATATGGAGGCTGTAATGGTCGGGGTATACCTGCTTTGCCTCATTTTCACACTGATACGTCAGTTTGTTTGTCTAAAAGACGGCCTGAAGGAGACCGGCAGTACTGGCAAGCAGCACAGCTGGCTTAAAATCTGTTGTTTTTTTTTTTAATGTAAAAATTGTCTGCACAAAATCCTTCATACAACAATTTCAGCCATAACATAAGAGAAAATGTCTCTGGCAGAATGGATAAACATCACAATAACAGTGATTTAATTTTTTATTTTTCCTCTTTGAAAAGACATTTGCTATGGCTTCTAGCAGGACAGATATAGCAAGCTATAGAAACTTTGCTTTTACTGCATATAAAATAGTTATAGAGTGTATAAGAAGTTTCATTTTCAACATTATTGTTTACTATTTCATCTAAAGTAAATGCCCCTCAATAAAAGAGGAATTAATATTTTATGGTTAAATCTTGATGGGCCAGCTAGATGGTACTGTTTTAGTAATATGYTTCCAGACTGCAATTTTTTATTTTTCATAGAGGAAGTACTTATTAATGCAGCTTCCCTGAAAAACAAACAAACAAATTATCAAGCCCCCCCCCAAACAAACAAACAAAAAACCCCCTCAAGAATCTAGCAACTAGATTCCTTTATATTAATAACAAAAAAAGAATCAAATAGAATTCAACTACTCCTAGTTTGCATTCCCTTTCAGACAGGAACTGCAAAATGACCAGGCGTCAAGCAGCCTCTTTGATTCTTTGATAACACAGAAACGAATCATATTAATTTTCACATACACAGGACAGTATACAAAAGCCTTATTTCTTGATTCATATACTGTGGTCACCATGAAGAAACAAATTATACTGCTTTCTGGATTAGAGCCTTGAATGTTTTAAATCATGGACAGCATAGAGATGGCTCTTTCTCATGCCAGCCAGCTGTACTAAGCCCCGAAAAGGTACTAATTCAGAAATAGTTGCCAACAAGCCCTTCCACCCTGGAAAGCATCTTCCCTGCAGAGCAAGACAGTGGACTGTTAAACTTTTGATGCTACAATAAAGCTGTCAAAGACTTCAGGCTGATGTTGATGATATGATTTACAGTAGCATTACATTTATTGAAAGAAACTGTAATTATAAAACCCCAAGAAAATTATATAAGTAGTTTTTCTATGCAATTCATTGGCTATTATTATATTTATGACTTTAAAAAATAATTTGTAATAGTACCTACTAGCACAGCAGAGCATAAAGTCAATGAAACCGGTCTGCTTGCTCAGTTTTCTTATCCAAATCCYCTCATGCTGTGGCAAAGCCTGAAGTAAAGACTCGACACACACCACTTGGAGCCATTCTGCGAGAGAAACAGAGGAGGGAAACAAGCTTCAAAGCCTCAGGCAGACAGCGCTGCCCACCTCTGGGCTTGCTGCATAGCCAGAGGCCGGCATCTTTCACAGGAGAGGCAAATCCCTGTCTGATACCATAAAGTGGAGTCCTCTCCTCTTCCTCCCACCCTGAGTGGCCTTACACCTCATCTTTCAGCCATCTCATTACAGCATGGAAGGGAACTATGACTGAAGTTCAGTACGTATTTCCAAGTTTCAGCTTGTGGTTTTTGAGCACATTCAGCTGCTGCAAGTAATGCCACAGCACCCACTTTTTCCTGCTGAGCAGCCTCCTAAAATTGATGTTTAGCAGAAAACCAAACATTTTCAGCTTTTATAACATAATTTTATTAAATTACAATGCGTTGGTATGATACACAGCTCCATCTTAGAGRTGATGGTGATTGTTTTCCATTAATGTGTCCTACTCCTTAGTAAATTCTTGCTAACAGTGATTTCTACCACTGTAAACGCTGGAAGTAGTTGACGTTAATGTACAAGGTAGGGTGCACTTAGAAGAAAACCTGCTGTTTGTTAACAGTCTGAAAGCAATAATTAAACATTAAGTCATTACACAATATCTGATGAGCTGTTAAAATCTGGAAAAAAAGAAAAGATCAAAGAGAATTAACTTTCAGTAAAGTAAGTGTTGCCACACCAGTTTGGCTGTCAAAACAGTAAGTCTCCTCATGCGTAATTATGAAGGACTATTTGTTTAGTCGTCTCCTTTTTAGTATTTCCCTTTCCAACAGGTTGAATTTCTGGTTTACAAGTTCATTAGACCCTCTGGAAACTACAGCACCCAGTCTGCTTTGKGTCTACATCATAGTAACAAAACACTGAGCCTGAGTCTTTCTCAAGGAGTCTTTATAGCCTATGCTAAAACTTCATTAAGCTTTTGTGTTCCCCAGGGTGTCCAGCTACACATTCTGCTGCAATAAAATAGTGATAATATTATATCACTAAATATTTTTTATTACTGCAAAATATGTAACAGGATCTCTCACAAGAAATGAGTAATAAAACTTAATTTAGTGTTATAAAACTTAAAATTACAAGTGTTCCTTCATTCTCAAGAGACATAGTAAAATTCCGTACTGCACTAGACATTCAGAAACTCTGAACCTCTAACTACTTCCATTTATAACTCAGCAATTTGCTTTTCACTCCAAGGGCATGTTTACATTGTGTGTAGCACGGTGCGGGGACCGAGTCATTTCTGGCTTAGGTGTCTCTGTGCACACAGTGCAGTATTGAATCATGCAAACACAAACTCACGTCATGAAAGTGTGCAGTGATGCAGTTAAACTGCACCTCATTCTTGAACAGACTTATTTAGCTCCAGTTCCAGGCTGGAATCATTAAAAAGCTATGGCTGAAAACATAATGGCAGGCTACAAAATCAGCTTAGCCCCACCCCCCCCCAAGTTTTAAAAATATTCTTTACAGATGCAAAAAATATGGATTTCTAACTTTGGTGGTACTTACTTCCTATTTTGAAGCAATTTTCCTTTCCTTATCTTTTCCCCCCCACCAAGTCTGACACACTGTTTCTGACTCCATTAACTCTTTCCAGAACTGCAATAAAAATCATGAGATCATTGTTGCTAAATCTTTATCTATTATGCTGCTCTATTTGTATCTCTTCAAAAAAATTTCTCAAAGCTATCTCTCTGCTATGAAGCCAACAGACTGCCATTGTCTGGTCATTTTTCATTCAGCTGCCTGGCATAATTATTTTTGTCTGTTAACAACTAAACCAGAATTATTCTTTCCCAACGCTGTGCTGTAGTTTCCATTTTGAAGCCTGCCTTGGAGAGCAGAGCATCATTGTTCTGTAGATGAACAGGATGCCCTAATGCTGCAGAGAGGCTTGACACGGTGGATTTAAACAGACACACTCTTTACAGCATTGCTCTGGTAATTCTGTTACTCCAGCATCATGGGAACACAGGCTGAGTTTGGATTAAGCTAGTTTAGGGTGGAGATTAACAGGTGGTCACGAAATCGATTTTGACCAGTTATTCTAGAATAGGAAGGAAAAAGATAATGAAAGGGGTCATCTATGCATTGGAAAAAAGCATTGTAATTGCCAGAAAGAAGATCCTGCAGACTTTCAAGCTTGACGGGTTACCAGCTAAAGTGTTTTCCAGTAGACTCCACARTCTTCCAGTGCAAGGGTGTTTGGAATGAGGAATACCAGCAGCAGTAACTGAACAGCCGGTCAAGGTCAGTGAAGGTTTTGTCTGTATTGAACTTATGTGAAGAGACAGAGAGAGTACAGAACCAGCCAAAGAATTCAAGACTGGCCTTATCCAAAAACCACAACTATGTGGTACAACCRGCAGAAATTGAATCTTCAACTTTAGTGTTAAAATGTTAGCAGAATGTTTTGTTTTTGCTGAAAACAAGCAGTAATTTGGCAGAAGTAAATAAATAAATATTTCACAGCACTTAGCCTATCTTTGTGAGCAAGTTGATTCTGGCGTTCAAATTACCCAAACAGCTCAGTGATAAGGATTGGTAGAGCTACCAATTTGCATTTGAAAAGATTTTACCATAGGACTACTATTTATTCTTTTAAGACGTCTCTTCCTCACCCCCAAAAGCACTTCTTTAAAATTTCCATTAAGCTACTTTGAGGAACAAAAAGGGTCCCTAACATTTTACTGGTTTTGTTAAGGGAATTGCTTGTTTGAACTCAGTCTAGCTACAGAAATTATCTGAAAATTTTCATCAACTGCATATGTCTACTCAGTATAGTCAAAATTTAGGAAGGAGATGTGTGTGTATATATCCATATATATTTTAAATACACACGGTCAAAAAGACCAAAAAGCTGTTTTACGTATATGCAAACCTCAGCTCAGCTCAGCCTTAGGTCAACAGCCATGACTGATTCCTGCATAGTGTCCTCTGTGTGTTGGTTTACTTTCCCATATTCTCCTGAAGTTGATAAAAACTGGAAAAGTACARTACAATACTGTATAATTAAAAATTGAAAGTATTGTGAAAAATATCAGCCCAAAGCAATCTAATATAAAATTAAATTGCCTGGTTGAGACATACTATGGCAAACATATCAAACTGCACCACACAGCACTATCTGTTCCTTCTAGTATTTCACAAGCAACAAATACCATCACTAATAGTTCTGGGAATCAATTTTCCTTTTGATAAAATATTCCAGGGTTGAATAAATAAACCTGGAATTAATAAACTAAGTAAACCTGGAAATGAAATTTGTTATGTATACATAAACTAGTAACATTAAGAATATTCAGTATCATTTGTAAAAAATGTAAAAAAATAAAAAAAWTWWWAAAAAAAATCATTCATTGTAGTTTGCTTTCTTCCTACCAAGAAAATGTCAGAATCATTTTTCAAAACATGAAAGCAACAAAAATATGCAAGCCTAGCCCTAATTCTCCAATAAACTCCAGGCTGAGTCTCACTTGCTTCATGGAAAATTTGTCCTACTACAGAAATGTGAAGAAACACCATCTTTTTTATGACCATCACAAAGAAAAGCAGTAAATGAATGAGCATGATAAAACACATGGGCTGTAGYAACACTAGCAGTGACTGAGTTTGGATACCTATCTGTTTATTACTTTTGCACGTAATTTGTTGTTGAATATGTAAGGTATGTGCAGTAAGGACTGTCGTACTATAATAGATTAAAACAGAGAAACATGAATGACACTGAAATAAACCAGGCAATTTTGTAAAGCTGGATTAAGACTTTTTATATTATTTTACTTTGTAAATTCTTGGAATGTGCCTTATTTACTATTTTCTGAAAAGCAATAAAAGGTTATAAACTGGAGGGGAGGGAATGAGGATAGCAGGGAGGGAGGAGGGTCTGGACCTGTTAGGCTACTTACAACAYTAACTGAAACCAGTAACTCATCTCATGCATATCAAAATATATAATGTGTCCCTAAGGGATCTAAAACATCTATCTATTAATGTAGGAAATACTAGCTTATCCTGTAAGGAGCTTCAGATAGGAGGATTTTCATGTATATTGTTAGTGATTATCRTGTCAGAAAGGCAGGTAATATGGGAGTCACCTTCACCGTAACTGGTGCATTCACAAACTTTACCTACATTATGTGCTGACATTTCAAACTAGCTGCCAAATCCAGGTGTAAGCATAATAAAACTTTTGTGAAAGATACCAGAATATGATTTTGTACCCCACAACTGTCACTCACTCTCAATTTACACTGTTTTCTAGTGCTGGCTTTGCTGGCATTTCCTGTTTACAACATGCAGGTGTTTTGCTTTTATAGACACATGTAAAATTCAATAGTTTCCAATATGTGAAGAGGCTTATCCACAATGTCCTTGTCCAAGTTCATCTCAGGKTTTACTTGACCTAGAACATACCTATTGAGAAATCCAACTACTTYTATGAACAGAAAGATTTTCACTCAGAAAAATCTTCCCATCACTACTTCTGCCAGGTCTTGTGAGAATATGTGAGAATTGTATACGGTTTTCATAATGCCATACAAACACCATGCCTGTTAGTATAACCCATAGAAACCAACTGTAGTGACTAAGCATCTCCAAAGCTTGTTACTGTGTGAGAAATCTCATTGCATGGAGCTTTGAAGATGCTGTTACAATCCTGACAAAGTCCTCTCAAACCTGACCTATGTTTACTTTTGGAAAGGCAGGCAAAAGATGCCAGAAGTCTGCCAGAATAATTAGTTCACAGTTCATCTGACAKTATTATTTCCAGAAGATCCTGAACTGATTATTTCTTAAGAGAACACACAGTATTTCACAATTCTATGATTATAGCAGTCAAAACATTAAAAGATTTGAATTAAAATAAAGAACAGCATTTTGGGGGTGATGACTATGGCAATAAGAGTGTTATTTTGCTACAGCATTGCTAGAAGGCACCTCATGTTAGTCAACAGAAATATAGATCTTACAGGTTGTCAGTATTAGTGGTGCACAATCTCATCTACATAGAGCAGACAGGTAGTAAATAAACTGCTCACATGAAAACTGGACAAACTTAATCTATTTGCATTTATGCTTGAATACACCAGCAGATAAAAGCATGTGTGACTGTCATAATCTCATAGTTCATTACCCTATGCAACTTAAACTGGTAATCCCCATGCTCTAACGGAGATCAGGGCTTTGGAGAGGCTGGGCGRGGGCAATGGACAAGGACACACATGACCTCCTGCCACCAAACACTTATCACTCACGGAAACACACAATTGTTACCAATATTCCCAAATATGTGAGCATGTTAGCATTATTCTACACATACAATTATTTCTATTTCAATGTTAAATAATACACTTGCTTCCTACTTAGCATATAAYACAGGTCAGCAGATTGGCATTAAAAGTTCTTGCTGGTTAATATCAAGTATATGTTTGGTGATGTGGCGAGAGCCATCCTGTAACTGAAATGGTCTCCATCCATCCACTGAAGCTGCACTACCTCCTCTACTTCACTGTTACAGTGAGGGTACTTGGAAGGAGCTGAAAATGCGGTGGGCATTGACTCATGAGTAGTTTGCAATTCATCCACTTTCATTGGTCTCAAACAGGGTATTTACACCTAAACGGAATTTCATACAGTTTGTCTCTTCTTATATTGAGATACATCACCTAGTATACCTTGCACTGCCTCCAGAATTTAGACCACTTGGAATCTGAGCAGCGTGAAAATGGAGTAAATATTTAATACTGGATAGCGTCCTCAATTCTAAACATTTATTTAGAACTTAATTTCCTTGAAGGTAGGAGCATATATTAGCCTGTGAGAAATACAGCGCGGCCAATTCTATCTGCAAAATTAAAACTATACTTCTTAAAGATTTGTTTTTAGTGAGGGTACTTCGGTTTAGATTAAAATGATAGATGTCATCCTAATTTGTTTCTGGAAGCCCTGATTGGAGATTATCAATATTTGCTTGAATTAAAAATGCCAACATGACTCATACCTGTCTCCCAGCAGAAGATGTGAACTATCATTAATATAACAGCTGCTAAGAACCTCTACTTAGCACTCTCCGGTAATAAATTCTAAGGATGAAACTTTTCATTATTTTGCAGACTAAAGCAAAGGTTTCAAAATCTCAGGCTACTTCTACCTAATGAAAAATACATTATTTTTTTACGCGTAAGCCCCACTTTATATCCCAGAATGAATTAAATGTTAAAAGAATATAAATTCAGCTTAAGGAAGGACATTTTAAAAAAAATCACCATTTCTACACCATTTACAGTGATGAAATTCAAAACCACTTAAAGTGCCATTGTCAGAAAAAAGACTAAGGACCTCTGGAAATCAAAGAGCAGCTTGCAGACTTTTTCTTGGAAGGGTGTGAAGATCTATCTTCTGGCTTWTTTTCCACTTCTGAAAGTTCCTTTTCAAGACTAGAAAACCATTTGTTGTGGCATAAAGGGTTCAGTGTAGCATGTAAATTTTGTAATGAACTAGATTACGTTTTTGTGATAGGATTTTCATATCATATTTTCAGTATTTCGGGTTCTCAGGTAAGAGGTTCTCAATAAGATGYGCAGAGAATATAATTTCATAGTCCATAAATTCAATAAAATAGCCTTGTTTATGACTAAATAGCATATAAACAATCTTGAGAATTTGGTATGTAGCCCACAGTGGAATAACTGACCAAGAAATGGTGTTGGATAGAMCATACATAGCAGTGGCATATTGTAGTCAGCTAACACTATGAAAACGAGGAGTCAAGTCTACAATTAGGTTAGGTTTGCAACMATTACATTGCTCTACTGCTTCTCTGGAGACCATCATAAAAGCAAAATAATGTGGGAAAYTTTGGGTTCTATTGTAGTTCTAAGTCTTGTGTACAAGTCATCATTTTCTGGCTTGAATACTTTTAAATAGCTCGGAATTTTAACAATAGTTTTCAGAGCATCCAAACTGTGAACAGTAYACCCTTAGGGTGTCAATTCTGACTCTAAATTGCTTAAGCCTCTATGTTCTCATAATTCTCTCCTCCTTTCCTGCTTGTAGAATTTACCACTTGCTTTTGCAGGAAAACGATACAGAACAGGTAAGTCAAACTAAATCAGAGCTATTATTAAGTTCACTGGGAAACACGACTTCATTGAAAGTAGCACTTACATCAAATGGTATTTTCCATCATTTTCTTCTATGGTGACATAACCAATGCATATCTTATAGTAGATGTGAGAGTACCTCTCTATACAAGAAAATCAGTTGCTGGCCCAGCACATCAGATTCTGTATTAGCATCTCCATTAATTTTTATACATTGCAGTAAAACAAAGCCACAAAGTTCGCAAAGGAGATGAATGCCACGGTGATTTACAAACACTTCTATCTATCAGCCTGCTGACAGCTGTTGCATTTCACATGGCCTCTGTTGCCAAACCACTTCCTCTAGAAGTGCTCTACTCTGAAATACTGAATGCCAAAGAAGACCTAGTTCAATTCTTTGCTATGCTTTGAGAAGACTAAACTCACAGAGTGATTGGGATATTCACTGAGGAGGAAGAGATTATTTTAGACCCAACTCAGTCATCTACAAGTATCTAAGGAATGTTAGTGCCACACAGTTAGTTACTGTGATAAGGGTAAGAAACAACTAATGGAATAGAAAACCTAAAAGGAGTACTCTCCTGCCCCAAATTCTGCTTAATATTCTTTCTATAATTCTTGATTAAAAAAGAATTGTTTTGAAGAATCCTGCATTCTGGTATTTCTTCCCAAGATCTTGGTGTAATAAATATTGTTCATATACAAACTACTGAACATAAAAAGGGTGGCAAGATGAGGTGTTATAGAAGGAAAAATTAAATTATAATTTAATAAGTAAGGGATAACAACAGGAACAACCTGGGAGGTTTTTTGTTTGTTTGTTTTTTAAATAATAGAAATTTTGGAAATACATTCCCAGAAACCTCTTCTCTCATTTGTCCACAGAGATTCAAGCAACACATTATAGTGGCTCTTTATGTTTTTACCAGTAGAAAATTATTCTTTGTGCCTAATCTAGATCTTTCCAATTTAAGCCCATTTCTTTTTCTTTTTAGCTTGGCCAGGAGAATGATTTTCTTTCTTTTTTATTGCAGCCTTTTACATACTCAGAGATGTATCTGACCCCTTTTTTCCTGATGCAAGAAGAGTATTTTAATGTAATTGTTTACAACCATAACAAAATTTAAAGAAAGAATTATCTTGGTAACTTTTCATTCCACCTTGTTCTCATTCCAGGGGTTGCATTATACTCAGAGGGTAGCCAGTGAACACAGCACTTCTTCCATATCCTAAGTTAGAAAACAAGACTATAATTCATACATAAGTAGCAACCTCTGGAAACAATACAGGAACTCATAATAAGAGGTGGAGCGTTTTCTTTCCAAATCAAATTCTGAAATTTACATGTTGTTCAAGCACAACAATGTGGCTGCTATATCGTTGTGCATACATGGCTTTGTTCTGAGTTGACTGTAAAGACAATTCAGCTGCAGATGAGGGAATCGTAGAAACACCTTRTATTTTCATAGGAGTTTTATTACATACTAGTCACTCTCTACTGCATTATAGGCACGCTATAAAAACAAAAGTAGCTGACAGTCATTTCTTTCCCTACTCATAAAATGGTGGGATCGGTTTTAGTAAATGTGATCTTTCCTTCTTTTCATTGACGTTTTATGCAGTTGTGTAGAAATTAGTGTTAATTTACAAAACACCCTTCGCTACTTCTTGCTGTTAATTGAAGAGCTTGCTGATGTCAACAGATGCATATCGTGTTTTTTAAACAAAGAAGACAGTGTTGTTGCTCCATAGATAATCCCTACAATTAGATAACACTTCTATACTACCTATTCTGCTCTAAGGTGCTTGACATTCCAATGGGAATAGGGCAATGGTGCATACCAGCCAGGTTTCCTATTGCCTTTTCAATGTTGCTTTTAAGGTAAAGCCAAACTCTGTTTCAAATATATACTGGAGTAATTTTAAAAGCTTCACTGGAGATACTCCAAATATATACAGTTGTGACAAAGTACAATTTAATACCTGACATTTTTAGTAGTTTGAAGCATCACTAATTTAGTTCAAAATGGTGACGAACTCATGCAAATGCTGCTCTGCAGTTAAGAAGAATACAATGGATATTGCTTACTCAGAGGCTTAGCTAATGAAGACATTATGGTAAACAAAAACTGTATTCAGCATTTGTATGTTTTCTAGTTGAGATACTCTGATCTCTTACAACCCCTTCTTGTCTCTAATTCTTTGATTTTAATTTTTGATTCTGTAATTGAACCAGAGATAAACCCACTCTGGCAGACAATATATCCTCTAAAGAAACAAAATCTTGCTTGCTCACTCTAAGGATAACTTGCCTTACCTACGTTATAACAGTGTGATGTTGGTAAAATGGTTTGAATAAATAAAGGTGGRTAAACTGGGGCAATGTCTTCTATTAGACAAGACATTGTGTACTTTGACTGTTTTCCCCTTCAACTTTTGGGTCAACTAATTCCATTCACATTTTACACCACCTACAGCTTTCTAAACAGTAGAACCTCTACCAATACTAAGACTTCTTGCAAGTGGGCAAGAAGCATTCCATTAAAAAACGAAGATAATAATTATTAGCACACAATTTCCAATACTGCATATATGCTAGGAAGATAAGGAAAACAGTATGTGGGATGGCAATGTTTTTCTACTGCTAGAAATGCCCATTTTAAGCATAGGGTATTTTATTGTAGCACTGTTGCCATCTATGGCTTTTTGTCTTTCTCATGAATAGAAATGTTTTCCTTAGGCACACAATAGTTGTAGATTTTATTTATAGAATTACGTCAAACTTATGCGGTATGACTGGACAAATTCTGGTTTTTATTTTAATCATGTTCAATGATTGGAAAAAACAACCTATAAAACTGCAGACAATGCGGTTCACCACTTAGCTACAGTTCTCATTTTGTTGAAAGGGGACAGAAGGACAGCTCTTTTTGTTTGGGAAACCATAGCCAAAAAGGGAAAACAAAATAAACAAAAAAACCTTTCTTGCTTCTGCACATAGAGAAGAGACCGAATTCTGATTTCATTTGGAGATTATATTGATACTGACTTCTGTGGGAACACTTCGATTTTTATTGACATCAACAACAGCAGAATCAATTTCTGGGAATAGTCCTCTCACATTCCACTCAAATCAGTGACACCTCCCCCCTCTCTCCATTTTAAACCTAAGGTTTTTTGTGTGACTTTGTAGCACTGACAGTTTTGAGATACGAAGGATTCTTTTATGCAAAAGGTACACAGTTTGGGTGCGATTCTTTCCTTTTTTGTCACCTAAGGCATTCTTCCATGTTGTTGTGATGACGGTTTTTGTTTTATGGTAGTGTCAAACACAAACATACAGAGGCATAGGCAGGATTTAAAAAAACATTTCAAAGTAAATATGGCTTGGGACCATGAACAAAAACTAGTGATACCAGTTCATATTCCTTCCATCTATAACACCTTAAGCTTTTCTGTTTTTATAGAGCCTTCTGGTTTTAGCAGTCCTTTAATATGTTATTTAAGACTTTAATAGAAAGCAAAGCTTAGAAGGCTTAGGAGAATTATTTGTGTGAAGAAGTAGGGAAGCTAGGAAACCCTACACATCATACAGCGCCTTCACCAGTAACAAATCTATGATGCATTTTTTTTAAAGAGTGATTTTTAGAGAAAGCTGGCTGGTTGCTTATAAAGTCCACAATTAACATCATTACCTCTCGTTTCACTCTTTTGTCTCATGAGAAGGAAGATTCTTAATGCTGATTCAAAGAACCTTAGGAAACAAATATTTAGACACTACCATTTCCAATTATGAAGAAAACAACATTTTTAATCCAGACTGACAGTTGCCTAAAAAGCTAAAGCGGATGGCAAGAAAACTCCTATTGTACCTAATCATACGATTACACTGAATTGCATGCCTGACATAAATTCATAGCTGTATTAGTCTTTAAGAACTTTGCTTATTAAAACTTGACATTGCATCGTGATTCTGTTTTTGCACTAAATAGGAAATGTTTGCTTTATTGCGGAATGAGTGAGGAGTCCTTGTAAGGTACCACTTAGAAACGCATGGCTCTTTGTGGCAGGCCTTAAAGACTTTCGGGGGGACATGAAGAAGAAAAAAGAAAAGGGTTCTTTTTGGAAGCCTACCAGAGTTCCCCAGAGTTTTTCATCCAGAGTTAGTGGTCTGTAGGTAGAAAAAGATTCCAGCCTTTGCAGAGATTAACCGTGCTGTACTTCTGATGTGGTTTGGACTGCAGAGAATACAGAAGGCAGATCTGAGACCCTGTGAGAAAAATGGTCCCCTCACAGAGTTAAAGGAAAAGCTGAATAAACATTTCATAGCAGAAACTGAGTGGAAAGCAGCTCTCTGGTAAGAAGTGTAGCATTTACATGTAAGCGTCTCTCACATCTATACAAACGTTCCTCCACAAAAAGAGATTTCCCTTACAGTTTACATGGGATATACTGCTTAAAAAGTGAAAGATCTGACCAGTTTCAGAAGCTCTGTTGCTACACAGCCAGAAGAGGAATAACCCATTATCTGTTTGTCTGTTTTTCTGTAAACTCTGTGAGTGTACTGGAATATTACAATACTACACGTGTGTGTATGCAAAGTCACTACTGAAGAACAAACACAACCATCAAATTTTGAGACTTTATCACCATCAGCTGCAAATGTTAGCTTTCAGAGACAGTAGGCTGTCAAAAAAATTGATGGAGAAAAGAAAATGTTAGCTTCCAGCTACTAATGGAAATTACACAGTACATAATGCAATAAAATACTCCATGGGGAAATCATGGTTTGATGGAAAAGTGTTACACAACATTTCTTATGATGTTCCCCCACTTGCAAATGAGTTTCAGAAAACAGATAACATTTTATTTTGCCACTCTTAGATGCAGAGGGCATTGAGGCATTTGAAGAGAACTTAAAAGGCTTTCCAGGTGTTTTTCATTTTAAGTTTCTAGTTCAGGTATGACAAAGGTGGCAGTGCTAAAGGGGCTCTGCCACTGTTCTTTAGAATAACTTGTATTTMATTTCAGTAGTCTTATATATATGGCCTGTTATACATGATCAAGCTTGACATGCTTTATTCTTCAGTTAAAGAAATAGTTTAGTAAAATGGCTTTGCGGAACAAACTATGGCAGAAGAAGAAAATAAACATTGATTTTTATATGTAGAGGTACCTCAATTTGAAGAAAAAAAGAGATGTGAGATAAGTATTTGAGAACTATGGCACCTTATTTTTCAAGTTTAGCTACTTTCTAATAAGCAAAGGAGAGTGAGCAGTTAATATTTCAGCAAGAGCTGAGATTTAATAGTATAGTGTTTTTCCCACACATGCTTTAAAATAGAAGGTCATCCTTTATTTACCATCTTGAGAAGGTGGTTAATCTAACTACATATTCACTACAGAAGCCTATAAATGTCTTGCTATTTGAAAGCCAGGGAGGCTGGGCATAGGGAAGAGAGAAGGAACTGCTTCAAGTCTTCCCTAGGAAAAGTTCAACTGAACTTGCCTTGCTACTGGCATACCACACTCAGCAAGCCACTTTTTACTGGTAGTCAACCTGTTCAGAGAAATGGGCATGAGAATTTGGCTGCTTACTGCAGTTCCAGCCTCTCAAACAGCTGTAGCTATGGACAGAAAGGTAGAGCTAAAGCAATGAATTGCCTATATAGGAAGCAACAGTACTGTAAGATACACAGATTTCCAGCCAGTCTCATAATACAGGACTGTAGACCAATGTCTCATAAAAGTGAATGGGTTACTCACAGCTAGTTTGATTTTTGTTCACATGTATTCCCTCTTCCCTTGCTACCCTTCCTGCACACCACTTAAAACAGTACATATATCCGAAGTTGCTGAATCTTACCATTGCCCTAAAGATATAACAGACAAAACCCTCAAATAAAACAGCAGTGTAATTTAAGTTTAAAAAGTCAACACAGCAAACTGTACCTACCCACCCTGACTACTTTTTTTTTTTTTTTTTTTTGCCCTAAAGATATAACAGACAAAACCCTCAAATAAAACAGCAGTGTAATTTAAGTTTAAAAAGTCAACACAGCAAACTGTACCTACCCACCCTGACTACTTTTTTTTTTTTTTTTGGCACTTCTGGTCTGTGAGGAGGTTAGTGTTTCATTGTTCCTTTTCAGGCTAGTGGCATCCACCTGCCTGGCCTGTTGCCCAGCTGCTGCCTACCACCCTGGCCACCCTGGAGCCAGGGGAGCAGCTCTGCCACCTTCCCTGATCTCCAGGCTTGTGCCCACACACCTTCAAGAGCAATTTAAAAACACACATGAAAAATAGAAGACTGAAAATGGAGACAGCCTATGTCTTTTGTTGTTTCTCAAATAGTTTCATATACCTCAAGTGTTAACTCCTACAATAAGGAAATATAAATAGAGACTTTTTTCTCCTCATTTATGCAGGCACTGTTCAGGGTGTGCAAGAGCTTTCCTGAAGCCTCTTGCATGCCATGTCAATGACTGTATGGTGCAGAAGGAAGGCCAATGAATATCACTTAGMCATGGAGCCCAGGCAGGGCAGCTGAACAGGTTATAGAATCAGAGAGCACCAGCAAGATTTTTAATTTTAAAAAATCTGATAAATTAATAAACATTGCAATTTCTCCTTTTCATTAAATTGCAGTGGCCTGTGGCTTGTGAATGAGTGGTTTAGAGGCCACTTAAAGAATCACCATCAAAGGTATTAGCAGAAAGTTATTTTAATAAAGATTTATAAAGGTGTGACCTGAGAGAATTTGATGGCAAGGTCCATTCTATTACTTACTACACGGATGAAACATATAATGGAAAATCATCTAAGTGTTTATATCTTAGGKACTATATGTGTTTAACAGCAGCCTAGGGTTCATTCACAGTTTAGCAACACTTAATCATCACCTAGTCCCTAACAAACTTTCATAGCAGTTAATCAGTAACTGATTTAACATTTACAAGGTAAGTTAGTAAGTCTACTACAATCACGACTTAATTACAAATTATGCTTACTATTAGTACACACACACACATACGGATATATATATAAATATACAGAATATATATGAATATGTACATAAAAATATACTCAGAGGGAGATACTGGGTGCAGCCTGCTGCGGCCCAGGAGMGCTCAGAGGGCCTCACTTAGGGCCACCGTTTATAGGTTYGCAAGATGATCGGCTTTAGTTATCCGTAAATTTCCATCCTGGCCATAGTCCCAGGTGGTAATTACTAAAAGCTCTCAAGGTTTCAGTGTTGTTCTACCTGACACCTGGGCCAGGCAGTAGGAGCACGTTCCCAGCCTCAGCTATGCAGAGTTTCTGATTTGGTCAAGGAGCGCTCAACTGCCAGACTCTTTCAAAGGAAGAGAACTCTGACAAAAATCTACAGCAAAGAAGTGGGATTATTCCCTTGTTTCCCTTTCTATATAATGCTAAATTAGCAGAGCTGATTGAGATAATCAAACCCAGAAGACAGACAATCCTAAATTGTACCAGAAAAGGCAATTTTGAAAATTTTCATTTTCCTGGAGTCCCATTCCATTGACCTATTTAAGCTGTGCAATGCAGCGCRTGATACATGTCTCCAAATTATTAGTTTTCTCTTCTGTCAATATGCTAACGTGTGAGCCACCCACCCAAAACATGCCATGCATTCAGCTTCTCTGATCCTGTGCCTTCCCCCTTYCACTTTTAATGTCCCCATCTGAGAGTGTGGATACAAATACTGTTCTTGCTGCAACTAGTTGGACTCGATGATCTTAAGGGTCTTTTCCAACCTTAATGATTCTATGATTCTAGTGATAGGGCGGGGTATGCACAGGGGCCTGCAGCATAGTGGACATAGGAACACATTGCCGTGTTCCTGCTGTTTTGCATAAATGGTCTCTCTGCAGGCTCTGTGAGACAGTTTCACATTGCCTTCCTATCTGTGAAAGAGATGTTAGTTAGTTGTGCCACCCGTTCCTGGACAGAGTTTGCAGCTAGGCAGGAAACATGGGAGCACCCAGAAAAACATAGCTTGATGTAGGGAGAGAGTGACCAGGCCTCCTGAGAAATACACATACTCTTTCAAAAAGGTCAGAAAGCAGCTGTCAATATGCTGGTCTATATTTACTGCCAAGTTTTCCACTATCTGCATTATTCAAATGCTGCAAAAGGGTTACAAACCACTTGCAGTTCTTATGCCAATCTTCTGGCTCACAAGGACTTGAGCTTCTCRGAGTGCCTGAATAGCAGCAGATAATAAAACTGACAGAGATTCCCTCCCCAGTTTTAAAGGACATGTGCTTAGCAAGGCAAGGAGGGGACACA
This sequence comes from Oceanodroma leucorhoa, assembly GCA_030449065.1. Lineage (NCBI taxonomy): Eukaryota > Metazoa > Chordata > Aves > Procellariiformes > Oceanodroma > Oceanodroma leucorhoa. Next base: position 554,699 of record JASVER010000167.1, read on the forward strand.
CAGCATTAAAAAGCGAGAGGGAATGGACAACAGGCATTAATGACCACTCACTCCACCCACTGGTGAGTAAACCCCATGCTTATGAAGCAAATGGGGAGACCCCAGGCTCTTTCAAATACTTCGGTATATAAACTGTATAATTTATGCTTCATTGATTTCCTTTCCTATCTGAATTCTTGTCTTTATGGATTAGAAGTAGAGGATACTGACAGCACACTGTAAACAGGCACTGTGCAGCATACCACCAGAGACAGAACTTGACACTACTTGCCYCCCCAAATACAGAGCCTGCCAGCGTCCAGTTACAGCTTAGCCATGTCTTCATTATTCTCTGAAAATCTGGCATAAGCCTTTGTGATATCACTGCATCAGTGCTTACCTAAATACAGCATTTCTTCATCTGAAAGCTATTTTGAGCAGATGCAATTTCTAAATGTGATTGGAACAGTTCTTTACTTCTAGTATTATTTCAAGTTTCTGCCTTGTACCATGGAATATAATGTTGAATGAAACATTTCACCTGTTGTTGCTGGTTCTTTTAAGTGTTGGGTTTTTTTCTAACCTGCTTCCTGAAATAATCCCTAAATAGATTCGCCACTTCCTTTAAATATATTTGAAGAGATCCATCAGGACGATCCAGAGAGGAAAATGAAGCAGACCTTGTAGCAAACAGTGTCTGATTTAACCTTTTTGTGTAAAAAGGGAATTCAAGGTACAATTTCTTGGTGTTGAATGTGGCTTCTTTGGCTTAATACCATTGCTGAACTATGCACTGAGTCAGAACTTTGACAGGGTTTATTTTGCAAGAGCTGGGAATATGTTGCCATACTCAGAGAAACTAAGTTTCAGCTGCTTAATTTCCCATTTCCCCCCACCTTTGGGGAACAAAGAAGAAGAAAAAAGACTTCTGAGAATATGATTTTTACCTTTTAATACATGTGACATATCCTTTAAGTCCACAGAATAAGAAAATGACAACTCTGTTTTATCTGACTAGTGTTGTCATTTGAATTACAGTTCTGAACAGGACCAAAGGTCTAGGCAGCTTTTTTTCTTTATTTGCTGCCTTGGCTGCTTTTTCAATGCCCAGAGCCATACAGATGAGGCGATTTGGTATCTTTCCAACAGCAGCATCTGGCTCTTTGGCAAACTGTTCCGCTAACTGTTCTGACCTCCTGACAGCTCTAGCACTGCTAATGAATACTGTGTAGGCTGGCTGGAGTACCTACGGGTCATCTCTTTTAATTCTTCCCCTTGGGAGTAATTTTTATGTCAATAGCATTTGATTTTGAGGAATTTAGCATAATGACTTTGGTCTATCTGAAAAGGCAAAGGCAAATTATGATTAATTCAATATTTTTACACTGTAAAGGAAAAAAAAAAGTACTACAAGTTTCTTTGGTACCACTTAAATGCTAACATTCCCAGTTAGGATCAGCCATCATACCTCTGTTTCCCTAAATAAGACTAAAATTCTTGTGCTGTAGCTCAATAAGAAGTAGGAAAGTTTGCAGAACTAAAACTTCTGTCTAGTAAGTTTGAAGTTTTCTTAAAGAAGTCAATAAAAATACATCCTATTCTTATTTAGTATAAGCAAGGACAGCTAAAGGAAACACAGATAACCCTGTTTTCTTATTGAAATGGAAGGACAGTACACAGTTCTCTGAGTTCATGACAGCATTTGCTGGCACAGATAATGTTTACACCTCTCTGAAACCACTGAAGTATTCTTTTTGTTCCAGCTTGGTTCATATTCCTCATGTTCCTGCAGTTTAACTGAGGTGTCCTCAGCATCTGTGAATGTCACTGTACCTCAAAGGATAAACCATAAAATCTTTGATAAAAGCATTAGTGGCTAATTTATCAGTGGTTTTTATCCATCCTTTATGCTTTAATAAAAAATATCTATTTAAAACCAAACATGTCTGTTTTCTCATTCAGATTAATGCTATGGTTGTGCCTTACTGTTACAAGTTCTACTGAAAGTGGACAAAATAACAAATGGCAACAGTGGTATGGTATATATTGTATGAATTATCTCATGAAAACACAGAGCCATACCACTTATTTAGAAAGGATCACTTGTCAGGATTCAAGAGTGGTAAAAATTGCTCACTGGAGAAAAGTCTTCCTTCCTGTCCTAAAATACTTTTTTGGTACATTTAGAAATCTATTCCTGTCTACTTTTTATTTGGTTTATGGTTTGAGTGKTCAATTAACCTTCATATAGCTCTAAAATGAGAAATTAAAAATAAAGTGATTCTAATTCATGGTCAATGAATCTAGTAAGGTGCCTCAGGTTGTACAAATATGCATTCCAATCCTTCCCAGGAATTATAGAAGGTGTTGAAAAGTATGAGTACTGAAGTACTTCAGGTGAATCCCTGACATCCCATATAATTAAGGCAACCGTGTATTTTCTGTATTTCCCACACGTGACATCCATCTCTAATCCAACCTGATACAGGCGGGGGGGAGGAGGGGGAAGCTCTGTGGAGAATATTAATCTGAATTTGTTACAGTTTTATTTCTTATGATGGTTTATAAATATTTCACCACATGTGCTGCCAGAAGTTTAATGAATGACCCAAATCTTTTCACCATATATCCTGCAGCACTGTCTCTGAATGAATATTGTAAAACCAAAGCAAATGAAGTCTGTGACTTGGTGCCAAAATCTCTTCAATAGAGTTGGGAAAATGAGAAGTTTTTATTATTATTTAGTGAGGGGCCAAACACTATATTGCTGCACCTACTCTATCTATCAGATTGGTAGAACAGTAATCATCTATTTTTCTGTTGTACCTGTGTATAGGGAAATAATTTAATAATTTAGAAACCTATGCATTTATAGTTTAAAATGTCCTAATAGACTCTTTCTTTCCTTCATTTGAAATTTGACCTGTTACCACTGTATTCATATATAGAACAAGATGCTATACTTCCTGAAGTTGCCTCAGCTGCAGAAGTCCATTCTCTAATTACGAAACAAAACAAACGTAATCTAAATCTCATAATGTCTTACAAAAGCAAGTAATTCACAAAGGTAAGTGGAGGAATCAAGTTCCTCTCTTTTATATACATGGTATTATTTTATCACAAAGTAAAAATTTTCATTAATATTTTGGGACATTTGTGTTTATTTTGCAAAGATTTCACAGAATTTGAATTCTAGCTTTTTAATATACATTTGTTAAAGTTCTTTCTATTAGGGCAAATGAAAGCTAATGTGGTACTTCACCAAATTTTATGGTGGACATTTTTGTTTATGAGTTGAGGTTTCAGAAAGCAGTTATACTTACCGTCCCAAAAAGAGTTATTTCTTTCAGAAATAAAAAATGTGAGAGCACACATATGTTGAGTCTTGCCACACTAAAATCTGATAACTACACAGAAGTCAGCATCCTAGCTTTCCAGAAACGCTGCTAAAGCATCAGTCAGTTTGCGTAGGGATGGTGAGTCTTGTGGCCTTCTGGGCTCCCCTCTAAACTTAGACAAGTGTCTGAATTATGAAATTTTTGAGTTTTCACCTTCATTACATTTTTGTGAAGTCTTCTGTGTTAAGACTGGCTTATGTGTAGTTTTCTTAGGCTGGGCTTGTTGAAATGTAGTGTAGCTGCACTACTGCTAAAATTAACACCTTCCTTCACGGCATTCCTCTTTAGAAAAATCAGTAAGTCATTGTTTGTGTTACACAGCTCCAGAGGAGATGGAAACCCTGATATCCTCGAGCCAGTGTGAAGGTTTTGATCAGGTTTGATGAAGCTTTCTCTGTTTTCACAATGTATTCAAAATAGCCTGTCGGTGTAATTGCTGCTCAGAAACCACTGCCCTTATTTTCCTTGCTTGGGTTACCAGACTTCTTTTTAAATATACAACTGTACAGTACCTATATTGCAATTAAATTTTACAGAGGGGAAGAAAAAGAGAGTGTGTTTGTACAAGAGTGCAGAGGTTGTAAGAATGGGAGAGATTCCAACAGGTTAACTTTTTAGCTTGCAGTCAATTTTCCTATATGGAAAGTATGTAAGTAAATGTATTAAATATTGATTGTTTTTTCGATATTATTGCCATCATGGGGAGGTGGTAATTAGGTAAACTCTTCAAAATTTAGAAACTTCAAAGTGAGTTTAATGATGGGCAGTGGACTAAAAGAAGGTCTACATTTGTTCATTAAGCAGGTGTTAAAATTTTGATGTGTTCCACTATGAACATACATGAACGTGTGTCAGAGAGTGATAATTTTTCATCATTGTTTACCTAACCACAGCTGATGTGTAGCAGATGATAGCTATTAACCTCAAAAGTCACCTCATTGAAAAAGCATTCAATTCAGCATTTGACTGTTACTTTCAGGTATGTACGAAGTTGATTGCGAGATGTTGATATATCAATGATACAGTGAAACTGAACTATGTAAACATATGTAAAAAGTAAGTTCTTACAGATTTTTTCTTTAGATACATATCATTGATCTGTAGCTTTATCTACTACAACCTCTTTTTCTAACCCCTACCACCACAATAGTGTGCAAGTAACATCTACAGTATGCAGAGAGCAGGCAGTCAACGTGTGCAGTCCCCATGGAGATCTCAAGCACTGTGAAGAATACTTTGCTGAAAACACTACTAGATTAATTTTACCCATATGAATAAACACTGTGACGAATACTTTCTTAATTTATTTTAAAAGGTGTTATGCACTCAGAGCTACTTTAACAACTTGACATGCAGAACTGATAACTCTATATTATGACGCAAGACAGATTATCCTTTGAAAACTATGCATAGCTACTACTTTCTTAATAACATGGCAAGAAGTTGGACAGGTGATGCATTGCCAAATCAGTTATTAAGTGCATCCCATACGGGGGGAAGATTAGAATAGAAGGTATGGATAGACTTAGAGAAACCATACACTGTAGGGGTGGGATAAGAATAGAATACTCCTCTGAAAGATCTTGAATGGTGTAAACAATAAAAGAAATGAATGGTGTAAACAATGAAAGAAAGAACCTGCAGAAACTGTGTAACAAAATTCATTGAAAAAAAGAACTTAATCTAAACACCAAGCAATATTTCCTGAGAAATCTACTAGTGGAATAGTTTATTAAGGGAAACTCTTTTGCTTGAATCATTTAGAACTAGACTGGAGCAAAGACTGACATGGTAGTGGAAAAGATGATCTAACTCCTGTGATTCTGTGATTATTTTAACTGGTTTTGGTTTTTGTTTTGTTAGGGCACCTTTCCTTCATGGTGAGGCCTTAAAAACCTTGTACAGCTGTTGTCTGTCTTTCTCCTGTCTGGCACTCTGTGTAACTTAAATAACACTTAACACATGGCACTTGGAACATGCAGTGTTGGTGTAGCTGTTCTGCTCTTTTCAGCTGCTACAACTCCACCAGCAACTGCGCTCCAACTTTAGCCCTGGACAAAAAAGAAAAGAAACTGTACCTGTTTGCCACTTCATGTTAGCCCTACTTTAAAATACCATCTAAAAATAAGTTGTGTTAATATATTTGGTATCTCAGAGTGGGAATCAATTAAGATTTGGGGATGGATTTTTAACATTGGCCTCATTTTAGTGCAAGCCATCTGCTTCACATTGGCTTTACAAAAAGACCACTGTATTACTATTATACTAATAGCCAAACATAAATGAATGCAGTGGGATGGATTTTGAGAAGTACCCAGTAAAATTATCCTAACTTCAAGAGCAACAGAGTGAAGCCAGGGCTGGGTGCTTTTGAAAGTCCTAGCCAGTTTTGCAAGTACAGAAAAATATACAATACTAGCTGTATTGTTGCTATGTAGTGGGAAAACATGTAATTATATGCCAGCTTAATCCCATGCACGTGTTTCTGTTGAATTGTTTGGAGTGGATGCACTATGGTTTGTCATGCCAAAGGCTGAAAAGCACTATTAAATGCACTACTCACTACTATGTTCCTTTGATTTCAGCTACACTTATCTTAATGTTTTCAGGAACAGGCCCTTGCTTTGGACAGTTAACACAGAGTAAGTACCAGACACTCTGTTTGAGCAACAGCTTATTTTTCTGTTAGGTTATTTTCTGTTATTCTCCATGCCCAGCATTCTATTTTTCTAAGCCCTCCTTCATTCTCTTGCGACTTCCGCGATGCTGAACCTTGTCATTATGCTGGGTAGGTATTTGAGCAGAAAGAATCAAATACGYCAGGGATGTGTTTATCCTCACATATGAAGGCAGCACACCATAAAGCGAGTAGGTTTATCTTTTCTCAACATAGCTACTATAACTGCTCTTGAAATCATGAAATCAATTCAACACATAGACTGGGATGAAAGCTCCTAGGAAATCAAAGGAGGAAAGCAAAGATAAAAATGTCTTGAGAACTTAAATCTTGACTTGTGACAAAGGATATAAAGTATCAACTAAGCAGAAAATATAGGAGGAGTCTGTAAATAGCTGAACCATGTGAATATCAAGAATATCATGGAATCACTAGTGCCACAGATAAGGGCATGACTATAAGTAACAGGATGCAACTGAAAGGGGAAGATGTAAACTGAACTTCAGGAAGAGACCCACTAGCCAGGAAAATGGAAAAAAAACTAAATAAGTCATTTTATTTTCTAACTTGTAGGATTTAAATAGGTAGATTTTCCATAGCACTTGCGTGCTCTGATTTAGAGAGGACAGGCTGGCTGTGATTCAACTACATATGTAAATAATAGTTTTGCTCTAGAAAGAAAATGGCATACTCTGCAATTTATTAAATTTGTAGTTTTGTATTGGACATACTATAAGTAGACCTTTACACTAAAGACTTGTTCCAGCTAGACAATTGATACATTTCACTGCTTTTTTTATGACTGTGTGTGCTTTGCATTGGTGCTTTACATTTTTTGAAGCCTTTCCATGTTTCACATGGACTGTGGGATAAAAGCAGAGATCATCTGTTCCATGCTTAGAACAAGAGATTTGAATAAATTGTGAAAGCTGTTTGCTAACGCTTTTATGTCATTTAAATATTACATTCATAAACACACAGACACTGTCTGAGTCTCTCCTCAGAGGACAATTATCAGAAAACAGAGTAACACAATCACCAGTGCCAAAACAAAAACTAATTTTAGTTAAAAAAGGGTGATACTGTTAAACCTGAGCCTTAGTACGTAACCCAAAACTGGAACAGACATTTCTAGGATTACTCAGATCTACTTGAAGTACACTGTTCTATTGCACCGAACACTGCATTTAGGTAACCTTCACCAACACATGCAGGAAGCATATGCTATATATTTTTCTGACAAAGATCCCCCTTTCTTCACTCTATATGTGCATGGAGTTGTTTCCTGTTGTTTGCGGACATTCTGCTAGCAGTCTGTAGGACCTACTAAAGGTAACTAAGAACAAGTTATTACTAGTAGGCTTAAATTCATCTGGAAAAACRCAGGGATTTAGAATCTGAGAAAGGCTGAAAGCAAATGCTGAATGAACAATATCTGAGGGACAGGTGATAGGAGGTTAAGAAAAGAAAAAATCTTGTTCTATTACAAGATTATCCTGTCATTCGCTGTATGTTTAACTAATAACCTATTACTAGTACTAATGGTTAATTGATAAAAGAAATGAAAATTGCTAGCTGCTGCTGAATTTCTAAAGGATTCTAATACCAGACTTGCATGCCTAACAGCTACTGCAACTGTAAGCTATCATAGGCATAACAGTGAAGATCTAATGTGTCCGATATATTTGTTATATAACCTTTTTGTTTTTATAAAAATTACCTAAAATAGTATACTGTTTCATTCTTTAGGAATTTCCCAGAATATATCAAGAAAAGCATAATAGTCTTACAGGAGCTGTTTTGCCTCATWTTATTTAACACAATTTAAATTAATGTCAATATATCAGAAGAGTTAAGGTATATCTATTTTTCTTGTTACAGAGAAAGAAAAGGATACCATGACCTTTCACAATTTGTGTAGTCTCCCATTATTTATCAGACAGCTGCAAGAACCTTTTCTGGGAGGATTCACTTGAGAAGTGAGGCCATGTTTGCCGGTGGCATTTAATTTTACTTTTAAGCAATTATTTCATGCTAAGAAAAAAATAAAAGCAATGCATCCCTGTGAACACAACTAACTTCCTTTTAAATTGTGCAGTGATGGGATTCTATTATAAAAAAAAAAAAAAAAAGGATTTTGGCAGTTCTTTTGACCATGGGTACAGATAACATTGACTCGTGTCTGTGATGGAGGCATAGCTATGAAAGCCACCACAGCTATCCCTTTGTATTTTGACCCCCCAATAACTTAACTGTTTTAGTCTTCAACACGCCATTAACTAAGCCAAACTTTCTGGTGGTTCTATAATATAGCCAGCCAAATCTACACTGAGACACACACAGGGACCACACACACCATTTTAAYCTGTAAGATTAACTGAACTAACTGACATTTGCTTCACTTTTCATCTTAGAACAAGACAATTTGAATTATTGGAGCTATTATGTTCAAATCAGTAAAGCACATTAATAGTATTGCACTATACTAAGTGCAAGGTAAAACCCAATTATTTCATATCCCCACTACTACAGAACATACTCCAAATAGATTTTTGAAACTCCCAAACAAGAGAAAACTACAGAGGTTTAAAATAATTCCTCCTTTATCTTCTTTTATTCTCTGGCTGTCAAATTCTAATCTGCTACCAATCAAGTTCCATAACATTACCCTGTAATCACATAGGAAAGTTTAAAATTGTGTCTGACCTTGACTGCAGCTGCATAGAGGTGTTAACATCCTTTTTGATAYCATTTACATTTACTTAGGTTCAGATTTACAGGGTCTTATTCTCCGTCAGCTCCAGATGTACTTACATTCTCCTGAAGGCAGAGGACAAGCAATCTGTTATTTACAGAAATTGCAGAACACAGGCAATTTTTTTAATTGCATAATTTGTCATCAAAGCATATGGGAAGATAATTTATTTCTTAAGAGAATTTTAAAATTAAAGGAAAAATCCTTTAAGTAATACCTTCTCTCATAATAATCTGTCACAGCCATTTGTAGTGAGACATGCCATGCCAGACCCCACTGTTAAAACATCTAAACATGCTCAGCAACCTCCAAAAAGCATTAAGACTCTAAAAGTATGTCTAGACTATGTACACTACATTATTTTAATAAGGTATAGTGGCATTGAAAAGCACATCTAGATCCTATTATAAATAAATAGGATAGATAGCAGTATTCATACTGCTACCATGCAATGTTCGGATCCAAACAGTCTGATAATCCGCCAAAGCAAAAAACAAAAGCATTAAAACAAGAGCCAGTTCTTGCTTGTAAACCTCTCGCTGCTGCTGTGATCAGTTCCTTTACCCTATAAAGAACGGCCTCTTACTCTTCCTCTTAAATAGTATTTGTGAGCGTTACTTATCACAAATCTCAAATAGCAGMTGGATTCTGAAAATGACTGGTTGCTATCATCAAAACATTTACCTGCTTTTTCAAGTGTAAAACAAAGCTTCAGGCTTTCGATTAATTGAAAATATATTTTCCCTGGCAAACTGGAAGGTAGATATATCAACTCAATCCTTGTAAAAATTGGATTAAAACATATTGGCTGTATTCTAGCAGTTTTAAGTACTGGACTACCTGTTTAATAAAAAGTATATCCAGGGTAGAGAGATTTAAATAGTTTTACAATGAAACCACAGAGCAAGAACATATTTTCACTGCTAGGCATTTTCAGGGAGTATGTGTGGAGAATGGATATTCACCAGGACTGTCTGGAAGAACACAAAAAATACAGCACTCAAGACATACTATATTGTCACTTGAAAGCAGACAGTTTTTTATTCCTGGAAAGGTGTCTGAGAAGTTGATGAACAAGCAGGTCTAACACCACCTGCCTTCTCCTAGCAGACAAGATTCCCCACAATAGCTTAAACTTTGTAAGATCACTGAAACTGACTGGTTTTAGCTATTACTTTCTTTCCTCTGACTTTAACAAAGGTGAAAACACTACGCTTTTCCTCTTTCTCTTAAAACAGTTTTATTTCTTTATTGCTGTGTTATTCACACCCAAGTTATATTCATCAGATGAATACATAGAGCTATCTAAGAAATTTGAAAGTTGTTTTACAATATGCAGGTCATTTGAAAATCACTCTCTGATATTCTGTTCCCACTCTTCAAATATACTCTCAATTTTGTATTTTTATATGTAAATCACAACATATTATAAACATTATCATACAAGAAAAATATTTGATGTCACTGTAGTCTTATATTTTTTGTAAGTACCGCACTTCAGAATATTCTAATTTCTATTTCTATCCCTCATACAATAGTTTTTAAGGAAAACTAATTGGACCGTTACATAGCTCTGACACAAACCTACAACAAGTAACCAACTTCTGGATTTTCCTCATAGGTCAGCAATTTGCAATGATCTTTCACAACTTGCCTAAAATGCTCTGTTTTCCTGTTGGCCTGAGGTAAGTAAATAGAAGTATGTCTGTATTTAATATTTCTTCCATTCAGAAATTCTCCAGATTCCATGAATGTGAGTYGATGTCTGTTGTCAGGGAGTAATTCTCTCAGGCTTTCTTCATGAGTGAAAAGAATTAACAAGAATTTGATTAGTCTTGTAGAAGTATCTTGGGAAATAAAAATTTATTTGGGTTTTTGCTAAGGTAATCATTTCTACTGAAATGTTCTCAGTGCTATTTGTAAAGCAGTCTCCTGAACTTGTACATAAAGTAATTTGATAAATAACCACTGGTTTGATATATATTATAGAAGTGGCACTGTATGCTGTTCTAAACTTGAAAGCCCATCCCCAGATATGAATGGAGATTTGTGTGATTACTTACATGTGGGTCATTTATGAGTATGACAAGCTAGGCAGGCTTGTGGCTTTACGGGAACACTGGGTGCCATCTCAGTCATACATTCTGACGTCGATGAAAGCCACACGCTATAGATAAACAACTTTTGCATTTTCCAAATAGTTTTCCAACACAACAGATCCACATTTCATGTAAGGATGTATTCAACAAGATGATGTACGTGGACACGATCCTGTTATGGTACTATTCTTTTCAGTAGCAACTCCCAGACAGATGCTATACTTGAAAATGTACCTGAAGCATGCTTCCTCACTATGTTTTCCTGTCTCTTACAATGCTCAAAATTTGTAGGTGACAGTGCATAAATACTGAAGGGAAACACTGCTTATCTGTATCTTTTTGGTTAACAGCGGTGATATCTGTGAAGAATGTATTACAATGGGTTAAATCCTTGGAACTATTTAATTTTCCTAGACGAACAGAACGCTTCATTTCTGACAATAAAAAAATATTTACTTTGGTGTTATAGAACTGTTGACACAAAAATACATTTTCAACTCATCTTGGTGGAGCTGCAGATACTACATCAAGTTCACACTGAGATATGTCTGTAGTTCTGACTGCAAGAAAGGGTAAGAGAGCCAGAGACTGCATTCTTAACAAAACACTTTGTAATGTTTCAGAACAGAAGAGAAGTCTGTGTTCACAAAAACTCAATCTTATTGAAGCAATAAGATAGCTAAAAATAGGCTTCATGCAAACACCAAATTCAGCCCAAGGAAATGGTCAGATTTCATGGACTGCCTTTCTAAGTATCTGGTGTAACTATTTCTCTGAGATTACATGGAGCCTATCATTATTTTTTTTTCAAATTTGAACTGACATCAGAACTTCTACYGACCAGTAACTACAGTGATAAATCCTTGTATATCCCTTATATATGACAGAAAGTCATTCTAATCCTTCATGGGATATAATGCAATCCTCATATAATGCTGAAGTCTAAGATTGCCAACACTTTGTTTCTGAAAAGCTCCAAACTCACTTTTCCATTTTTCAGTGAAGGATAGTTGTCGTTGTTGCTTGATAACAAGTATCCGTAAATACAATACACTTGATAAAATCAACTGGAGTTGTTTCTTACAGGTGCAACACAGGAGCTGTAACTCATTAAAGAAGATTAAAAAGTTGTGCCTTTAAACCATCATTATGCCTTTGTGATCCTGGATGTTTCAGTAGCTGAGCTAGTTTTCAACAGTTTAGTAACATGTGATGGATCATCAACATTGCAAGAGCCTCCTTAAACTGCTCTATGGATATCATAGCTGCTTGGAATTTCTGCAGTGTTATATAATTGTGCAGCTTCTGATCCTGGCCAATCTAAGAAGCCGGCTGTAATTGGGATTAGTCCAGGATGGTTTCCCAGTTCATCTGGTACAGCCACTTCTATAGGGGAACCTCAGCATATGCTGTTGAATATCATCAGTTACTCTGTCTTTTGGGGACAATCTCAATTTCTGACAGCTGACTTTATATTCTGACTCATAGCTTGTTACAGCTTCTAACCTGAGGATCATGTGTCTGTTCCTAAGTGTTGAGCAGGGCTGAGTAAAGAGAAAGTACACTAAGTACATACACTAGGTCAGAATTTTCCGCGGTCAATACCAGATGGACGCCGCCATCTTATGGTCAGTGTTGGAGACACGATACCAGTCTTAGCCCAAACACCGGAACCTTCCTCAGTCTGAACAAGTACTACCATTCCGGTCTTTTTAAGAGCTCGTCACCTAATGGAATAATCTTTAATGCATATATAGGTAAAAACTTTAATGGAAGTCAAATCCCTTTTAATGGCACCAGACAGGCATTTGGAATGCTGTCTGAATGCTGCAGGTTGTCAAGTATGCATTTTCATCCCAACTAATTTCCATGTGCATGACTTGGGGTAACTGAGAAGCTAGATATATAATGTCCTATAATAATGGGTCAGAACAGTTTCAGCAGAACTGAAAATAAAATTTCTGGATGTAAATAAAAAGTAATGTTCTTCCTGTACATTAGGCAAAATATGTGCACACTCACTTTGACTTCTCAGGAAAATCTTCAATTTTCTAGAAGAAAGAAGTGGACTATGGCAGAGTGTTCCCTACTGCTCACGCTGTGGCTCACACAGCTCTCCTGTTTTCATTCTGCTCCTCTGCTGTGAAAGCCAGCACATGTGTGGCCACTCCTAGGGTGTGCTTGGCAAGAATYGGAACACGGACGCCAAGCTCCGGAATGCATTTTTTCCAGCATCGATATATGGGACTGTAGTTGTCTTCCAGGCTGGATTTCTCTGTGCTGCTGGCTGGCTCCACATTTGGCTGCCAAAACTACTGAAGGAGTTGCCAACAGCACTGGTGTGAGGATTAGTCTGGTTTAGCTGTCCTAACCTTCAAGATGCTGTGATCTTTCAATTTCCCTTTCAGAAAGGAAAAAAAATCATCTTTTTTATGTTTAAGAACAAGATTCTAGAAGCATTTTTTTTTAGAGATCCTTTTTCAAGTGACTTTTTTGTTGAAGGAAGAGGATATGCCATATTCATCTGAACTGTTAGAACACACACAGCAAACAAACCCCTGTACAAATTCTGCCCATGCCTTTTGAGCAGGCCACAAATTTATCAAGTACCTTCCTCGACTTGCTCATAGCTAAATGGGAGAACCATATTGCTTTCTGCATTTCTTCAAGACTGGGTGTCTTGAATATTTTTAAGTTGGCAACAGGCAAAACAACTTATTTCTGTCTCTAAACACAGCATATAAGAACAAGTTACATATTGTTCAGTTTATGACTAAAGCAAGAATACTGAGAAGAATACGAAAGAATACTGAGACAGGGACCTCTGTTTGCATCTTGAACAAACGTACCAATCCAAACTTCTTCCTGAATGTTTTGTATGCATCAGATAATGGTGATAGAGAAAGAATATCAGGATCTGCCTGAGCTACCAGGTAAAGAGCACAGCACAAAAGCAGGTTGAAGGTATTGAAACGTACCGAAGTGACACCCATTTCTTTGCATCTTGGCTGTATGACAGGTGTGTGGATGATGTACATCCTGAAAACGAGCCGGTAGACAGCACTTCCCCACTACATTTCAGAGGTCTGAAAGGCGCTGTAACTTAYTGAGGCACAATGGCTTTGAGCCATTATAATGTTCCTTTGGGGATGATGCAGTTCTGCACTGCCTGAATTCAGGGCTATGCTTACAAGCCACATGCCATCATGCGTTCACTCCAATATCTCTAGTTTCCAGCTAAAAAGTATCTTTGGTACTAATTTCCATAAGAACATCCATTGCTGAGCATAGGCATGGGCAGCAGAGGTGAATACCCTTGGCTCTCTCTCTGTGCTTTGAAAAGTTCTCACACATTTGGTGGCTTCAGTCCTTTCTGGAGCATTGCCTGGGGTGGTGTTGCTCCATTCCCAATGTGAAACAGACTGTAATTTGCACAGACTGTTCCTCAATTTTTTTCAGAAGAACGAAAGTTGGGAAATGCTTCCATCAGTGAAGTGCCTGGAAAAAGAAGGGGAAAAAGATTAAGAAGCCCAAATGCTCAAAAAATGAAGAACAGGGAAAAAGATGGAGGTAAYAGAAAAAAGGAATTAGCAGAAACTGGATCAGAGAGGGGTGTATTTAGAGAGAACAAGGTTTAAACCTTGTGGTCTTAGGTGCAAATCATACCATAGGAACATTTCAAAACTAGGGCCTGTACTTTGGGCTCCATAGACCCTAAGGCAGCTCTGGAATGATGTACTACTTGACAAGTGTTAGAGGGAAATGTAACTAGCTAGTGTTTTTCCAGAGGCAATGGCAAGGAAAGAACAGTGAAAAGTACAAAATATCCACCTTACAATTAACTTAAGACTGTATAAATCTTCATCCATTTGCTACTAAGATAAAAGATTGTTCCCAGGAGAAAGAAAGGATCAAGTGGGATAAACATTTTAGAAAGATCTTTTTATTCTTCTATTTTCTTTTTCTTGTCTGGAGAGTATAGGAAAAAAAACTGAAATTTTTATTTATCGAAAGGGTTTAAAATAAGAAACTGAATTTAAAAAAATGTTGGTGAGGTTCTTCGGGATGGGAGGGGGATACAATAATGGATTAAAAGAATGCAAGAAACTTTAAAGGCTTGTGAGGCCAGAGGTGACATCTTATTTTATAGGGTATTCATTGTCATGTCTGTGGCTGGGGGCATGAAAAGTGGGTGTGTACTTTTGGGTAAACATTAAAAGTCTGGGAAATTCTACTGGATGGTTCCAAAAGTTGCTTATCCAAACCAGTCTGGTTTGGAGGGGATAGCTCTTCTTGCAGTTCATTTCTGTTTCTTGTTGTGGTCAAAAACAGGAAGCAGAGAGGCAAAAAGAAAAAAAAGAAGAAGAAAAGATTACCAAATGTTTTAACAGCCTAAGAAATTTTGTTTTGATTTGCCTTTTGAGGTAAAGGTTCAACTCGGTTCTTTCTTCAAGTTAATCTGTTAAACCAAGATATAAACGCACTGAGTATGCTAACTAGTGTTGGGGTGTCTGTCTGGCTTAAGTATTGCAGTACCTCTTTTTGGCCAGAATGTTGGTAACTCAGGCAATGCAAGCAAAGGGTCACTGTAACCATTCTGCTAACCAGATATATTTGACATATCTTTTCAGCAATTATAGTAAATTTTGAAAAAACTTATTTAGAACAAATGTCAATAAAATGCCATCCAGCTGCAGGCTATGAATTCTTCACAAAACTGTCAAAAATCATTCCACAGAGGTCAAATATTGTCTCTCTGTGACCTGATGTAGGCTCCACAACCAAAAAACACAAAAGAAAACATATTAGATTAGTTTTTAAGGGTACACCTGAATTTAGCAAGTAATTCTCGAGATCACAAACAATATCTTTACGGATTTATGGGTTCGCTAATTAAAAGTAAAAATACAACTACAAAATTAGTCCTGTTCTTTACTGGTACATGATAGATATTGTACTGCATTTAGTCTGAAATTAATAAGCAGGTATATAGCCATACGAACTTTGGAATTTTAAATGCAGCTATCTACAGTTACAGAAGTGAGTGAGGTTTTATTCTACATCTCTAGAACTTTTGATGTGATTTTGCTTTGCTTTGTTTATCTACAAGATGGGAATTAAAAGCACTTTTACAGTAAATTCTGTATTTGCAAAATAATCACATTTTACCTTTTGAAAAAGACTCRTACCGAAGTGTTGGAAACCTGACATTATTTTCTTCTAAAAGACAAGGTAAGCAAAGCTAGAGGTTAGAAGCAGATCCTTGAGCTGAAATGTCAAATTTGCCAAGACCTTAATAAAATCCTGCAAATACAAAATACTTTCTAAACATTAGCAATGGGATAAGAAAATAGCAATAGTTATATCAAATACATGAAAAAAATCTCTGAAAATTTCCTGACCCTCTTGCAGTTATGGCAAACAGAGGGAATATGGGAAAGGGGAGAAAAGAAGAAAAAAGAGAAGGTGTAAAAAGAATTGAATGAAACAGAGAGAGGTCAACCGCACTGACATGTTCATACTTAGACAGCTACTCTACAAGGCGAGAGGACACACAGGCACAGCTTTGAGCACATTCCTCCTTTTTGTCCAAAGAATAAGGGAAATTTAAAGAAGTAAAGGAAATCCTGCCAAATCTATACCAAGAAGCATGTAAGACAGAATGAACATTTCTAAGACTTTCAAATTAGAGCCTAACAGGACTTCTTTCTCCTGTTGTGAATTAGCTGGGAAATACACAAAATATGTTTCAGTAGAATCCACCAGCTGATTAACTGACACAGGGCTTCATCGTGCACAATTTAAGGCTTGTCTATACTGGCAAAAATCTGACAGTTTAAGGTTGGATTTTTTTGCTACAACTGTAGTGAACAGGCAAATGCATTTCAATTTGCTTGTGCAATCTTAACGAATCCAGTGAGCATTTTGGAAATAATCATTTGACGTGCATGTTGCAACGTGCCCATTTGTTGCTGGGCTTTGTGGATTCTGGGCTCTCTTCATGGAACTCTGGGACTTGTGGTTAAATGTAGTAGCTCTCAAGACTTCTTTTCTGATAATACATAATTCAACCTTTTTAAATGAGCCTGTGACATTTTGAAATTCTGTGGTAGTAGTCTTGCTGAGTATGGCAGTCCTCACTGYTATTAAAATGAATTAATGTATTTCAGATTCATTGGCAACCACACAGACAAGCATCTTCAGATGAGTAAGAGGAATGGCAGACAGCCACTTGGTTTATTGCTGGTGCTACAACAGTTCTGTTTGAAAAGCAGGAGCTGAGAACTAGCCAGTTAGCCGGTTTACATTAAATTTCCTCAGGCTGCTTAATTTATTTAAATGTGATTCTGGTGGGATACATTATGAGGATGACCTACAGTGATGTCAAAATTTCAAAGTAAGAAAGGTTTCTGTGGCAAAGAAGGGAATGAACTGTATGCTGTTCATTTTTATGAAAAAGTTATGCAATTGACCTGTTTCATATCTTACCTTAAATCAACAGGGGCCCTTGTGGGATGAAACCATCAGCAAATTAACAATGACTAATGACCATGACAAAACAAAACATTGAGAAGTGGGCTAAGAATACCAAGAGTCATTGAGAAAACAGTGGGGATASTAGTAAATGGTAATTATTAGCCTAACTCCAAAAGGACTGGCAAAGTCTATCCTGAGCCTAAGAAAAAAGGAAATCTAAAGGCAAAGGGGGCAGGAGGAGGCTGAGCGGTGTCAGTGCCCCCCCAAAGAGGCAGATGTGAGAGTGGCATGCTTAAGAAAGACACCAAAACTACAGTAAGCCTAGAAATGGGTGGAGAGCTTGTGTTTGAACAAAACTGAACTGTGGTACAACAGGAAAAGCTAGCGTGCATAATGACAGAGTTTTGTCTGTGCGTGTTATTTAGCATGTGCTAACAGCTGGACTGCAGTGCAAAATCTATGCCCTGCTGTCACCTTATCAGCTAGTCAGGCTTGTGCAGGTACGCTAGTTCTTGGTACAGTCACACCTTCCTTCTGCTGCACAGATATCCTCAGAAATCCAATCTTTAATCACAACCGTGTTTACTATCTGTGTGAAAATCACCCTGGAGTTGCACCCTGCAAAACCAGCATGAGAAGTGGAGACAGCATGGACAGTGTTTGGCTAACATTCTTCTTTGCCACTGCTGATTATCAAAGGTTGAAAATCATCTCTGAGGACAGCCACGGACAGAGGGTTGGCAGGAAAAGAAGGTTTTGAGCTTGAGCTTTTATGCTATAGAGTCCATTCTGAGCCCAGCAGGAAGGAGGATTGATGCACCTTGGGCAAAGGAAATACACTTAGTCCTTCACATAGTTGTAGCCACCACAGGTGGCATCAACCAGAAATAAAATTGCTGATGTTTCCCAACAATGCAGTCTAAGACAGTCCTGTTCGAACCATTCAGAGACTTAGGCGAGGGCTATGATACTTGACTCCAAATAGACTGCGTTTCAGTCAAAAATTTGATTAAAAGGACTATATGGAATTGCTGTAGAGTGCCCTGCACTGTGCAAGCTAATGGAGCAGCAGAGGGGTGAAACTTATGGTGATCAAAGGAGCAACATAAGCTACAAATTAAAGGAACTAGCTCAAGCAGAAATGAACAACACAGAGGGTGAGGGGAGAACTGGTGTACCCAAAGTTATCCATGTATATAGTTCAAAAACACAGACTGCCAAATTCAAGATGGCCAAACATGCCTAACTTTTAGATAACTGAACTGAGATAAAAGCTACCCTTTGTGCTAAACAAAGAGAAATTCTAGCAAACAAACAAACAAAACCCCAAACAAGCCCTTAGGCACATTTTGGGCAGTCCCACTGAAAGCCAAGAGTGACCCAAAAGGATGAAAATAACCACATGTATAAATCCTTACAAAACTGCTTTTAAGGGAGAGYACGCATTATGTTCAACTAGTTATGAAAAATTATCTTACTGCATGTGAATGTAATTTTTTAAAATTATGTTCTTTTCAACGTTAACATGTTTATCTTGAACTACCTTGTGACTGTACATTGGTAATTGTATGCTGCACCAAATTGTTTTCAGTTTTGGACTAGTACTAGTGTGCATGACAAAATATAAGCATAAGGGAAGTGACATCATTCAATTTGCTGCCAATAGGTCAACTTTTGAAAAAGCGTAACAGATAATACGTATTCTCCTGATATTCAAACAACCTGTCAAAAAGTTTCATGCTGATTTGAGTTCTGCTGAAATTGCATCACATTTACATCACACCTCAGAAATATTTGCAGTGCTAGTAAGAAGATGAAAATCAACATGTAAAGGAATATAGGTTTAAAATGAAGACAAACCTTCTCTTTTCTTGCTTTCAGAGTTCTAACTTCAGTTAAAATAATTGCTGTAAGAGAGATGCCAGAGGCTGTCAAAAGGAAATTAATTTACTGATGGTAACAGTGGTGACTGTATGTTACTCATGTTTGTGATAGAAGAGATACTGATTTATTTGGGTTTGATTTACTTGGGTGCATATAAAATTTTAAATGATAAATCATTAATTATTTATCTGTGCTGTATACCAATGAATAAATGCAGTAGTATTCCTGCTGATTTTATAACTGATTCACAAAGCCTTTAACAATTCATATTTTCTTTCCGGAATATGAAGCATGGTGGGGTTTTAAAATACACAATTCAGTTGAATTTTACTTCTACTTTACTTCTACTTTTATTTAAACTTACTTTAACCCGAAGGCATCTAAACGCTGCATAATTACTGTACAGTGTGGCCCAAGGAATCTGTGAATTTATGATTGTGTAATATGCCACTAAACATTACATCTTTACATCCCTGAGTTGTGGATCAAATAGGATAAAATTCTCCTTAAACATCCAGACAGTTTCTATTTAAAGGAAAATGTAACCATTTAATTATTTTCATAAGAGAGTAACAGTCTGCTTTTAGTACTCAGGACATGTTCTAGGCCAAGTCAGAAATCTTAAACCAAAATGCTATCTTTGGTATGAAGTGGTGGGATTTAGTTTTAATTATTTTGCTTTTTTTTTTTGTTCTGTAGCGTGGTTTGGGKTTTTTTTGGTAGTTCACACAGAAAATTCTGTATATGAGACAGTATTTTACATTGTAATTTTTTTCCAAACCACAGTCACACAGCAAAACAAGTGTTTGCAATATTCAGGAGAAAAAGGTAGATATTGCTCACAATATTTTCTATTTCTAGAATGCTAGAAATAAGCCTGAACTATCATGGTTGGATCTCTTTTTCTTCCTGGAGATTTCCCACACTTAGGAAAAGAAGGAGCCCTGCAGAATAATTCAGAATAATTTATACCTACACAATAATGGATTCTTTGGGGCTCTTTCTACTTTTGTTTGCAAATGGAATAGTGAGTTTTCAGAGACACAGATATTATTAACTGGTTCTTTAGGCAGTCAGATTATCAGGGAAAATATAGACAAAGGTAATAAATTCATAACGAAAAGCTGGACAAGGACATCAAGCCTCAYATCTTCATTTTTACGCTCATTTCTCTTCTTTCTTCCCCTTCAAATCAGGAACCAAAATCTGCTCCAGAATCAGTGCTAGAGCCTTTTCAGTTCACAACTGTAGAATTAGAGCAAGACAGGAAAGCCACATGCTCCTCAAAACAGTAAAGATCTGGGTAGAGAAAATGGTCTTCATTTGCTAGTAGATGTCCCTGGAAGAGGTGAATGGCTGTTTTGTGTGAGCTGGGTGAGGAATTAAGCCCAAATCAAAGTGTTTCTCTAATAGCTTTGGAGCATGCAGCTCAGCCTATTTCCTAATTTGTGTCCATGATTACAGTATTGACCATGACATTATCATGCAGATAAAACCAAAGACAGACAGATTAAATGAATTTTACTCAAAATCTATAAGAATTATAGATTCTATAAGAATTACAAATCATAATAAGGAATGGTGATTGGAGATTATAATAAATAAATCTATAGTCTACAAGGAATGCAAGGCTTATACATTACAGATAATAAATATGGATATTTGCACATAATATATGCACCTGAGGTTACGCTCTCTTCTGTTTTTTGGATTCAGGTTTTTTTTCCAAATAGGTCAACAACAGCTGAACACAGATGGCTGGCTGAGAGAAATGAGAATATCTTGCCTTCCCATTTTCACATCTACAATAGCCACCCGCAAAAAAAAAAAAAAAAAAAAAAGAGAAAGAAAGATGCCAGATGTGTTTCCTAGCATGATGATGTGAAGGAAACTTCGCAATGAATGTTGACATTTTGGTACTCATGACATTGTTCTGACTGGGGTCTAAGTGGTGGAATGTCAACATTCTTCGCTTCTTCCTAGTAAAATATTTGCTATAAAGTGTAAATAAAGACTATAGAGTTTTTTCTTCACGTTAGCTTGCCAAAACATCTGGATTTGTGTTTATATTGGTTGGCATCACAGGCTTATCCTTCAAAGCAACCTGCTTTTATTTTCTATTTTCTAATGGAACCTCTCAAACATACAAAGTTTTTCTAGAAGTTAGACAATATTGTTTGAATATGGGAATAATCTTAAAAGTGAAGTGAAAAAATACTATAATAAGGCCCAGTTGAATCTGTAGGATGCTGATGTGAAAGCAGGTGAAATATGGAATGATCCAGCACATATTAAAAATGTTTACATTGTTGTCTATGGACAAAGAACCTTTCGGTGCAACTGCTGGACTCAGTAAATAAGAGTAGGTATCTACTTCCTTTATATCTACAGTCAATATTAGTTCTCTAACCTAGACTGGCTGATGGGGAAAACACACACAAATGTCTCACACAATTCACTAATGACACCATGTCTCCAGATCTCACAAGACCTTGGCAGTAGTTTTCAAACAGCAGCTCCTTTTTTACCCAATTAATAGTGCACTGAAACAGCAATGAGAGTCCTCATGAAACAATCACTTCATAACAGATAATAAGTAACAGGACACCACGAACTACCAAGGTACCACCAGCGGATCAAAGGCTACCTCATTGTGAGGTTCAAAAAAACCCAACCAGGTAATGTTCGATATGAGATCACTGTGTCATGTATTACCGCATTCCGACTTTGCTAAATGTTTTGGCTTTGGAGCCACTGTATGTACACTGGACCAGAATGGTTTAGCCTGACATGTGCTAGAAAGAACAACCATAAATCACATTTTCCAGTGCACTGATATCCACCTACTCCTTTGATAAACTATATCACATGGAACAACCTCACTGAGCTACTGTAAATAATGTAATGAAAGGGAACAGCCATGTTTCCAGACTAGTAATTCAAGTTGAATAAGATATAACCAAGGCATTCAAGGTTTTAAGATACAAGGACTTTCTTAAACAAATTTTATCTGTGTTATCTTCTCGTATGTCTTGCCACAGTTAGTAAAATAGTGAATAAAAGCGATTATTCTCAAATTATGTTATACCAAAATTAAGGTCACTCAAAATGGAAACTCTAAAAAAGGGACGTGGTTGCAGAAAATCAAAACTGACTTTTAACAGAAGAGTTAGTTTAGCAAATACTCTGGAGGAGTGAAGTGTTTTAGAGAGAGAATGTAAAGCAGAAAGAAAGATGACAACTCTTTTACCTGAGAGTAAATTTATGTGTGGTCATATGGAAGCTCTGCCCAACTCACTCCATAGTAACTAATTAATGTATGAACCTCTCTCTAACCTGACAGACAGACAGAAATACCACAAGRATTTGAAATGTGTGTTTCTACAAAGTAATGAACGGCCTGGAGTCTGTTTCTGCGATTTTTATCTAATGCCTTTTCTATTAGACAGTGTGGTACAATTTGGCTGTTAGAAAGACCAGTGGTTTTGCTGAACAAAGCAAGTCTTTCACTACCTTCATTTTTAACAAATGTATTTTGAGAGCACCAATAAATTATTAAAATAATAAAATTACAGTAATTCATATCTGGTTTTAAATATTATAGCATGCACTTAAATGCATGCTACAAATGCAACTCCTCTGTTGTTCCATTTAGTGGTATTTCTACCTAATACTTGAATTTGAGACATGAAGAAGCCACCTAACCTTGGTTCACTCTAAACATGTTCATAAGTGCTCAGAACTGTGTGTTATGTTGGAGTTTATAGTTAATCACAGCAGTAGAATTTTTACTCCCTGGGAAATTATGAAGAAGAGTAAGGTTTTTTTAGTGGGTATGTAGCTCCAGATGTTAGGAGACAAATGCAGAATAATAGACATATTTGCACCATCCACAGAATCATTTGGAAGCCATAATCTACTGCTTTATATAGCTTTATATATGTCCACTGAGGAAAATGCTCATAATTTAAGCATAATTACAGTTTCTTATGCCAGTTTATTTTTCATTATGAAGTAAAACAAACCTCTCTCACTTTTCCTGGCAAAACTAAGTTTTGTCTCAGGCAGTTGCTGCTCACTGTCATGCAGTTTGATCCAGATGTATCCTTCAGACTGAAACCAAACATAGAGAAAACCCCTTACCTAAAGCAAGCCTAAGACTGTCAGCAGCTGTGGTGCTCTAATTTTAGACCAACAAGGTGTTACTGAAATTGTAATTTTTTATCATATGAGGCTTAATTCATCAGGTATTGATTAGTTTTAACATTAAAAAGGATCCATTTTAAAAGTTCTTTTTTCTTCCATTGCAGAAAACAAATCCTAGCACTTGTTTCTTTTTTGTTTTAATCTTCTAAGATGTGTTTTCAGGAAAGCAAAAAAGCAAAAATATTGTTGCAACTAAATCTGTATATTGACAATTATATTTCAGTGATTGTAAGAGCTTTCAGTTGAAATCCCGTACACCTGATRTGCATTTACATAGCAGGTCACATGATTGAAAATTAGTACCAGAAAGGGTCTTCCAAAACTTCCAATATTAAAAGTAATTATAAGAATGCAGTAAAAAATAATTTAGAAAAGCCAAAATTTTCTCAGTGATTTTTAGACTCATTCCAAGGTATATCTGCCTCCAGAATTACCTTAGTGTAAAGCTATCAATATAGTTGTGCTTACTCTTCCTTCGTCTCTTTACATTCATTATAGCTTAATTGAAAAACATTTTTTCCTTCATGGCTGGGTTTTATTGGCAAATAAGGATAAACAGCCCTGCAATGGTGGGAGAAAAAAGTGGTTACTGATTTTTTGTCAAAACTTGGACCCTCATAACAAAGCCATGCAATATTCAAACCAAAACAATAAAACCAATGCTGCAATTCCTCTTTGAAATAAAATTTATTGAGAAGAAAAATATGCTATGTGAAACTTTTTTGTAGACAGTAACATTGTTGGCTTATTCATTTACTGACTACAACTAATCATCTGACTGCAGTCTTTTTTCTTTTCCATTCCCAAGATACTTCTTATGGCATTTTAATGCGCTTAATGTACATGTGTATACATTTTTGTATAAAAATTAGCAATATGCTGCTGGGGTCTGTTAGTCTGTTGTTTATTTTACATGTGTATATTTATATGAGAAATATTTTAGTTATTAAACTTCATGTCAATGAAAAATTAACTTCCCAGTACATTTTTATACAGTAGATCTTATATTATTGTTATAGTCCGAAAAGTGACTGTAAAAATGGTTCTGTTTATGAGCGTACTAGTTCCTGTGTGTCTTCATGTCAGTGGGAAGCTATAGTAATGGCTCTGTAGTTAAGGAATATATTTTGCAGACTTTACCCTAGGGACACCAGCAGTTATTTTCCAGCTTTCTAAAATGCTTTAGCTTGAAAGAATTCCAGCTTAGCATAAACCTGTATTTCTATTTATTAGCAGCACTCTAGTCATCAATAAAAGGCACTTCAGATTTTGGTCATCTTGATTCAAAGACAGTGAGATTCATTACATCTGTTAACTGTGTAGCAATGGAATAGGCCCTAGAATTGTAAAGAGGATAGGAGCTTATTTCTCTTCCTCTGGAGTAGTCAACATTGCATGTGGGAGGTAGATAGGCAGTATAACACACACAGGGAGACTTTTCCCATTTGCAGAACTTGATTTGAGGCAAAGTAATTGATAAAGTATTAAAAAAATCAGGCAAACCTCAGGCTTAGACAAAGGGAAAAATGAGAGCCGATTGGGCTCTCACTGAGTGCCAAAGGAAGAAAATTTCACGGCCGCCCACAAGTGAATGATAGCTGACTGTTGGCCTGGCTCCTACTCAGGTATAAAGTTTCCAAGGAGTGGAGTCTGAAGACAAGTATTTTTTCTCACATAAATGTCTTTTTCTACCATAGCAGATAACCAGTCTGGGCACCTACCCGGGCTAAATTATTAGTTACTTATAATGGAGTATCTATTGTAGGTAAGGGTTACATTTTTGCAATTTATTATTGTGGGTTTTGTGTTGTCTTTGTTACTGCTCACTTTGAACTCCTTAGGAAAGGCACAGATTATTATTTTTTTCTTGTCTTGGTTTTTGCACATTGGTTTGTTTCATTTAGTAACTACCATTATGTAACTGTTGGATGTCATAAGCAAAAACTTTAAATATAGCCTTTGTCAGAATGTGTGCTAGCCTTCATGCATGCAACAGGAGCTGCAATGTTTTGAAAATGATCACAAAGCACAAGTGACATTTTTTAACATACGGATATAGAGATATAGCTATACAAAGATACACRTGCAGCTCTTTTACTCGTGGTACATTAAAATACTGTGTCAGAAATTACAGCTGAAGACCTCTTAACAGGTGCTAAGCATCATGCCTTTTTTGGACTCACCTATTGAAGGACAGTTAGGGTCAGTAATCTGGTCAGGTCAATGTCTCTTCTGGAGACCACAGTGTGGGCTGAAGTGCAATAACTGTCTCTGTACCTTGCTGTGCTTTTTGTAACTCTACCTCACTGGCTGTCTGCTCTCACCTCGAGGCGGAACAATTTGCTCAGATTTGTCTGAATATCCTTCATGTCTGTAAAGCAGAGATACAAAGCAGGCTGAAGTAGATACTGAAAAAAATCAACAGTGGCAAAATTAGAAGTGGGTGATGTTAGAGCACTTGTGAACTAGAGAAACCACAGAACCACAAAAAAACCCCAAACAAACAAACAACAACAAAAACCCTAAAAAAAACAAACCAAAAACCCCAAAACAAAGGAAAAAAAMCCAAAAAACAACAACACAACAACAAAAAAAACCCCACAAGCCAGTGGGGAGAACCGCTTTTTTGATGAAAGGAAAATTTAATGGCTTACTGACTTGCTCCAGAGAGACAGAATTATTCTCTACTAAAAAGATGTGAGCCCAAGCCCAAAGAATGCTGCAGAAAAATGAGGAAATGGAGTCATGGATGAGCACACAGGATTCATTTTAAATTATGTACTTCTTATTTTTTGGTAGCAGTGAGTAACTTGTTTTACAGTTGTATAGAAAGCCTGCATGCTTTATGCATTCTTCACATGTGCTCCTAAATGTCCACAATATTGACTACAATAYTGTCATGCTGAAAAGTGCTGCTTATGCTAAGAAAAGCATAGGAGTAAGCAGTGATCTTACAGGTCAGAGCAAGCTGATGCCACTTCTGTGATAAGGCATCAGACAGTCTGTATTCCAGAGACATGGGAGGAGAAAGTGCTTCAGCACATTTAGAGCAAGTCCACATGATCTGTGCAGACCAACCAAGTCTCTGCCTATGCTTCAACTCAACGGGATACCAGCCAGCTCTCAACTGGAAACTGCTGCGAGTACAGTGCTATGCCCAAGTTAATAAGTCTTGCTGAGAGACTGACTTCAAGCTCAGAGCTGGATCACAACTGGCAGAGCCAGTGTAATTCTGTCTGCAAAAGACTGAGCAGACATAGCTTTAGGGTAAAGGAAATCTGAGATGATATAAAGTCTATGGATTAGGATTTTGCACAGCATAGCTCCCTAGTGGGAGCTCCAAGAAGGGGAACACCACCCAGACTGGCGTAAATGCTCTAAAACCTGCTAAGAACAAGATAGATTTGTAAAACTGTTGGGAGAGCTGAGCTGGGACATGTCTAATTGGGTGCCTTCTACAGATTGATCAATAACAACTGTTTCTTGAAACATATTTTCCCACTTAGGATAGATCTAAAACAGATACAACAACATGTATTTAAGACGAATCCCAGAATCCCTACATACCGTCTTTATGATCTATATGTTCATGTGCGCATATGGTGGCTCTTCCGTTTATAAGGCTATTTACTAAACTACGAACATTTATTACAATAGTATATTTTGACACAAACTACAATAAAATCACAAAAATATTGTCAAACCCCATGTTTTTTATTTAAATATATTATTACACTTGTAAAATCACTTATTAAAACTAAAACTTATTGAAAAACTAATTGCAATCATGGAAAGATGGCTGATCATGATCATGTCCCATATAAAATATTTGTGCCTGATAATGAAGAGTCATACGTGCTTTGAATTTTCTTCTAAGTACATTATCTTATTTAAGACTGTATGTAAAAAAATATTCTTTTCTCTGCATATTTCATGCTGAAATATGCAGCTGTCTTATAAAATATGCCCTTTCATTGCCAAGCACTTCACTTCTGAAGCATGTTCAGCATGCTTGATAAACATGTCATTTCAGAATTTACTATGCTGCCCACTTCATTATAACCAACCACACTGATGTTGAAATGGCAAATCAGTATACTTTTTTTAATGGAGAAATCTATTTGGTTACTAAAAGGTCCATCTTTCTCTGAGGAAATAACACAAGTGCTATTGAATGCCAGAAAGGAGACTATCAAGTGATGGTCTGGAGAAAGTTCCCTGAGGTCCAGAAAGGCCAAAGAGAAATCCTTTTGAGATCCACTGTAGCACTGGGAATAAAAGCCGAAAGCCGACTTTACATGCAGACCACAGTACTGAGGCAAGACGTGGGATAAAGAAGAAAGCAAAACTGTGTGGATCCTAAGTCTGTAGGAATTGTGTGGCTAAGATGCGTCTACAGGTGTGGGGGGGTTATTTATTTTTAATTTCTGCAATTTCTTACTGAAGTAGCAACAGATTTTATTTCTGAAATGATAAGCAGAAACACCTATTTTGAAGACAGATTGTTTTAGCCAAGAATGAGTAAGGCACAAYAAATATGACTCATCCCAAACAGACCAGGTTAAAAAAAGATCAGTATAGCTAAAACTGAGATCAGAATGTGAAAAAAACAGCTATTCAAGAAAATGTTCAAAAAAGTCAAATGATACACCTCAGAAGCTTTAAGAGAAGAGTTGAGCCTCTGTTGATCAAAGTGGTAGTTTATTCAACTTAGTTTAATGACTCAACAGCAATGTCATAATTTTAGTGGCTTTTCTCAGGAATGTTTACAGCTCATAAGTGTTGAAGATCTCTGGAAAATTTGGAACATTACATTTTACAATTAGGTCTGTACAAGGCTGGGTTTTTTCAGCTTTATTAATGACCCAAAGACTCAATTTTGTCACGAAATAAAAAAACCCTAAGGTTTGGGTTGAACAAAGTTGAGGTGGATTGAAAACTGGCTGAATGGCCAGGTGCAGAGGGTGGTGATCAGTGGCRTAAGGTCTAGTTGGAAGCCAGTAACTAGTGGTGTACCCCAGGGGTCTATACCGGGTCCAGTCCTGTTCAAAATCTTCATTAATGATCTGGATGGTGAGGCAGAGTGTACCTGCAGCAAGTTTGCAGATGACACAAAAATGAGAGGAGAGGCTGTTACACCAGAGGGTCATGCTGCCATCCAGTGGGACCTCAACAAGCTAGCGAAATGGGCTGACAGGAACCTCTTGAAGTTCAACATGGAGAAGTGCAAAGTCCTGCACCTGGGCAAGATCAACCCCATGCACAATATATGCTGGGGGCCACCCAGTGGGAAAGCAGCTTGACAGAAAAGGACCTGGGGGTGGATACCAAGTTGAACATGAACCAGCAATGTGCAGCAAAGAAGGCTATCCTGGACTGCATTACAAGGAGTGTCACCAGCAGATTGAGGAGGTGATCCTTCCCCTCTCCTCAGCACTGGTGAGGCCACGCATGGAGTACTGTGCCCAGTTCTGCACTCCCCAGTGCAAGAGAGACATGGACATACTGGAGAGAGTCCAGTGAAGAGGCACAAAGTTGATCAACCAGCATCTCTTCTCTGAGGAAAGGCAGAGTGAGCTGGGACTGGAGCCTGGAGAAGAGAAGGCTCATGGGAGATCTCATCAACGTATACAGGAATTTAAAATTTTTCTTCCTAGTTGAAGCGTTCTGTTCACTCTTGGTGAGTTAAATGGAGACGCAGTGCAAGAAAAGCTTTAGCATGATCAGCAAAAAGGCTCTAATATCAACGCTCTGTGCTCTCTCTTCACTATCTCTGCTGGGTCCTTATATATGATATTATGCTAGAGAAATGACATAATCTTCACCCCCAGTTTTCTCTAGACACTCATAAAATCCATTCCTGATTTGCAGAGGCATCAAACACACTCACAGTGGAGGAAATACTCAATGTCTTAGAATTACACTTTTGAACAGGAAACAGAGTATGATTGTTAAGGAACTTTCTCTGCTCATGCAGGTCTACTGCATTTTAAACGTGGAAACCACTTGCCTGTAGTGGAGTAAGACAGTGACCAGACGCTACAAACATTCCTCCTGTGTTTCAGTGGCATTTGGCTCAGAACCACTGATGGACACAACGTTAGTGGGTAAGAAGTACAGCTCATTCTGATTACTACAGAAACTGGATAAGGAGCTCCAAGAACTACCAAGGAAGCAACCTGCAAGAAAGAAGAAACATAAAGTTAAAAGAAAATATACAAAGGAAATGAAAATGGAAGAAGGTAATGAACACAGGAAAGACAAATGGAAAAGAGGAGCCCTACACAAATGAATTCATTTCACTTTATTTCAGCTGTTTACTATGCAGAAGTCCACACCTGCCAGTGCAGGATTATCCTAGGCTGAGGTTGACTTGGCCAGTGTAGGACTGCACTTTACGATGAGATGAATCACAGAAAAGTTTCACTGCCAACGCTGGCCACCTGTCCATAGTGAGAAATCATTACCTGTTCAGGAGCCAGCACAGATGCACCCATGAAGTCAGATGACTCCAGATGCTGTTTGCTGATCCCAAACAGTGTTTAGTTGCCAAAGAGAACTGCTGCAAGATGAGGGGGATCTTGGGCTTAGAGGGCATCTCTCTCAGTGTTCTGAGACTACATACTTCTTCCTCTCTTACCTGATAAACACTTTTCTGCAGACCTATGTGTATCCTAAATATGTAAGTTCCTAACTCTGACAGGGACCAAGAATTATTTTACAATTTCTGAAGAAAGAGTATGGGGGGATGGGAGAAAAAAAGGATAAAACATTGAACAAATGCAGGAGCAATATAGACAATAGGGAAAGTAGTATTTCCTCTCTGCTTTTCCCTCCTTCCCTTCAAAAGTTTGGAGCACTGCAATAAAAAGCAGAGAACAATGCAAAAAAAAGAACAAACACAAAAATTCCACCCCAGTAGCTCTGGAATCTCACCCTGTCCATTTTCCCCAATAAGAAGTACTGACCTCTGTTTTTTCTTGCAAGAACACAACTTCTGAATATAAACATAATGAAAAGAGTTCATGAACCTAAGCTACTGTGCAGAAAAAAAAAAAGTTACAAAACCACGTTTATTTTGCTGGTCCTGGTGTTGTGCCTTGTGACCCAAATGTGATTTACTGACTGCTGTTGGTTATCTGGGAGTGGGAAGAGCAGGTATAAATAGCTAATCTATTTCTTAGGGTCTCCCTGATAATATTTCAGAATCTTTCTTAGGACTCACAGTTTAACTGTGGCAATGACAAAGTGATCACTACCTGGGTGACTGCAGACAGCATGAGCAGCCTCTGCAAAATTCATGATGCACTTAATCAGGTGTGAAACTGAATTCATAGCCAGGTGTGACTTTTGCCCAAAGGCTACCAAAAATGCTTTTTCTGATTTTCCTGAAACTCTATTTATTGAATCACTAATACTGCTAAGTACCAACACTGACGGACAATGGACATTCCCAAATTACTCACATGTTCTGGAAGAGACCCTCAGCTCAGTCACCAAGATTGGAACCTGTAAAAAATTATGATTCAGGAGTCTGACAAATTATACAGATAGTGCTGGAATAAAACCAGTTCTACAGCCTGTGAACATTGAGATTTAAAAAAATGCATGAATGCCACTGCATGCCTGCTCATCTAGGGTCCATACTGTCTTTGGAGCTGCAAGTCTTCTCCTGGTACAGTTTTTTTTTCACAAGTGGTGCACTTTCCTGAAAAGCAGGGACTGCAATGAGTCAGCATGTTTTAGCAAAACATGTTTTGCTAAAAAGTTCCTGGTCTGCTGTTKTAAGTAGGGCATGACTTCCCGCTTGGCACTATTTAGATACTAAGCTATTGAAACTCTGGACCAATTTCCATCAAATTGGAAAGCAGAGGAGAGGTTCAAAGAAAATCCGTAGCTTCCCGTAAGGAAAAGGATGTCGCGGCATGCTACCTGCTGACTACTTAATTGGCACATGGTTGACTCTGCCCAGCCACAGCACATCTAGTGCAACAGTTGGGGAACAAGGTAGGGACTAACATCAGGTAGATATGGGAGGGATGGTGCTTATGTGGAAGAACAGCCTCCAGGAACGTGATCACAGGAAAGCAGATTCCTGTGCTCTCAGGATATGGCCTACTTTACTTCTAACTGGTACCTTTTGAAAAGAAGCCTGAGACATTATGGAATACATAAAAATAGTCTTGACTCAGTAGAGCACTGGTGAAGACACTTTCTCCAAACATGAGAGAACCATCTCCAAAAACATCATTTAGCAGTGCATCTTGCACCTCACTCTGTCACCTCACTCTGTTCAGAACTGCTAACACGTGCCTGCCTCAAAAATGAGCTGCAGTGCATTAGGAGTATGTGCCTGGGTCTACCACCCCTAGTCAACCCTATAATGGGACAGTGAAGTCATTATTTCTATTTCCTACATAGGTACCTGTTTGGGGTTTCTTTTTGTTTGTTTTGTTGTTTCTTTTTAAGGTAAATTCAGAGAACTGTACAGTAATATAGATCAGAAGCGGTATTCGGAGGTCCAGTTGTCCACACAAATCAGGGTCAACTTAGAAAAGGTTGCTCAGAGTGTTGTCCAGATCAGCCTTGAATATCTCCAAGGATGGATATTCTACACCTCTCACCACTTGTTCCAGCATTTGGGGCGAGGTGGGGGTGGAGGAAATCCCCATGTCTATACCTCGATTTAATCATATTTGCATATGGTTTCTTGGATAAAACAGAGAAAAAATTAATTAATATTTACAGGTAGAAAAATTAAAATTTGCTGTAGAAAATAAATATTTTCCTTTGTTCACTGTCAAATAGTGCAGCTTATTGGCGCATGACATTTTTTAGATGACTAACTGAAACCTTTTTAAGAAGTTGGGTGTACATTTTAATCAGCAAGCACATTCCGAGATACACTGACCAATGCAGATGAAGTTTTAAAAGGGATAAAACTTCATGATAAGCAAGTCGCTAGCCAATACTTCTTAGGAGGTATGATGTAATATTTGTAGGAACGAAGACGCTTTCATTTCTGCTTGGTTTTTTGCCCTCAGGCCCTGCCTGGAGGTATGCACTGCTGGAATACTGGACTTTCTCACCATGATGAATAAGACCATCAAAAATATTTTTTTACACTGATTACAGACAGGTGAAGAATTCCAAGTAGGTTCCAGTCAAGTGTTTTTGTATAATGAATAAGGATAAGACGCGTCCCAGCAAGTAATTAATTCAGGAAATCTCAAAAATCTCATTTTTCAGTTTTTAAGAAGTGGAGCACAAAAGCGAGCTTTCTTGCAGGAATACTCTTTGTATTAAGCAAAATCTAAACCACTAGGTTTATGTCCATAAACCATGTCTTCATTCCATGACTGACCTGGAAAAACTACAAGGAATCATGATCTTTTACTACTTCGGTTCATGCTGTGGGAGTTAAAGTCCTCAAGAGCATCAGGGACAGAGAAATTTTTGTGAGTTAGTGATTTACARAAGTTGCTAGTCCTAGAATGGGACTTACATGCCATATACCTACATCTTGCAGAGAAGTTTTACTTCAGTAAATAATTGCTGGAATTAGCTAATCCCGTGCTAATTTGCTTTCTTTTTCTAACCAGTGGTACCTATCAAGGAAAGTTCTTTTTTACTTATCCTCATGACCACGCTGGTAACTTTATGATTCAAAGTACATTAGTCCTGATAATATATAATACAACATATAATAAGGGTATGTTTGAGGCACAAAAAAGGGTCTGTTGAGATCAGGAAARTTGTTTCACCAGCTCTAAGTCAACTGCCAAACTGTCAAATCAGAACCTCTGCAAAATTTTGTTTTGGTAACAACTTTCACTCGAGAAACTGAAATAAAAATTTTGTGTCTGGAAGTCTCAAACCAATCATAATGTGTTGCTCTGTCCTGGAAGTTCCTGTTTCGACTTCCTGAAGTAAATAGATTACCTAGGATATACCCAAATCCTCTGTGAGTGAGCCCTGAGAAAATACTGAGTTGACTTTGATCCTGGTGTCATACCTCTAGTCCTCAGAAACATATTTTCACATTACTCCTGCAAGCATTTAAACAAATGTACTAAACAAAGCATTTAAGCATATGCCCCTTAAGCAAGGTGTATCATGTCGAAGGCACTTGAACTTGTATTTAACTCTGTTGAACACGGGTCAGGAATGCAATGTTGAATTAGGGATGTACAGCCCTTCCTTGGCTGTCTCCCAGCAGTGGGACACATTTCACAGTCAGAGACGGGATGACCTTCCTGTCCTACAGTCAGTGGCCTACCTTCTAAAGGTAGTGGGGTTATTGTGAAAACCCTTGACAGATCTCAGCTAACAACTAATCTTTGCTGTAATAAATGCTGTTGAAGGCATGTCTTTCATGAAGTGCTGCTAGCCATTCCAAGAATACCTGCTTGTGTTTTATTTAAAAGCAAACCAAATATTTGCATAAAACTTACATGAAATTGAAATATTAGTTCAGTTCACCCATTAGCAGCTTTACTTTATGCTGGGTAGGTGTGTCAGCTATTTTCCTCCCTGGCTCGTTTAAAGAACTTCAAAATGTAAAGAACAAGTGCTGACTCCTGGAGTGAGGCATAGCTCCTTGTGTTGTTGATTGAAATAYGCAGTAAGTGTTGACCGTAAAATACCTGAGAGTAAACTCAAATACTTCCATCGCTTTGTTACAGAAATACTATAGTACTCCATTGCAATAACAGACCAACTATTATGCCAAGCAAGTAACTGTTGTAACTACATTAACATACTGTTTGGTGCAGCAAAAAGGCTTCAGGTATGGAAGCTATGACAGAAAGCTTCTTTTGTCTCTCTGACTGAAGAATAACTGCACAGCACTTGACTTTTCACCAGAGCGCAGCATTTTGTCATTCTGCACAGTAACACTGAATATGGCACACGGCTGTAAGCACAGGAACCAGAACTGCAATGTTATTCCTTTCGTAGGCTTCCTTTTCTCATGTGTCATGGCTGTTTTTGTCAGGCATTGAAATGTAAGTGGTTTCTTAGCCCCTTAAGGCAGCCAGTGCACTTAAGGGAAAGACTGGATATACTTTTCAAGTCAGGAACTTTCACATACACTTCAACTATTCATTGAGATGCCTTGCAGAGTCAATCAGAGCCCACAGAAATATGACAAAGTAACTCCCTGGCAGTGAAGGTAGTGACAGGGAGCAGCTGCCTTTGTCCCTGTGATCCTGACACTAATCCATAGGGGTGGATCTGGTGCCACGGGGTGCTCCACTGATAGCAGTGGTGTCAAGACCGCTTCTGCAGAGTGGAGGCTTGACACTGCAAAGATACTCCTGCCAAATCTATGTGCTAATATTAAGGAAAACTAAGGAAAGCCAGGTGGCTTTGAATTGCATGAATTTCAAGCACTTTTTCCAGGAGGTTGTTCCTTATCTTTTTGAATTCTGAATTTCATGTTGAAATTTAAGGTTAGCGGAACAAGAACTGAAACAGAACATAAGTGAAGATCAAAAGGTGAAGCTTTTCTGTCACCATTACCTCTCTGATTTTTCAGAAACGCCAGGATACTCCAGTGACAAAAATTGCCCCCAGCCTGGACAGCACTTTCAAGCCTCTTTAGAAAAAAGCTGAGTATATGAGAGTCCAAAGCCTGCAATATATCCTTGAAGTTTTACCCTGATAGAGAATAAATCTGACATATTTACTACACTCTTAGAGGAACAGAAATCAAAATACTGTCAGAATTCTTTGCTGTACTCAAATTCAACTGGTTTACAAATTTAACTGTTCAACCCTTCAATATATTCCTAGCTATATTTATTTATAAGAAGGTATCTAGAATTCCCTGTGTTGTGGTTTAACCCAACAGGCAGCCAAACACCACACAGCTGCTCGCTCACTCCTCCCCCCACAGTGGGACAGGGAGAGAATCAGGAAAAAAAAATTCACGGATTGAGATAAAGACAGTTTAATAGAACAGAAAAGGAAGGAATAATAATAATAACAATGATAATAATATCATTATGATAGAATATACAAAATGATTGATGCACAATGCAATTGCTCACCATCCGCCGAGCAATGGCCAAAGCGATTGTTGCTTCCTGGACCCCCCTCCCATTCATATACTAAACATAATGTCACTTAAAAATCACAGGCAGAGGTAAAATGTGTTCATGCTTCTTCATAAAAACCAGTCTCCAAAACTGCCTAGCCTGTCTCAACTTCTACAGCCCTCACCTCACCCTTCCTTCTCTCCCAAAAGACTGGCAAGCACGACTCCCTTGCCTGCACAGGAACAGCCAGCAGCCCTCTAAAGGAAAATGAGGGAAATCGGACAACAGTCCAGGTGCAGTGTTTAGCAGTGCCTGGGAAGTGCTGGCTGGCATACACAGAGGCTGCTGCATGGGCAGCATCCGCCTCTGCAGCTGCCACAGCCTCAGAGTTGTCGAGAGTTGCAGCATTTCCTCTGCAGGCTGGATGTGAAAGGCAGGGTCAGGGCAGGCAGAGCAGGGGGATAGGGRCCTGTTTAGTTTTCTGCATCTCTAAGCCATCATTCTCCACTCCTGTTCTTTGTTATTTCTTCCCTGAACTTTGGTGACGGGATAGGGGCAGGTGAGTGGCCTGTTCCCCTTGCTCTGCCCAAGAACTGGGCATTTCTTTGGTCCAGGGTTGCAGTAACTGCTCACAGGTCCCTAAAAAGGCCACTGCAGGATGGGGTGGCCTCACCTTTGCCTCAGAACATCATCTTTGGCAGAAAAATAAAACCACCAGAGAGCATTCTCCTGCAGAACCACGTGCAGAAGATATCCCAGTCTCTACAGCAGCCTGAAATAGTGATCATGCATTTTTGTAATCTGCCCTAACAAGATTTTACTGCATCAGACTACACACCCACAAGTGCTGTTACTGAGTATACCAGTAGTGGTGATTAAACTGTCCGCCGGGTAAACCCAGACTGGTGTACATATCTTACCAAGCACATGAGAAAGTAGTGCAGAAAGAGCATACATTCACTACCACACAATTTCTGAGAAGGCTATAAAAAACACTTAAAAAGTAAAACTGTACTTTTCAATAGTCCATTCACAACAACTTTCCTTTTGTAATGAAAATACCAGTAGATCGGGAACAATCATAATCAGGGCCCTGTTCATTTAGGCTTGATGACAAGACACGGAAGTCAAAGGGCATTTGACCTTGAAGTCCTTCATACAAGAGCCTGCTTCTTTGCCTGACGGTCTTATTCTAAGCACTTGTTTGCTGCTGAACCAGAAGACGCAGCCACATGATTAAACCACATGATGTCACTTATCATCCTTTGCTACTGCTAAAGTGGGTTGAGGTATTTGTTCATTGTCTTCCATCAGACAAAAGAAAGAGTCACTGCACTGAGGCTGCAGACCATAGGCTTAAACACCATCATTCCTTTATTTGGCCATTAGGACTTGACTGAGGCTCAATGTTACTTTTGTATGGTATTAAGGGGATTATTTAACAGCGCTATTAGCCTAAGGCATAGCATTAGAATAGATTTGAAAAGTCCAAGCCCTTTTTTAAAATGAAAACATGATTGTTTATTGAGAACATTAGGTCATTTTATAACCAATGGCCCTATTGTTTACCCTATGTAGGTCATCAGGACAACTTTATGCTAATTTTTTCTCTTATGAGGAAGATGGCTGTTTGAATGCAAAACAAGTCAGATGAAGTCCTCTGATTCAATAGTGTTGAAGGAACATGAAGTTGCCTTTCTCAGTTTTGGACACAAAAAGCTGGAAACTAGAAATATACGTTTAAAATAATGAATTGCAGCCATTTGAATTTAAAACATTAGACATCTATGATCAAATAAATCAGATTCAGGAGAAACAATGATCTTAACCAAGCACAAAATATCTCCCCTCTCCCCCAAAAGTTTACATCTCTTTATCTTCCTGATAGGGACAATAAAAGTAGCAGGAAGAAAAAATACTTTAAAAAAAAAAAAAGAATACAATGTTTCTTTTTTTTCCCATGCATACTGCACCTGAAATATTGTTGGTGCTCTGAAGACTGATTTGAAGTATTCTCCCTTTAAGTATTGCTAGATGGTACCACTTTGCAGACTTCTTTGCACTGAATGAAAATGTGACCCTAAATGGTGATTTAAAGAGATTATATTTATTATAATACAATTTTGTTCAGTTGTGTTAATCTATGATGGCTGCATGTATACCTGTGTTTAAAATGTGTGTAACTTTAAAAGCTCAGTGAGACACTAAGAACCTTTTGAGATGGAAATAAAGGAGGGGAAAAGCTGGGTGACTAAAAGAGTGGGTCTATTCCTTCGTTTTGACTTGAAGAAGCCATGCTCTGTGGTTTTGGTAGAACAGGGGACTATAAATATATACCAATAATATGAAAATTGAAAACTGTTTGGGTGGAAATTTTAAGAAAACCAAACCAGTTGTAGCATCTCTAAGCAAACTTAAAAGTATACAAGCAGGGGAAGCACATGAAAGCAGACTTTAATGATATTTCTCATCGTAGTCATATCCAACATGACAAGGATCAATAATTTTGTTATTCATTGTGGAAGCAAAACCAAAATTTTATTCAACCTGAACAAAAATTAAAATGTTTTAGCCTTCCTGATAGAAATGCAACATTCTGTTCACAAGTGTATATTGCTGATTGCTGACCCGAAGTGTGCCAAAAGACATCTGCAGWCTGTGATGAAGACAGAATGGCATGAATCCTTTCTGCAGGATTCCATTTGAAGCCTCCTTAAGTAGAAGAAGAATTCAAAGTCGTTTTTTCCAAAGCTGATGCACTCGTCAAACCAGTGATTGAGTGACCGTTCAGAGATGGGACACTGTCAGTGTCCCGTTTTTCACACTGTGAATAGGGCTTAGCAATGAGCCCAGAACTCTGCAACCCCAGCTACTAGCCATCAGGCCTTGGCCATTCCTCTGGGAAAATGCAAGTCATGTATCTGGACACCCTTAATGCAGAAAAGATCCAAATTTGGGGCTTCCCTCATCCTGTTTGCATGCACTGACTCCAGCTTAAAAATGGGGTGTGTGTGTGTCTGTGTGTGTGTGTGTTTGGTTTTAGAAGATTCTCTCTAATGAATCAAATAGAGATTCCCTGACTATTGATCAGGCTGTAAACTATGGTTATATCAGAAAAGTTATGAGGATAAACAGAGTTTATCCCATCGCTCTTAATACTTTATTCACAAAGTTTGAATAAAGCTCAACCCCCCACACCCCCACCCCAAGACCAGAAACACATCAGCCCTCAGGTCTTACCAGAGAACTGTGTCAATTCTACCAGTCTCTTCTTTCTGTGCATCGCCAACTCCCTGTGTCCTTGGGGCAGGACTATGTTCTTCAGTATTTTGAGTTCCTGTAAGAACATCAGCAGAAGCCAGAATACTCAATATAAAATTTCCCTTCCCTAGGTCTTGTTAATCAGTATTTAATGCCAAAGTGGAAAATCCTTGTACAGAAGAATGTTCCCAAGTGATTGATAAGTGCCAGAAAGCTTTCCTGGATACCCTTACTCATCTGAAAATGCTTATTATTCTCTTAACATTTGTGATATCACTTCTCTAGCTGCCTAGTTCTCTCCTAGTGGGATATATTTTAGTATCCTTGGGATACTCTGGGGATTGTGCCTCTGGGAGGTAGATAGTCTCCCAGTGCCTAGGTTTATAGGTTCACTGTGCTGCTGTGTGAAGCGTGTCTTGCTAGCCAGTTTTCTGTGAAATCATTCTTAACTCAAGCCAAGTTAATGTAAAAATGCAAATAAAATTATTCACAACATCCAGAATATCAAACATAGTTACAGAGACTTAAGTGAAGAAATGAAGGAAAAAGCRCTTTTAATCCCCTTGCAGCTGAGTTAAATCAGAAGTGGTCATCTTCTGCCAGTAGACTAACTTGTAATTTTTCCTAACACATAGTTCGTTGGGGAATCTCTGTTTGACTCATTAGGAAGAATCTTCTCCTTATGGAGCATTTTGGCTTTTACAGCCAGTCTTGCCTTTTGAAGACTTTTAGGGACTAAGGCGAGTTGAGACAGACTAAATCCTTCTTTGCAACGCTTGGTCACTTCTTCCCATTCATTAAATGAATCAACTGTTCCTCTCAGCTGAAACGGTTTCACTTTATTCACAAAGTGAATATCTCTTTGTAATCCAAGTGTCCCTTCCTGCATTTGTTTGGTTAATTAACAACACTTCCATCTCAGCAAGTGAAAATCCCTGCTCTTGGTAACTTACTCTATATGTTCCTTTATGAAATGTCTTCTCTGCTACGCCCTTTACAAACCACTCTGTGATAACAGATTTGGAGTGAACCTCAGCAACACCTTCCATTTAAACCTGCTGTATGCAACAGTTACTCCAATGCTCTTCTCTCTCTTGAGATCCACACTTTATTTTCCTTTACGGAGGGCTCATTCCTTCAGAAAAGGTGGTAAAATACCAGTAATGATGAACTCTAATGGTAACTTTCCAAAGGGTTCAAATTCAGACAATCAAATGTTAGGCAGTATTAAAATGAAACTCTCTTTGGCATCTTTCATTTGTACTTCTTGTCACCCGTGCACAACCATATGGGCTTTAATTACTTGGTTCTGTGTTATTTTTTATCTCATGAAAGATCTGAATTTCAGGTACAGTAGAAGATACTGTGTTTCTTTGGAAATACGACAATTTTAGCTGTAAGAGGAGAAGTGCATTTATCTTGAAAAATGCCATCTTCAATGCCCTATGGCTCACAGTTAATTCCTGTTTTTTTTCCCCCGCACACGTTTTGAACAGGAATAGACTTCATAGTGCACTGAGTAATTATGATGAAGCAGAGGGTTACTAAAGAGGTGATTTTAAATATTCCAGCATGCCCATGCGGTGTGCCTGAGATCTTTATATTCTCACAGCTGCTGTTCAGCACATTGTGACCTACAAGGCRCAGTTGAGAATTTTGGCATAGGTAACTTGAAAATCAAATTAGAGATTATGATGAAGAATAGATATTTCCAGTCCATAAATTCTGGAGGATTTATTTTCTACTTATGTGCCATTTTCCCCAGACATAATGATAGAACTGTGTATGATACAGATGCAGTAAGCAGAAATTACATCAAAGCTGAATAGAATGGGACGCACAAGTCCGGAAGGATCATCAGGCATCAGAAGCTGAAGGGGAAGAAAAAACAAATTCCCCATAACAAGAATTAAATATGAAGCATGAGGGCATTAAAAAATGAATGTGCTGTATCTTCTGCTACCAACCAACCTAGTTAATTCAGTAATGACGTGCAGGCTGCTACTGTAAAAGCCCACCATCAAGGAAGGGATATTCTGCACTAAAGGTAAACTTAAAAAATAATAATAATCCAGAGTTTCTGCTGAGGAGGTTCAAAGGAATGAGTAGTGAGCAGACCTAGGCATTATATGTTCAGCCATGAGAGAAAGTCAATTCCTTCAACAACACACTTTGCCAGCGCTGACTCATCTGGAGCAGGGTTCAGGCATTTTGGAGTAATTAGGGCCAGTTCAGAAGAGCCCTACTCCATTTTTGCAGTTGCGCATTGGAACTGCCAGGTTTGAGCGTCTTGCAGAGAAGGTGATAAAAGATGACAAGCGTCATGACAAATGACGTGGTGTTATCTGGTGACATATGCACATTAAAACCCAGAGAATGGCTCTGGGGGAAAAAGCAGCATTTGCATACCTCTGACCAACCTGGATCAGAGAGGTAATTATTGTCAGGGGAAAGGGTGCCATCACACTTAGAGAACTAAGTGGTGGGAGAACTTAGAGAAGGAGGTTATTTTTAAGTGAAAATTATTAAGTGGGGGAAAGAATTATGGTTAGAAGTTTTGAATCTCCCAATACAAAGATATTGGCATTTTCAGTACAGCAGGACATTTTGTGAGTAAAAAGATCTCATGAAGAACCTGATTTCCTTTTCTTTATTACAAAAAGTTTGCAAGAAATATCTGCCCAACTACAGGTTAGGTCTAGTTTAACATACCTGGACATCTACCACTTTATGATTGTCCCATTCAGAAAAACAATAGTAAGAAAAAAATGGAGCAGAAAACAGTCAAATTTTACCAAATTGAACTCTTACCCCTCACCACTTCCCTTCCCTACTCTCTGTTCCCTTATAACAGCAAATATCTTTATATTCTCACAGCTGCTGTTCAGGACATTATGACCTGCAATGTCCTATTGGAAGTTTTGGTATAGATCATTTGAAAATACAAATTAGAGATTACGATGACGATCAGATACTCCCAGTCCATAAATTCTAGAGGAATTTTTATATTCCCCTTTTWAAAATCTACTTATGTGCCATTTTCCCCAGACATAATGATAGAACTGTGTTCCATATAGATACAGACCCTACCTCAGGGAAAAGCCCACTCTCTCTTGGGCTGGGGAGAGCAGAGCAGGCAGCGGGAAGGTCTGAACAGAAGTTTTGCTTCTCCAGCACGATCCTTATGATGGGAAGTCACAAACACTACAACTCTGCTCTGTAGATTTCCCAGGGAAGAGCGGTTTTGTCCGCTGGCATCTTCAGTTTTCCCTTTTATCACATGAGACAGATGATACGTATGAATGGTTTGTTTCCACTGAGGGCTATGTCACTCCCTGAAGCAAGGGCAAAGCAGAGCCCTCTGCAAAGACAACACATATCTTCCCTTCTTCTCTTTTGTAGCAACAGAGCTGGTTCAGGGCAAGCACCACACTTCAAAATGTGGCAGTCACAGGAAAGAGAAAGTCACAGCTCCGCAGCTCTTGAAACCTGCAGGTCACATACCAATGTCAAAAGCAACCAGGAATGTATTAGCCAGGACACACAGATGAAGGAAAAATGAACTCTCTTGGACCAGAGTCAGTTGCTGTTCAGGGTTCACTACAGCTCCATGGCCTGACTCCAAACGTACAAGCAAGGGACTCTTCTAATGACACAGTGGGCATGGAAGAGTGAACTGGAAGCAGCTTTTGTTTCTGTTCTGACTTAATTACTTAGAGTTTTCCTTATTCACAGAGTAAACTGTAAGTCACACCTCATCTGCATTTAAAGGGCGTTTGGTGTTTTGGGTGAGCTCACTATGGGAGAAAATCTAGACATATCCACCTCAAAGCTGGAGCCAACCTGAGACCCCACCATAGCTTTTTTATAACAACTGAATCCAGTTCCTCCAGGTACTCAGAGCAGAGAAGGAATTGATATCAAGTCCCTTACAGAACAGTCAGGTCTGCTGTTGGCTTGATTAGGGAAATGATGATGCAAACATTGATACACTTTTTTTGGCCTTCATTTTCTAAAGCTCGGTTTCCTCATCTAAATGAAAACAATGATGTTATTTACTACTTACTCAGAATTCAAAGCACTCTAGAATGGAGGAAGAATGGGATTTTCTGTTTCCTCTGTAACTCAATAAAATTATACTGCCCAGGCTTGGCTAAAGAGATTTTTAAATGTTTATCTTCAAATGAAAATTTTGGTTATTTCTCTGCTAGCTGAACTCATACCCCCAGATTTTCAAGTGTTCTTTGTCTTTCCAAACATAACCTTCAACTCCAGCTCACAGTCACAAGCTAGAACTACAGCAAATTCAGCATTCCCAAACAATAATTATGTAGAATCAGTTGCCAATCATAGAATTACATAGAATCAACTGCACATGGAAAAAGAGAGGAGGGGAGGGGAGGGGAGAAGGGAGGAGAGGAGAGGAGAGGAGAGGAGAGGAGAGGAGAGGAGAGGAG
>JASVER010000167.1:598027-613702 GCA_030449065.1 Oceanodroma leucorhoa
GAGAGGAGAGGAGAGGAGAGGAGAGGAGAGGAGGAGGCAGGGGGTGGGGAAGGGAGAGGAGCGGAAGGGAGGGAAAAGAGAAGAAGTGTTCTACAGAAAGGTTTTGTTGCCATTTGACCTTTCTAGAATTCCATGGTTTTACTTTCAAGCATTTCTAAACTGCTTATATCAGTGAATGGGATAATATTAATTCTCCTCCAAATACTACATTTACGACTTCAGTTTTAAGAGTTTTATTCATTGAGTTCTGAGCTTCGARTATTCTGAACAGGGTCTACTAAAAGTTCGATTTAAAATAAAAGTATTCAATATACTCTAAGTACGCACTTTGTTCTGTTCAAATTATAGTCCTTGTTTCAATGCATTGTGAACGAGAATTTTTTCCACGTTCTGCTATTTCTGTTTGTCTTTCAGGGATATATCTGATTAAATTTTAAATAATTTATGTATAGTGCTTGTGTTTTATTCCCTGAGCTCTTACGTTGGATCCATTTCACATTTGAATTTACTTCTAGCCTAGAGAGAAAAGGAACGCGTGTGTTTCAGAGTGTTTGCCTGGTGTTTTCCATA
This sequence comes from Oceanodroma leucorhoa, assembly GCA_030449065.1. NCBI lineage: Eukaryota > Metazoa > Chordata > Aves > Procellariiformes > Oceanodroma > Oceanodroma leucorhoa. The sequence goes on from JASVER010000167.1 coordinate 598,598, forward strand.
CCCTAAAAATTTGTATTATCACTTCTATTTATTAACTGTTTTCAAAACGAGGAATTGGATGCTTCTCCACTGTTTATTTTCTCATTTGCAAGAATCACAAACATCTTTGGTTTACTGCTCTTTGGAAGAGCATCTTTCTATTTTATGAGCTCTGTGCTAAACCATTTCTTTAGTCCAGAAGAAAAGGACAGGTTATATTAATACTGAGCTGATAATGTGCAGATACTTGTCTGCTCTTTTCTTAATCCAATGCTGATTGTTATCAGCATCCCAGTGCCACTAACAGCCACATGGAAACGAGCTAATTCAGCACTTCTCAAAGGTCAAAATGTTCCAAATAGCTCAAATCAAAGCTGRGGTTTTCAGTACTGTATACAGGGGTTTTGTTTTCAAACACAGAGAGATGAATACCTCTGGATTAACTAGCAGGGACTGATTCCTAGCACCCTCATCTGCGTGGGCATCCCTCCTGCCTGTCGGGGCAGCTGGAGAAGCGGTGGGCAGCATCCGCTCCTCAGGGAAGAGCCTCATTTGCCTGTAAAGTTGCTGGCGTGTTCAAACAGCACGACTGCATTTTCAGCTGCTCTGTGCGCGGCAGCTGCTACTCCAGTTCCCGAGAGCCACCCCGGGGTGGGGTGCATGGCACAGATCCCTCTCTTCACAGTTATCGCTGAGTCTGTACCAGGACACCTGAACTGGACAGACAGTTTTGGAAAATGCTGAGGGCCTTTTTGGTCACACTGGTATCACAAGGCATTCGTCTACCATCCCCAGTGGTGGAAAAGCCAAGGAATTGAAGAGGCTGAAGCTGTAGGAACTGCAGATTTTGAGTTCAGCACACCAAGCACAATCTTATCACTGCAATCTCTTATTTGTGTTTTTAGTTCACATTGCCTAAGAAAAAAACCCTCTTTAAATAAAGGCATTTCCAAATTGCCCTATGAGCTTGAGTAGCTCCCCCAATAATATCTTCTTGTCTATTACCTGAAGTGGAGCATTTACGTCACTGGTGTCAGCTGTTAATTACTCACTTGCCCTGTGATGGTGCACCAAGGAGTCGGAGCCACTACTGACTCATTGTGTTTGGCTTCATTCAAACCTGACTGCAATTACAGTGCCTGCCCCAATGGCTGTACAGGCCAAATCATGAGGCTTTTCCCATTGTTTTCAGCAATCTTTGCAGCAGATCCTCGAGGTTCTTCTCTGATAAAACAGGTTTTTATCAGTGCAAGGCAAGGTCCTGATTACCTAGAATGACTGGTGAGAGTAACAGGAATAAGGGTTCAATCAGTCTGAACATTAGAACCCCGCCATGCATTTCAAAGGGCTGTTCTGCACACTTCTACGGACAGTTACTATTGACTGTGGCAGCAGCAGCAAACTGACCCTGTCAAAACCAGGGCTAGTACCACAAGGTACTTAACACTTTGCAGACACAAAGGGCTGCCCCACACTACAGACTTGCAATCTGCACAAGGTAGAGTCACACAGTTTGAGAAAGCTTTCCAGCAAGGTAGATGAAATGCTCAAGTTTTAACACTAACCCTGGACTGAGACCATGATAATTAGCAAATTAGCCAGGAGAGGCTGACTTGTGATGATTCATCCTCACTGATCAACCTACAGGGAACAGATCAAACTACTGCAGGTTGTTTTGGAAAGAAAAAAAAAAATCAAGATCCATTTGGTTGTTCGCAAGCACTGAGTCAGTTAAAAAAACATTCGTGTGGAGGTAGCACAAATTTCACACAGGCTAAGGGATGGGCATTTAGTTCACTCAGTGGGGAAGAAGAATGGGAGGGTGATCAGGAACACAGTCAAATAAAGGTAGAAAGCCCTTGTAATAGTGAAAAGCTGGAGGGGTTAAGTCAGAGATCACATGCTGAAGTCAAGAAACATTGCTGAAGTCACAAAATAAAGCTGTAGGCACAGAAATAGATTAGAAGGGGAGATAATCAATGCAAAGAGAAGAGACACAATTAAAAAAATGGTTCAAATGTGACAGTTTTTCAAACCAAGTTTCAAGAAAACACTGAAGAAATTAAAGCCCAAAACCCAGCACTTCGGTGAAAAGAACCAGTTTTATAGAAACGTTTTAAGATAACAGAACACATTGGGCGGGATAAGCCAGGTCAGGGAAAGCTTGAGAAAGGTTATCAAATTAGAAGCAAGAATCAAAAGGCAAAAAAATTGAGGAGAGGATTGCAAACCAATAACCAGAGCCACTTGCTCTGGAATGACCTTCTGCAGCTGCTGTAACAAAGCCTTGGTCTGTGCGCCCCACAGGTCGTATTACCAGATACATGGCTAAATTCTGACTACCCTTATCAAAACCAGTACAAAGAATCAGCAGCATCACGGCGGGAGCTTCTCTTCGGGGCACTTGATTTGAGCCAAAAAATCTTTTCTTTGTTCACAGTAAGCTAGTCCCAACCTCAGATGCAACCTGGCTCATCAGTAATTCACATTCAGCGCAGAAGGGACTTCACAAGGCCATTACTTAAGGAGTAGTGTGATCTTCTTTGGGGAGGATATCATGCTGAGGAATAAAACTTGACCAAAAGGTTGCACCCAGCAATATGCAAAGGGGAAACAAAATAACAGAATTTGAGGCATGGAGCATGGGAGATAAGGCAGCAATGTCATTTCAGACCATTAGACTACAAGGATGGAGGTCAGGCACTGAACTCTTTTCTCTTTCCAAAGGTGGAAATGCCTGAAAAGTTGAATAACTGATAAAAAGCTGAGAGAGGGAAAAACCAGGAAATGAAAAATGCAGAAGGTTCCTCCTGGCAGCCTGATGGAAGGCTGCCATGGTTTCATGCCCCAGGTCCAACCAGTAGTGAGGCTAAACATGCATTCCCTGCAGGTGCACACAGAGAAACACACCTGTATAATACACAGGTACAGGCACATGCGGTCAGATGCACAGTTCAACACAGGGAGAAAACAGAGAAGACAGGCAGGCTGAGGAATGAGGGCAGGCTCTCAGAAGGATTGTGTAGGAGCATCCCTTCATGTATGGGGAAAAAAGCACAGTCTCAATAAAGATGCTTTGCATGGTGACTTCAGAGTCAAAACCAAAGTTAGTTACATTACCTCTCATACACTTGCAAATCATTTTCAAAACTATAAGTAACTAATTTCTGAGTAAAACCAATGTTTCCTACGGGTTTTCCCTCACAAATTAAAAGCCTTAATCTTCATGGGACCTTGGGGTACAGGTTGTAAATATTCTCTGGAAGATCATTGGCACTTCTGGCCAAGCTGAAGTGATACTTGCCTATTTATAGCGTGCACACACACACACACACACACAAAGGAATCCTATCAATCTGTACAGTGCAACTTTCATCTCATTCTTTAGCCATCCTGAATGTTTTTGGTTACAGGGAACAGAAACAGTTTGCTGCAAGCTACAGCCCTCTCACTCTGGGAGGAATTGGTAGATAGTTGTAGGTGTGTCAGCATTGTAGCCAAAGCAGAGGCCTGTGTCACCTACAAGTTATAAACGTGCTAATCAGGATAAAATTAATATTAGCTTGTCTTGAAGCTGAATATAGGTGTTCTAAAATGATACAACAATAGCACGTAAGTTTTTTGTAGTACTGTCAGCTAAGCACAATTTTAAATAAGGATGTGAGCTSTGTGATCATCCAAAAGGCAAAGGTGGGTGAAATTGCACATAGGAGGCACACAAGTGATGAAAAAAAAGGGGAAGATAAGCACAAGGGCTTACAAAGAGGCAGGGCATCCTCCCAAATACACAAGAAGGATCAGTGTCAAGACAAGAGAAATCAAAACAAGCAACACAGCAAGCAGAAAGGGTACCCCGCTGCTGCTTTTGGAAGGAGATGGCAATAGTGTAAAAACTGGCATGAGAAGGAGAACTTGAGAAGAAAGAGAAATAAATAGTTTGATTCTGATTTTTCTCTCTGAGGATCTCTCCAGCCTGCTCACCATGACCTCAGGACAAGGAACCATCAGGGACTCTGGCCATATGGACTCACTATATGGCATCAGTTCCATGGTACTATATCCCCACAGCTAATTTAGAGTATGATTGTGTAAGATTAATAGTTTTGTATAAGTACAGGTATTGAGTAATGTTACATGAGAACTGCCCATCAGCCCCAAGTACATTGTTAATGAATTAATTCAATACAGTTTAAAACTTGCCAGATTTGTCAGTCTTCTAAACACACCCATCAAAGCAACCCCTAATTCCGAGAGATATACAGATGTATACAGATGATATAGGTAGAGGTATAGGTTTGGGTATAGGTATAGGTGTAGGTGTAAGCATAGGCATAGGCGTAGGCGTAGGCATAGGCGTAGGCGTAGGCATAGGCGTAGGCATAGGTAGAGGCAAAGGCATGGACATATGCACATATAATCTGTTGCAGCAGTATGCATAGGAACAAGTATTTTAGGGCAGGTGTAGGATCTCCCAAGAAAGGAGCAAAGTCTCTATTGACTTACAGAAAACTCAGAAAATTCTGAGTTTAAGCTAGACAGGATGAAGAGGGTAACCCCTTACTGTTATTAGGACATTATTAGTAATTTGTTTTGTAYGGAAAACCACCTCTTAATTAAAAAATCACTTCAAAGTCATGATGCTTTTCTGACATGTCAATTGATTTTATTCTATTCTTTCATATCAGAGCTTTCAAGCTACTTTACAGAAAGAAAAACAGCTACTGATTTAAAGAGCAAGAAATACTCTTGCTCTTTAATAAATAAAAAATATTTTTATTCCTGCTCCTGAGACCAAACTGACATTGACATTTTGCTTACCAAAAAATTAAAGCACAAAGAGCTGTATGAAAGGGAGAGGATGACCGAGGTCTGAAGAAAAGTGAAATGCAAAAATGAGGAGAGAGTTTCTCGAAAGGCTGGGAAATGAGGAAAATGACAACTGGAATATGAAGCACAGTTTGTGGCAGTGCTCTTAGCTGACGTGTTTAAAGAAACATTGCATAGGAGAAGCACAGCTGGCAAAGGAGAGTAGCAAACCTCCACCAATGGCCATACACAGAAAAGGACACTTCCCCTCCAAGGACAGCAGTTCCCCCTGTGGCTAGGAGGCCCAGCACCATGGCAAACCCCTCTGCGCCAAGCATAAGCACAGGGGAATTTTCTTGAAATGTATCCAGAAGATATGCAAGAAAAAAGGTGAAGCTGTGGCATAAGCCCTAAGACATTGAAAGTCTCCTGTGAGTCCACAGTCCAACACAGTTTCTCCACAGTTTCCACAGTTTCTGTTATTTAAAATAGCTGATTATGGCTTCATTTTTGTTTGCTAAGTCCTCACAAACTCAATTTAAATCATTAACTTTACTCTCGATCTACTGAGGTGTAACTGGAGTAGAATTTGTCCATATGTACCTTAGACTTCCCACAGATTTAGAACGAAACAAACAAAAAATCCACATGATAATGAAAGTTTAAGCAGCAGCCAGTAACCAAGAGGACATGGTTAATTTAACTAAAATATTTGGGCTGCAGCTGAAGCAGCACCCTTGCTGCTATCAACCTGTGATAATGCAACTGCAGCACCCCTGCCTGTGGCTGGAAATAAAATCAATTTTAAAGTTTGTTTAAATTAAAAGCTAGCATACCTCCAGCCACATTGTCTGTACTCCTCCATCTTCACGCTATTCTTAGTTTCTAGCCTCCCATCCTCCATTCTTTTGCTTTCTGGTATTTGATACCCTCTAGCATCCTACACAAAAAGCTGCTTCTGCCTTGGGAACACTCTTCCACCAGCCGGCTGCCTGAGGAAACCCTAATTTTCTTCCCAGTCTCACTCTCCTCCAGCTTTTATCAAGCAATCCAGTCCCCAAGGCTCCCTTTTCTTCCAGCAAGTGTCTCTGCCCCTTCTCAAGTTGCACAGGGAACAAACCTCCCTTCTGCCACAAGCCTTGTCCCCTTTGGCACTATCTGTCTTCTAACTGCAGGCTCCAGGCTCCAGTCCTGAATCCAAAGATTTTCAATATGTTTTTTTCGTAGACACTTACAAGACAGACATAGAAAGCATGTAATTCAACGGCCATTTTTGTAATATTGTCCTTTTAGAATTAAGACAGTTTGAAATTAAACTAACTGGAGCTTGACTTATCATTCAAACCAGCTATTGAGGAATTGTCTTCTTTCACTGAGGTGCATCTCTGCCATGGATCAGTACAAAGGCACATACGCTGCMAAGCTAAGTGTGAAGCTCGTGAGCCTCTTAGACAAATTCACTCTCACGAGAAGAGTTTCAACACAAGCTATACATCAGAATCTTGTTTCCATCTACAAAGTTAAATGTGTGTGTTTTCAGGCTTGCCTTCCTAAGAGACTTAAGTTTCACTTCTTTGTGTATATGTAATTAAGCATATTTTTAAGTCAAGACACAATATAATGGGTCAGCTTCTTCAGCTGGTAATGAAATATTTACAAGGTCAGTAGTGACTAGACCCCTGGCCCTCCTGTCTGCATAAGAAAATTTCTGATACTTACCTGGCTGACAAAAGCACAAGGGAAACAGTCGTGTGACATGGGAAAAATATAAATTGCCTATCACATACATATTTTAACAGAGAAGTACATTAACCACTAGAACAACTAACTAGGTGGAATAAGCATGGAGAATATTCTGTCCCCCAATAGTTTAAAATACAAGAGCAGATTTTTTTTTTTTTTTTTTGGTAACATACGCTCCCATTCTGGTGTGTGTTATCGGACTTGACACAGGAATCATTTGGCGAATTTCTGAGATCTCTTACACGGGAAACCAGACATGCTCATCATAATGTCTCCTTCTGGCCCTAAAACCTGTGAATCTACGAAGTCCATGGAACAATGCCAGTTTATATCCAGCTCCTAATGTGAATTTGAAGGAGACAACCCTCTCTCTAATGGTGCTGCTCCTCATTAGCCACAATCATTGCAGTATATTCACTATACAGTAAGTAACAAACACAAACTAAGCTGCTCAGGTCACTGCAGGGGGAGGTTTGTCAAATAATACCCTTAAAAAGGGCTGGCTCAGAAAACAGTATATGCTATTCTAAAATGCAGAAGTGGAAACATTAAGAGGATGGAGTCTGAGGAAAGGGGCARGAATGGTTTAAGCAGAAGATACACTTGGAAAGAAAACAACATGTTATTCTTTTCCTCAAATTTGGTGTCAAAAGTGTCAGAAGAGCACATGATGTCAAGATGGGGCAAACTCCTTGCAAAGCTCCTCCAGAACATCACAGTACGGTGTGTGGAGGAGGTGGGGCACCACACTTCAGGGTGTCTTCTGCTCCACTCCATTATGAATAGAGCTACACTTGAGCATTAACAGATCAAGAACATCTCAGTCCTGAAGAGAAGTGAAGTTTCACACCCTTCCTTTCTCACTTTAAGAGAGGGAATTTTAAGGAATTTTGGGCCAGATCCTTTAATGAAAGGAAACATTTCCAAAGGGAGGTTAAATCCTGATTTGCAGAGCTTTTTTTTTTTTWCTTTACCCTATAGTGTTACTGTAAGCTGATGTCCTTGTAGCAGACCTCTCCTTACCACAGGGCTGAGTTGGACAGGTGCTTCGTTCTTCTCAGTTATCACAATGTTCCAGTCCTTGGCCATGGGTAGATCATGACCTGCAGATGAGAGGTATCAAAGAGCAGTCAGAATGACAAAGTTGAAGGATGCAACTGAAACACACAGCAGTGGAAGAAAAAGCATGAGAGCTACTAGTTTACAGAGCAAAGCACTTCATAATTCTCTGTCCTTATATACTATCCCCTCCAATACTTTCACCCTTGTTACAGCTTTACATCACCTGTTTTTATTAGTACTGCGCCCGCGTGCTGCTGTATTATGCACCAAAACAAATTTGTTCCAGAACAGGTGTGAGCACACAATCTAATTTCCTTTAGTCTAGTCACACAACAAAACTGAAAGCTTATGTCAGCCTTCTGCTTTCTTGCCAGCTGCAGGAGACAAGCATCAAAAGAACGCACCACAGCTTTGCAACAAGGGTCAGTGACATTTTTGAAAGGTTACTACAGGCTCCAAGGCCAGACTTGCTATATTTTCACACTTTTCTTTTGCTCTCAATAGTTCTGTTATCAGCCAGTTTCACCATGGGTATGTTACTATGACTAGTAAAGGATTAAAATACCACTCAGCAGAAAAAAGTGGGGAAGAGGCTGAAAGAACGTAATTTGCAAGCACGGGGGACGAAGTTGCCTGTGTTTCACATAAGTGAAGAGTTGGTTGATTTCAAAGGGCATTCTGCCTGAGTAACAACTGTGGGCCCATGTCCAGTGTATTGTACCCCTGTTGATTTATTTCAAGGGGGGGAGGGGGAATAAAAGCACTGTGAGTTTTGGTTATAAATGGCAAGATGTTTGTCAGTTGTGACAAATCCCAGGACTACATATTAACAGAGATCAACACCTTCACCTCTACAGCAGTGTAATACATCTCTCTGCATTTGGTGACAGTCCCCATGTGCAGACACAGTTCCTGAACTCAGTTTGAGCTACACATGACAACAAATTTAGCACGGTAAGGAAGACCCCCCTTCTTTGACACTGAAGCTCCCGAAGCTGCAGGCTGCTGTTTTGAACAAAGCACAACGCAGAAGTGTGGTATTTGAATAAACCTCCTTTTCTCCAGATTCTACAGTATGATAATGTAACACAAATTCAGGAGCCCCTGCAATAAATTACCATGCAACTGCAGTGCAGTTTTTAACCTGTATTTGCTGAATACAAAGCACTACAAACAAAAATAGCATTCAGAGATGTATTGCTACAGAAGGTACTTAATTTTTGTGACATGTCTTTAACATTACTCAAGTACAGGCAGTGTACATAAAAGGAACCTGCTGTAAAGGAGATTTACAGTTGCCTGACTTAAACTAGTTCTGAATGACAAATTGGAATATAGGTAAATGCACATAACTCTCAGAACAAGTACTCTCAAGATGTAAAGTAAAAACTGCAAGCCTCTGGATGGCACAAAGTAGTTCTGTTACAACCTGGTTTTGCTTAAACTCATTGCGACACCTGATGGTCTCAAAACTACCTTGTGTCTCCTTTGATCCTAGCAGGAAAAGACTTTCTTTACCTGGGGACCTGGGGACCTGGGGACAGCTCAAGTGAACCAGACCTGTTCTTTGTAAGCGCCCTGGCATAAACACAGGCAATATTAAAACGAGAGTTCATTCCTCGTCTTTTTTGGCTGTGTGACAGCTCTGCCCATAAAACCCTGTCCTGTGCACACTGCCTATAAATAAGAGAGACAAAACATGCGTTGCTTCTCGTCCAAGCTGTTGGAAGCTCTTAGTCTTGTAACTGTGCACATATTGGAAGGACTCGGAGCAAGCATCTTCCCAAAGTGATTTTACACGTAATGATTAAATCTATCATCAGCTGAATCAGGATAATCTCACTTATCTATTGCCAAGGTGATAAATGGGGATTTTAATGCTGTGAAGTATAATATTTGGGCTGAGGGTCATCAAAGGGTGCCCTCCATTTGTGAAGTATTTATGAAGTATCTACCACCACTGGTAGATACTTTCATTTGTAGAATGAAATGCTTTCATTTGTAGGTTGATATAAAATCCAGCTGCCTAATGAGCTTGCAGTGACAACTCTTCTGTCACAGATACTATTGCTGTTGGCCTCTCTCTGCAGAGCTCAGCTGCAGGGTTTCCCATCTGTTATTTCATTTCTKCTCCTGGTGGGAAGTTAGGGCTAAATTCTGACTCGTTTGATACACCCTGAATACACAGCTCCTGAATCTGAGCTGTGTCACTACGGTGCCTATGTTAACTAGGGAAACAGCTAGTACCAAGGTAATATACCAAAAAGGGACTATCTCCTGCTGCAAGGTATTCAAACATTGTCATGTCCCAGACCACAGGGAAGACAGGAATGAAGGGGACTCATTTGGGYCACCAATTTTGGTTCTTCTAAATCAGTAGTGCTGCAGAAGGTCTCACGGAACATCCTCTGCAAAATATGCTCTATCGATGGCTGAAGTTAAGATTGTGGAGGGTTAACCACGGTGAAGGGCCAAACTCTCACCCAGGCCCTCCTCAGCGGGACTGGGGGAGGAAATAGTATGAGAAAGCTCGTGGGTCGAGATAACATCAGGGAGGTTGCTTACCAACTACTGCCGTGGGCAAGGCAGACTCCACTTGTGAAAAATTAATCGAATTTACTGCCAAATAAAATAGATTTGGGTGGTGAGAAACCAAGGCGGACATGAAAGCAGCACCTTTCCTCCCGCCCTGCCGRGCCCAGCACCCCCTTYCCCCCCCAGGCCCCTCCAGCCCCGCCGAGCGCCGCGGGGGGACGCAGCACTTACCAGTTTCTCTCGGCCGCTCCGTCCCTCTCACGCCTTCCCCTGCTCCGGCACGGGCTCCCCGCAGCCGCAGCGGGTACCTCCTGGTGCTGGGATCAGCTGGAGCACGACCGTGGCGGGAGGCAGCCCTGCAGCAGGGGTTTCCGCAAGTGGAGGCGCAGCTCTTGAGCAGGCCTGGCTGCTGGAGCCGCTGCCCCGCTAGGGGCGGGGGGGTTATTCACATTAAAACCTGCGCTGCTGTCACGGCCAACAACAAAGGGCCTGTGCTTTACACTTACAGAAATTTTGGACATAACGGATTGAGTTCAGCCAAGGGCAATGAAGACAGCTGAGGGATGGGAGCATCTCCTGTGTGAGGACAAACTGGGAGATCTGGGCCCCTTCAGCCTGGAGAAAGGAGAGCTCAGGGGGTCGTACCAAGAAGTACCAATGGGGACGGTAACGATGGCAGAGCCAGACTCTTCTCAGTGGTGCCCAGCGAAAGGACAAGAGGCCATGGGCACAAACTGAAGTACAGTCCTCCAGATAGGCCCCACTGACACCAAGATACAGTTCTTACTGACTCCGCTTCTGCTTTTTTTCCCTGCCAGGTTTTCCTTAGGAAATAAATAACAAGCTCTACAGAAGCCCCCAGCAGCAATAGCCCACTTCAAGTGGAAGGCAGTCTAAGTGAAACTGGGAACCAATTAGATCAAAGCTTAAACCAGAGAGCATTTGAGAAGCGTGCAATATTAATTATTTATTTTTAATTTACAAAGGGAAAAATAAGGATTTGGAACTTGCACTGGGGAGACACTATAGCATAATTTTGCATCAAAGGAGAGCGTATTATTCTCTTTGCATAATCTTATGCAAAATGACTGTGTTTTAAAGTGCAGAACATTCAGGCTTGGCAACCCCATGTCACTTAAGGCCTCAGTTTCGCAGCTGCTCATTGAGTTCACAAAAAACACAAACAGAGTTTTTAGTCATTAAGCACAGTCATTAAGAAGGCTATCTTGTCAGGTTTTGAAAGCTGAGGTATTGTCCTCAGCTCTTGTCTGCTCTTCTGGGCAGACAGTAGCCACTGGAAACAGCTGAAGAGGCACAGGTGATTGTTTGTTGCTATCAGTATATCTACAGCTACCTGAAAGGAGGCTGTAGAGAGGTGGGTGTTGGTCTCTTCTCCCAAGTAACAAGTGATAGGACGAGAGGAAATGGCCTCAAGTTGYGCCAGGGGAGGTTTAGATTGGGCATTAGGAAAAATTTCTTCACTGAAAGGGTAGTCAGSCACTGGAACAGGCTGCCCAGGGAAGTGGTGGAGTCACCATCCCTGGAGGTGTTCAAAAAACGTGTGGATGTGGTGCTTTGGGACATGGTTTAGTGGGCATGGGTACTGGGTTGATGGTTGGACTCGATGATCTTAGAGGTCTTTTCCAACCTTAATGATTCTATGATTCTATTCTATGATTCGTTTATTTTAAAATATATCCTGTGATTATGCAAAGGTTTTGAAAAGACAAGGCCAACTCAGGACAGCTGAAGCTATCTGTGCTAGTATAAATGCTTATTTGTTATTAGCAGATGATTGTTTCTCTTTGGAAGAGCAATTACACCAAACAGTGAGGTGATCTGAAGCCTTGTTTAAATGGGTGCACTGCAAACCCTGACCTCTGAGTTAATTATCTGCTTCCCCTCCTAATCAGTGGCAGAAATAGGATTTCTTTGATACGATTCCAGTGACTTCAGACATCTGTGTTAATATATTTTGACCTGATGCACAGAGACCTACATTTCTTTCCACTGAAAGAGAGTTTAGGTCATTAAGATTCAGAAAATTGCAATCATTAATGTTATGTGAGATTGTACCCACAATGAACAACCATGCAAAAATGTCAACGGTTTTGAAAAGATTCAAAATTTTTACCACAGCTCTCATAAAATTCAATGTCCTTCTCAAAGCTCAAGACTAGGAGGCTAATGGTCAGTACAGATGACTATCAGCTTTCACTTATACTAATGAATTTGATTTTGTTTTTTTTCCCCCTCCAACATATCATTATGGAAATAAGCTTGAAAATGACCATAAGACATTTAGGAAATGGATATGCCAAATGGTATATTTTGCATGCCATGGGAGCTTTGACTCAAGCTTGAATGTTTAGGCTTGATATTATTAAATACAGAGCACAACTAAACCTTTATTAAAGGTGAATTTCTGGGGAAAAAAGGGTATGCGAAGCTGCTTTTCTCCCTAATTTTTGTCAGTTTCTAGGAGATTTACATAAGTTCTGTTTCATAAGATTATTTTCATTCTCTCTTTCTGTTTCCTTCATTATGGAGACATTGATTTGTACTCAGGCACAAAAAGAGTTTTACCTACAGAAAAGTAAAAGAAAGATTTTCCCTTAGAAATAAAATTGATGATGGATGAAAAACTATTTCTCTAATTTCTTGGTTGCAATGGATGTATTTGGCAGGAAATGAAATTAAAAAATGCTTGAAAAAAAAGAGTATTATCTGAGCTTCCGGATACACAGGTATGTTCCAGGAAATCTGTCTGTGAGAGTCTCTGCAAYGGCCAATATTTGTTCTGTACAGCGGAGATGGAGGACGTCCATCTTTCTCTCCTTTCTCTGTTTGCCTTGGCCCAATCCCCTGTCCTGGCATTGGCTAGAGCTTTTTGGACACAGCTGGTAGTGGTTTCTTGTGAACTGACTAAGCACTTGCTGAGCTTAATCACCATCCTCTGACCGCTGTGCCGGGGAACGCAGTGACCTGTGCTTTTTGGTGCAATGAAAATGACCGATGCAAAAAAATTCCTCTAACAGAAATAGCAACATTTAAGAGAGCCCAATGGACATTTGACTGAAAGTATTGTATCTATCTATACGTATACATGCATGTATGCCTATTTATATTCACAATACAAACGGCAAAATTTAGTAATGTATTGCCTCATATGTACTTCTTCCTATCATCTAATGGTGAAATGTATATTACCAACAGTGCACTGTGTTTTCTAGTAGGATTTGAAGGGCACCTTGAGTCAGGTTGAGAGTATATCCTGCCTGATTACAGCATTTATTTGGAGTTTTTCTTCTCTTTATGGTTCAGGCTCTCTTGGCTGACCCCTGCTTTCCCACAGGGCACAGTGCGTTGCCCTCTGGCCCCTGGCACCCATGGGCGTGACATGGCTGCCAATAGGATGGTGACATGGCTGCCACCCGGCATCCCGAAGGGATTGAATTAGACTCGTTTCATGTTTCTGGGTCTCCAGATTCCTGATGCTCCATGGAAGTGGCAGAAATGAGGGACCCCATTAAAGGCCCTTAATGTGCAAGTTGCCCACAACAAATGCCACAGTGCCCTCCTCGGAGCTCTCCTGATTCTCCAAATGTCTTTCTTCAGAGTTAGAAAATGACATCTCAGTTCGTATGGTCTTCTGTCCTCCTCAGTCCCCCTGGCTCCAGAGAGGCTGCAGCTCGGGAGCCAGGCGTCACTTCTGTGAGAGATGGGCCTGGAATGGCTCTGAGTCCCGCTGCATTTTGGAGGCACCTCCCTGTAAAGAGCGTGCCCCGCGGCGGGCCAGGCGCCTGTGGACGTGCAGGGACTTCTCCATGCATCTGCGCCCTTCCTGGTAGAGGAGAGATGAACCAGAGAGGAAAGTATTTTCCCCTGACCTCCCCTCTCCATGACTACAGTCTCAGCCTCTCTGTGTTTCTACTTCAAAACCAAATCTCAAGGAAGAAGCTGGCAAAACCCTATTTTCCTGTCTAACCGTTACAGGTTGGTATGGGGCTGTTTTAAGACACAGCATACCCAAGTGAACAGTTGGCCGGGGAGGTGGCATCTTTCAGTTTCTTCTTTCTGAATAAATAACAATCTGATATGAAACATGGAAAATAACATCGTTGTCAGGTTCTTTTTTGAAAATTAAAAAAATAAATTTAATTTGGTAATGCAGGCTATTATCAGAGGGAGATTTTAATCAAAGTTTCCAGAAAAGCAATGGACATTTTACTTTTCTCTCAGGAATGAGTACACCAAGTATAAGATTTTTAGATTTTCCTTCCCAGTCCAAGGAGATGCCATTCAAGCTTTATGAAGTCAAGGACAGAAAGCATAGGGAGATGCTCACTTCCTGTGTGCCTTCAGTAAGCGCATCTAACCAGCTTCCCAAGTTCACACAGGAGAAACTGTGGACACAGCACATTGTGATGTTGTCCTTTGCCAGTCTCCTTTGCCTTCCGTGTAGATACTTAACTTTCCGTCATAAGCAGGATGCCTTCGTAGCTGTCGGATTCACAGTCCTTCTGAAAAGTGGCCTCTTCCAAAGAAGTACCTCTACACTCTGGTATGAGATTTTTATTTCAAAATAAAATTTATTTCACCCATTCACATGCACACTGTCATATCCACCTATTTGCAAGCAGCTAAATGTGTATTTCCACCTAGTCTGGACAAAATTACCTGAGGTGAGACAGAAGACAAGAGATACAACCTTTGGAGGCTGCTTCATGTCTCCTGGATTGTCCCTGCTGGGTGTCCTGAGAAGCCGTGTGTAGACGTGATCTTGATGAAGTGCTAGTGTGAGTGCCACCAACATCTGCCATTCTCACCGCTCTTCCTCTGACAGTCCTGAGGCTTCCACGCTCAGATGTTCCCTCTCATAGCTGGTCATACCTGGTCATACCAATCACCAAACCACAGAACCGCTCCTACTAGAAAGGGACTGAAGAGGTCTCTTGTCCAACCACTGGCTAAGGGCAG
>JASVER010000167.1:625821-866151 GCA_030449065.1 Oceanodroma leucorhoa
TCTAGCTGTCTCTGCTGGAGCAGGCGGCCTTGACAAGATGACAGCCACAGGTCCCTTCCAACCTCCACCTTTCTGCGGATCTAGTAAGTTTTATTTCAGCTGAAACTGTTCAGTCTTCTTGACCTTCCTTTGTGAGTAACTCCCAGTGTTGTCCTTGCCTTCAAGGATAAAAAAAMCCCCACCTTTAAAATAAATTGTTCCCAAGGGAAGAACAACAACAAAATCACACATCTCTACCTCCATATTAGAAATAAACCAAACTGTTCCTCTCTGACCCTCACTCCTAGCGTTTGCTTCACTTTCTTCCTGCTCTCTAACAGACCATTCATGTTTTCTGACAATCTACTCCATAGTCACAGTCTCTCCTTTATAGCATCGTTAATCTTTTCCTCCAGTCAGAATGATAGTCCAATCCTTCCATAAAGTGTCATTGTACCATATGATCAGCCCAGAATTATGTCCTCCAAATAGAGTAAATAAAGTAAAAAATTTAGTATGTGAATGGAACAAAGTCTGTAAGCTTAAATAATATATTCTAATCTAATTAAATAATGTAATCTATTAATTATTCAAAAAAATAAATTGTATGAAGAAAAGTAATGTCCAACAGATTTTCTAAAACCTAAATACCACAATTATGCCTTAGAAAACATTCATACAAATACAGAAGACATTTCTTACAAAAAATTAAAAAGTACACAAACAGGAATGCAGCCAACCCATGTGTATTTAGCAATCTTTTTCAACAGCTATTCAGCTTGTAATTTTGAGTTTCAGAAATTAAAGGCTTGGTCCATATGATTTAAATTGTTAGCCAACTGTATATATGCCTTCCTGTATTCATGTAACCTTATCTACTTCTTCAACCAATTAGGCAGCCAGTGACATATATTATCGTGCCCTTTTTTCAGCATTTACACATTCTATAACAAGAATGTCCTCTGAGTTTTGTATAACTAAACTTAAAAAATATGTTAATCAGAAAATATTATGCAACTTAATCAGGCTTTTGTACCTATTAAAGAGACTATATGACAGTGTAAGACAAATGCTATAGAAATGTTTGCTGTACACTCAATGTCTTGTGTTTAGGAGTATACAGAGACATCACTAAGCTTCTTCTATTACACTGAAACAGTCATTTCAACAGATTAGTCCTTTCTTGCTGCTTGTGGTCCTTTTAAGCATATAAACTAGCAGAGCATAACTGACTTCTTTCTCTTTTAACAATTAACTCTCAATATAGTCAGCAAACACACTGTGTTCCAAAATACAATGTCCAATTCCTTTCACTTACATGCTTGAAGATAGCTGCAAAGCTGAGGATCTACAGAACAGGAGACCTGTGACATCCAGGAGACAAAAAGGAATCTTCAGCTCTGTCTAGGTATGCAGTCACCAGTGAAACACTACAGGCGTGGAGCTTCAAGAGAACATATGCTTGGATAAAACGAACATATTCAGATTACCCGTGCAACCTTCCTATGAGTGATACACAGAGGCAGAAAGGATCTAACTGAATACAGGACACTGATCAAAATATAAAATCAAAAAGTTGGTAAGAAAATATTTGCTTACTTATCATTCAGATGCTGGAAAAAGTACTGGTTATAAACTTAGCTAAATTATAATGTTTGCATTTCTTTTACAGGTAATTTCTTTTTATTTACACAAAACAATGTCCACTGTATGTATCTGAAGTCAGCTTAGACTCATTCCTTTTATTTGCTTGCATTACACTTTGCTGAAGTTGTCTTTTCTGTCTCTCTGCCTCAATCAGATAAACATCTTAATCTATTCCTATTAATTAAACCGCACGGTGAGCTTCAAAACTGAACTTTTGCTGCCTATTGATTAGATTGCTTTTAGGAAAGGTAGCATGGTGTTTTACTGAAAAAGCTGGCAGACTACTTGGAAAACAGAATATTCACTTGAACTCTTAGTGGCTSTTTGGGCTCACTGTATTTGGAAATCTTTCCTGTTTGTCATTATTCATATGGTTGCCTAAATACTGAAAAATAGTTAATTGTGCATTTCGATACCGTTGACTACTTTCTTAGTCTTTTCTGTTTTACTTCAAGCTCACGCTCTAAATACCCAGAGATTACTTAAGAATCTCAGTTTTCATTTCAACCCTTGTGCTTGCAGAGGAAAAGCAGAAAAGAAACAAAGAGGAACAAAGCAGAGAGAGTAAGTAAACAAAACTCCATGTTTCCCCACTTTCTGACTCTATAGCACAAAAAAGCCCCGACAAACCAAAACCAGTGAGTTTGGTGACCAATTTTCTTCAACTCAGTTGCAATTTTGTATTTCCAAATTTCAAAGCAGAGGCTATGTAGCAACTGYTTAAAACACTAAGGCTATTAAAAGGCTATTTTTATGTTGAAAATATATTTTTTTCCATAGCAGAAATTTGGGCAACTAGATGGATCACTATTTAAAGTTTGTATGAGAGAGACTTAGTCTTGTACGCACTTCTAGGGTCATTGTAACATTAATATAAAGGCGATTACATAAAGGCTATGTATCTCAGAGACATCTCAGATACCTGAGAACTAGGACATGAACTTGACATGAGGGCCAACACACAGAGCTGTTTACATTCCCCTGGGACTGAAGAATATTTCTGGATAGTCTTACCTGCTCTTACTGAATGCTTCCTGTGTTCTTTCTCTCTCCAGTACATCCCTTGTCTCCCCTACTCTGCACGTGTCCGCGAAGCTGTGGACGTGTAGTAGCTCTCTGTCTGAGGTGGCAGCTCCATTGTTTTGTCTTCCCTTTTTCTAAGAGAATAACCTCAGACCAGAGCCAGGCAAAGAGAAAGGGAGTTCAGACTGAGAAGAGCTAGCAGTCAGTTTTCATTAGAGTGATACTTTTTGGCATAGAATGACTCTCATCAGATAAACAAATGAAGACTAAGGACTGGAAATACCAGATTGCCCATTAATTAAAACAAGGCTGAAGGAATTACTCAGTTATTTCAAGCTAATTAGTCAAATGCCCTTTCCAAGACTTCAGGGAAAACATCCCAGAACATACTGACTCACTGGAATTTCTGACCATGCAGAGATGCAAATCTGGATACATATGCAGCAAAATTCCAATCTAAAACCTGGTGAAAAGAATGCAAATGAGAGATAATACAGTCAGATTTCAAGCACTTATCTCTTACTTTGACAGAGGGCCTTCACAAAAAAAMCCCAAACCAAACCATGCCAAAACTTGACAGTAGATGATATTGTAAAAAGAATACAAACATTTTGCTTAGACTGCAAATTAAGCAAGCATTTGGTAAGATCAGGAACAACTAAGTCATTTGCATTTACAGCTAAATTGTAAGTTATTCACCACAGTGTATGAATAACCATTTTTTCCAAAGTGCCTTGAGTTTGTCTAGATTTAAGAAAATATTTCACTGTCATGAGCAGCTCCTTCATTTGGAGTGTGGATTAAATTCCTGTGCAGGTACCTTTTGTGAATGTTTTGGAGAATCCTAAAGTCCAGTAATCAAAAGCACGCTAGGTGGTACTGCCAGGATACTGCAGCCAAAAGCAGGTATCAGGCTTGTTATTCCAGGCACAGAGCAGGTCATGGCATTACGGCTTCTGGACTGCAGCTGAGTGAGACTGCAGTCTCACTCAGAAAGGTGCATACTCTTTCTTGATAGTCACTCTTTCCTAATATTCACCTCTTTTCTTCTCCATCTATATATTCTATGTTTTTCCCTTCATTTCCTTTGTTTAACTTATACTTAATTTTCCTGCCCCATAAACAGTATCTTGCTCAAACAATTCTAAAACAAGGGATTGGTAGGCCTTTCCATGCACATTCAAGTGTGAAAAGAGTGAATCTAAATTAATCCTGAAACAACTCGGAAGACCAGAATTGTTTCATGTAGCCTGCTTTAGTCTTTTTTTTATTCTTCTACGGGTTCTCACTTACACATCATGGCTATATTTGGCAATAGAAGTAATATAAGAATGCTACAGCCAACCTATTATTTATTCAGTTTATTTGTGATCTTGCCTAAAAGAAAACCAGGGCTGAGCCTAGTCTTATGTCATCATCCTTTTTATTTATTTTCTCTTAAGATTATGTCTATGTGTTTATTGGTTCAGTTTATAAACTCTCTCATTTAGACTTCCCCCAGAGCTAAATTTACTGCCTGGAGCTATCGTGAATCTTGCATGCTTGTACATGCGGCAAAGAAAAATTAGTAAACATTTCCAAGTCATAATCGAGGAGAACTTAATAGCCATGAAGGTCATGAGGTCCTCTCTTAGTGCTCTTGGCCAGTAAATTACAACATTCTGAGAAAGCCAGAAAGTCAATGAGGGAGCTATATGAAGTGAAACACGAGGTGTTTTAATGGCACATCTATTGTAAGAGTAAACTTGTAGCTACTTTCATTTTTTTGATATAGAAAAGAAAAAAAACTTGGCCTGATATGTGACATGACATAATAAAGAATAATAATCAGCAGACTTCAGGATAACTAGGAGTGTCACTTTACAAATTAGAGAGTTCAGAAAGTGATGGTGATGGGTTTAAAAGTTTTGTTAGAACTTTAAAATATCACGCGTTGCATACTTTAACTTGGTTTATATGTTTGTTTGCAATTAATACCACAATGCTTTCATTTTTAAGCTACTCTTTTACCCATACAACATTACATATGCTTTACGGTTCATACAAGATCCTCCTGCTGCAAAAAATTCACAAGGTAGTATATTCACTGAATATTGTTAAAAATGTAAATAAGCTTGATGAACATACCAAAAGTACAGCTGTTGATAAAATATTTCTAAACTACAGAGTGGAGACCACATCATTTAGAAAAGCCTTTCAGACTGCTGAAGTGTTCCTGAACCCTAGATTGTCACATAAGGTGTTTCAAATATTTATAGTAATCATGGCTGAAACTTTAAAAAGGAGACTGGTCAATGTCACATGTATCAACTTGTAGGGATCTCGCATGATCTTCACAAGTCCTCCTCTATGCCCATTTGAAAATATGGCAATTAATGGTTGCATTAACAAAGTTAATAACTGTTACGCTATAAAGGTTTTTTCCAAATCTTAGTATGTGCTTGTGCATTATTTTGTTTGAAACTTCAGGGTAAATATGAGACTTTCATTGTAAATAATGAAAATAATATAAATAATGCAAAGTTATTAATCACCATTTATTGCAAATGCCAGAAAATCATAAGGTGAAAACTAGCTATTTCAGAAGATGCAGAAGGTTCACAGTATATTGCCTGAAATTTGAGTGTGTTCATCAGACTGTTCAAACCTGTGGAGGATTAGATGATGGTCTCAAATTCTATTGGACCAAAAAAACAACTCAGGCAGCAAAGAAGAACATATTTGGTGCATCTTACAGATGCATGATATTTAACATACTTTCATAATATACATGTGATACCATATGATTTAACTGTTTCCATGTTTTTTAGGATTTGCCATGGTACAATAAACAAGCTAGACAAAATTTTGACTCCAAGTTAAAAAAAAAAAGTGTCAAATTGTTTCCTGAGTTTCCGTCTTCTTTTATTTGTTCTTTGGATACTTTCTAAGTCTCTAAATTTCCATCTTGTATTTAATCGTCAATGCCTTTCTCATTCTACTGTTACCCTGGCCACATTCTTTACTTTGAATGAACCCCTCTGTCCTTATAAACTGCACAATCTTTTTTCCTCTTTACTCCCTTTTTCTTTTTTATATTGTTCTGGGCCTTTGTATTCTAGTAAACTCCAATATGGTATTTTAAAAAGTTTTCAGATTAATTGGTGGAATTGTAATTAGCTTATTAACTTCCAGTCTCTGTCTTAAAACTCATTATTAATTTTATTAATTTATTGTATTTTATATCTCTGAAATAGCTAATCTATTATTTCCTTCCCAAGCATGTTATGCACGTGGCTTTCGACAATTGCTGGAGGAATAGTGGTGCTGTGTGTCTCTCTGAAGATCTTTTTCCCATATTTCTGGGAAGATCTGATCTACTTCTCAAGGCGGAAGAGGTTAAAAGCAATGGTAAAGAAACGGGCAAGCAATGGAATTCTCTCCGTAATTGACCTTTTCATGCAGAGAGTGGGAAAGATTCCCCACAAGCCATTCCTCATCTATGAAGGGAAGGTGCACACTTATCAGGATGTGGACAGGAGGAGTAACAGGGTAGCGCAGGTCTTCCTACACTATGGGAATCTGAAAAAAGGCGACACCGTGGCCCTGCTGATGGGTAACGGACCTGACTTCATCCATGTCTGGTTTGGGCTGGCCAAGCTGGGCTGCGTGGTGGCTTTTCTCAACTTCAATGTCCATTCTAGATCTCTCCTGCACTGCATTAATACATGTGCAGCAAAAGCACTGGTGATAGGAGAAGGTAAGTTCTGTATTGTGTTTGACTTACTACTGACTTTCTGATCCTTCATGCTTTGTATCAAAAATAGAAAATCAGAACCATTCAAAGCTGCAAGTGCTTCATGTATACATACATATATGCTGGCTAAAAAAGAGGCGAAAGAGATAGTCCTGTTTAAATTTCAAATGTATAAGCACCAAAAATACATGGAATTAATTAGTATAATAAAAGGCTTAAATCTGAAACTCTCCAAGTACGGGACAATATACCAGCAGAAACAATCATGCATCAGCAAGCGAACAGTCTGGGGAGATACTTTAGCATCATCTCATTTCCTTTTCTATTTGTTGGCTTATGTAGATACAACTCCACTGACTACAGGAAGACTCAGAATCCCTTTGTTAGTGGTGATTTTCTTCAGCTCGAAATTTTCACATACAAATTTATGGTTACTTTAAAACTACTTTAAAGTAGTGGTCCCAAGGTAGCATTGCTTGGAGTAAAGAGTACAGCATGTTAAGCTGTAATTTTGGCCCTCTTACTGGCATACTACGTAATACTGGGGAATTTATTTAACCTTTCTACTCCTCTTTTCCCATCTTTAATATAGGTTGGCAATACTTCCATAATTCCATATGAACCCATAAGGGCTCATTAGTTGGTACATGTACCAAGATTTAAAACAAATGTTATAACATACTGTTTAAATTAAATCCTATATATTAGCATCATCAAGTAAGATCAGGGAGTTTTACCTATCACAATTAAAGCCATGTGAAAAGTATAGGGAAATTAAACATCACGATTTTTTTTCACTGTCCAATAGGTGGGCTAGTTCTGCTGCGGGCTGTGGTAGGTTCACTGTATGCGGTGGTAGGGTATATAATTCCAATGCAGGTAATCAGGTCTGTAGTTGTAATTATTTTAATAATACTGTAGTTGTAATTATTTTAATAATAAGCATATAATTTTTTTAACTTGACAGATTGTTTGGGATCAATAGAGAAAGAATTTATTTTTCATCTCTTGGAAAATAATGTTGCTGTCTGGCTGATGAGCACCAGTTCTCCTTTCCAGCATGTTCACACTATACCAGACAAACTAGACAAGGTGCCAGACCACCCTGTTCCATCTCACCTTAAAGTTGTCACTAACACAAGAAACACAGCTATGTATATCTTCACATCGGGAAGTACAGGTGAGGATGTGTACTAAAAGTACAACTGCAGTCCTCTGAAAATTAAGGTGGTATAAATTGAGCAACAAGACAGGCACATGAAAAGACAGAACTTGAATGTTTAAGTCAAGATAGGGAGGAATTCATTTAGTTAAAAGCATAATACACTTTAAGCCATTTTTGCCTTGGCATAATAAGGGTGTAATTCCAGTTAGCGAACTTTCACATAGATATTCCATGGCTGAACTTTATTTCTTAAATTTAAGGCCAATAAAGTCAGTCTCTAACAGCTGCTCAGATTCCATAGTGACCGAATTTCACGGGTCTGTACTAACAAGAAACATGGCCAGCACAAGTGCTTGGGCTTTGGGAGAAAACTTTTCCTCTGAGACTGGCCTGAATAATGAAGTTTCACCTTATTTCACTGGAAAGGAAAGGGGAATCCTTCCTCTAGTCAAGCCAAACAACTTTGTAAAAGTTATTCCTGTTGCAAATAGCAGCTGAGTGGTACAGGGGCTCTTCAGAAGCTTTCCCATTCTCGCTTTGTGGCGAGGGAACGCTGTATGCACAGTTGGTCCGCACTTGCCTGTGAAGGGTATGGACTTTCTCCCCCAGACAAAGCAGACAAGAGGATTAAATAGCCTTACAGGCAAAAAGACTGAAGAAGCTGAGAGACTAAGGAGATATACTCATGAGGTAAAGACTGAAGGACAGGACAGACAAAGACTCAGAATAAAAGACAATTCTCCCTGTACATTGAAAACATAATTCTGTTTGCAGCAAAATTATTAATGCAAGCAGTACATTGATAATTATTTGCTCTTCTCCCTTTTGACAGGTTTCCCAAAAGCTGCTATCATCACTCATCTAAGAGCTCTATCTGCCGGCTTAGCATTTACTCAGTGTGGTGCAGTTTCTCAGGATATTATGTATCTCACTCTTCCCTTGTATCACATCAGTGCTTCTCTTCTTGGCCTAGCCGGATGCATTGAATTAGGTAATATTTACCTTCTAGTGAWGTTTCATTACCTACAGAATGCTGTAACATTTTATCATTTGATGAGTAACTCCGTTTGGTGAGCAACTCAAATACTATGTCTACCAATAGACTTTTGTCATTTTCTCATTTTCACCACCTTCTCCAGCCTGCGAACAGTATCTAAGATATACACATAGTTTTTGAAGCTTAGAACAGACACCAGTTGTTGCATAGATCCAACATAACATGACTTGAGGTCTGTGTATCGCTAATACCACTGCATATGTTCTGTAGGTTTAACCTGAAATCATATTTGTATCCTACACCAAAAGTCTAAAAGGGCATTCACTTAGGCAYTTGAGAAGTTAGGCTTGATTTTAAGGGTCAGAAGGTACAAACGCATTGTGGAAGCTTTAACTAACCTTCAGAATAAGGTCAACTAAAGGTGTTTTGGAGCTTTTTGAGTCACATATTTGAGTAACACCTACAGAATTAGATTCATGATATTAAAGTGAAGGAAAGGAAGGACGACAGAGCGTCCCCTTTTGATTCTGATAATGGGAGGTATTTGTAGAGGGTTAGCAATCAGATATTTTTTCAGATACGTCTTCTTTTCCTGTCCTTAAGAGTCTTGCCCAGATGCTGGCTTTTGGTATGGTAAGTATATATCTGGACTGTTCTAAAAGCCATTTCAGTGCTTTGTTTCTTCAGGAACAGCATGGGCAGGCATGCTGGGCTACAGCAACTGATAACAAGATGGCTGCCTAACAGAAACACAAGAGGGATGGGAAAAGTAGAGTATAAAAAGGTTTGAAGCTACCATTTGTCTTGGAACAGAAAAAGTAGAGTAACAGCTTTCTTAGGTGGGCCACTCAGATGGGGACTTGGGCCTGGGCTGGGATTTGAATGACAAAGCTTTGAGGTAAGTGAGGCTGAAGAGCTCTGAGAGGGCTTCAAGTCTTGCCTGAGATGGCACCTGGGCCAGGAGGAAATGGCAAGCTAGGAGCAAGTGGACTAGAAGGGATTCAGAACTTGGAAGGCACTGGGAAGCTTTATGTGGGACAAAGGACTCAGGCAAAAAGGAATTTTGGAAAGGACAGAAATAGGGAAATTTGTAAATTCTTGGCTGACAACACTTAGAAAAAACTGTGAAAAAGGGACGGGGTGACAGACATGAGAGGTCTAGGATGAGGTGGCTTTTGGAATGGAAAGCCTTAAAGGAACTTTAGGGCCACAGAAACAAAAAATTGAGGATGATGAGCTGACAAGAAACAGGAAAAGGGGAGTGAGACAGAAACAATAGAGACTCTGAGCCGGTTTCCTTTCCACCACTTCTCACACAAATAGAGAAGCTGCGAGTTACCTTCTCCAGCATCCCAAGCTCTCTTTTTTCAGTGTTACACCAGTCACCACCTTGACAGAAACAAAATGGTTAGGCTTTGACCGATTCCTAACAACTGGAGGCGACTAAAAGGTTTGTTCTACTGCTTCTAATACGCTGTTTTTAGTTAATACTCAGAAAAAGAAGCAAGGCTCCATTGTGCTAGTCACATTTAACAGAAAGATCTTGCTGGAAATAGCTTACCATTTATTTAAATAGCTGAATTTATCATTAGTTGAATTAAGAGAATGACAACTTTTTTTTAACAATAGCAGTAAAAGATAAAATAGATTTTAAAGGTGTTTTTTTTTTTAATTTTCTTGTCTGTTTTCATCACCTAGGAGCAACTTGTGTTTTGAAGAAGAAATTTTCTGCAAGCCAGTTTTGGAATGACTGTAGAAAATACAATGTTACAGTGTTTTTGTACATAGGAGAACTCTGTCGCTACCTCTGTAACCAGCCCAGGGTAAGTTCTTGTTTGCAAATGCAGCTTTAAATTATAGCAAACGTGTATTTTACAAGTCACATAGATTTACCCATTTCTCAGTGGTATAGTATTTTTAATGTTTGATAGTTTTTTCCAGTGTATACCAAATTTGGGTCTTGTGTTCCTTGTAGTTCTATGATAGCAATCAAGTTTGTATCAGCAAATTTAGTGGTTACACAGATACAAGCCTGGCAGGATGGGGCAGTTATGCCCAGACACTAACATAAATTCCTCTGTAAAGCTAAGCTTGTTAGCTTTTCATCTGAGTGATAGGCAAGTGGTAGGTCAGTAGGCAAAAGGTGTAAGCAGTAAAAGCTTTATCGGACTCAATGATCAAACGAGCATGAACCAGATTAAATGATTAACCACCTGCACTGCACTGTTCCAAAGTAGTTACTTATTAAGAGAAGGATACTCTATTCAGTATTTAATGGCTGATAATTCATTTTTGCATCGGTTTAAAACTGCTGAGTGAGTTTTTGTCTGTTTAATTTTTTTTCTGAAAAGGTGTTCCAAAGGCACATTTTGTTTCACGGCTCTGTATATGATGATAAACTTATCTGTATAAAGCCATGGTACTAATAGTGTGGTGCAAAATCTTGGTCACCCCTGGGATAACAGTCCTGAAGAATACGGGGTATAAATCATGATCAGATTTCRGACAAAAGTAAGATGTTACTGAACAGAGCAGCAGTAGAAAAGCAAGTCTGAAAATATTTATTATATTGCAACGCTTGTTTCTCAATGATGGTGGAAAAGATTGGATAATTTTCTTAATTTTATACTTGAGAGTTAGGAAGTTGCTGAAGGGAGGTGACAAGAAGTATTCCTACCTACCACAGAAAACATCATGTACAAGCACAAGGTTCAAATGATCTCCAACTGCATTGGTCAGAGACTGGCACAAGAACTAGCAACAAGGGAACATCTGAGAGAATCCACAGACTTATTAATTGTGTGGTCCGGATGTAGGAGAGGGGTCAAAGACAAAAAGGTGTTAGAGGGAACAAGCCAGGAAAGCTGTTGGCCAGAACTCAAGTCTGTACAAACATTATGTCAGTAGTCCATGGATCAAAAAAACAAAGGAATAATTAGCTAGGCCAAACTAGTTGTGTAAATGTCTCTCCTGCAGGAAAAGGCAGGAAGAACTTTCTTTACTTGGCTCAATAACAAGAATTTAACAGAGAAGATATTGATATTTAACTGGTGACTGGTAAGAAGAGGGAAAAACAGAAAGATGGCCTAGCTGAGTTGAGGAAGCTGAGGATGCCAACAGCAGTGGATCAGGGTAAACACAGAGTCCTGTCAAGATCAGGTATCTTACCGAATACATATAACCTCTGGTGTACCACACAGGTTCTTCCACAGTGAAAGAAACCTGTGCAGGCTAATAAGCCAGCCAGCTACATTTCACCTAGACTCCTTGTGCTGTGGCACGCCAGAGCACAGCAGTCCTGGTGTTGCCCAGGACTAGGGCTACCTAGATGAGGCACCTGTTGGAGGTCATATCCAGGATGTCTGTCCTTACCTCCTTTCACAGAGCTTGCCTAGGTCTCACACTGAAATTGAGAAAGAACATGGATTTGAGAACTAGGAGGCCCTCCTGGATTTCTTCATGTAGACAGAGACTTTAGACACTACTCTCTCACTAAATGTGTCTACAGGAAGCTTCCCAGCATCCAGGTACCCCATAGAAGGTAACAAACAAAACAGAATGCATGTCGAGGGATGTTTTTAAAGAGAACCATACAACTTTTAACATAAACATATTTTAAAATTCAAGGTAATGCAGGGAAGTCCTGCAGATTGTTATACCAGGGATGAAACAAGGTAAGCATAACAGTTTCTCCTATGCTTATAATCTCTGAAGCTCCCGAGATTTACTCTAAGTCCTAGAGTCTCACCAACTGTTTTGAGGAAAAAAAAAATAATCCATTATTTCATCCTGAAGACCAAGTGCTGAAGAAGGGACAATATTAGGCATGAAGTAACTCCCCCAGTCAGTCTGCCAACTGGTTCACAATTGGGTTTGATCACATACGTGTGATCAAACCATGCTATTTCTTCAGGTTTAGCATCAACACTGCAGAAGAAAACCAGAGCTCATTAAGCAGAAGCTCGGAAGTCTCCACTCCTGTTTTTAACAAGTGGAGTTTAGCCTGCATTACAGCTGATCCTATCGTGGCAAATAATTTATCTGCCATAAAATGCAGTTCTGGATCAAATGAAATTGTCTGTTAATCCAGAGTTGACAAAACAATTTTATGTGAATATTTTTAAAGGTGAAAAGGTTGAAACACTGATTTCGCTAAAATATTACCGTGTAATTCTTAGGCAGTGTTCCATTTTGAAATCACCTTAATATGATTTAGAAATCAAATATATTTCTACAATTTTTGAATTTTAAAATAACACTGAAATGGAAACAAAATGCATTTATTTGGTTTGAAGAAACCATTCCTGTAGACCTGAAATAATTTCATTTTCTGCTGTCACTCAGTCATGGCAGTAACTTAATCACTCAATCCCAACTACATCTCCAAAAAAAGTGGGGGCTTTTCCATAGGCAGAGTCTTGACTATAGTCCTATATATATTGAGCAGCCTGGCCCAATGCAGAAAACATTTATGTAAGTAAGCATTTGAGTAGTTTGCCACAATAATGACATAATTGACATGTAACAATGACATGTTAACAACTACATTTTGACTGCAGATTTGATTACCATCTCTTCTGAATTTGGATTTAAGATTAAAAAATGCACCTTATCATATGAGATATGGAGCTTGAAGTCATTCCGCTATTTTTCCAGGTTCCTTGGGCAACACGGCAGATGTGTAAAATTTACTAACAAATTTTATTACATGTAGAACTGACCATAGCGTGTCACAAGTGTTTTCTGAGACACGATTTTATTTATGCAGAAAATTCCTCTCTTTGATTCAGAAAGGAATTTCCATCCCATGTGAAATGGCATGCACTTAAAACCTATTTATTTACATTTTCTAGATAAAATAATTMTTTTAAACTTTGTAATATACAACTCATTTACAGAATTTATAAATGAAAATACAAAGAATTACAAAAATAAAGTTTTCACCTTACAAAAATCCTTCAACCTCAGACCAACAAGAATTCTGATGATTTTCTGTTTGATTTTCACAAAACGAATACCCTTCTGTGAAGTATTTTAGTCAAAGTGGCCGTTTCTAAAGGAAAATTGTTCTATTAGAATATTTTAGATCAACTCTAGGTATTTAGACCCGCTTTTCTCAGGTGCAGAATGTTTCTTTTTGGCTGTTCACAGAAAGAAGAGGACAGAGTTCACAAAGTACGCATTGCTCTAGGAAATGGTATCAGACCTGCCGTCTGGAAAAAATTTCTGATGAGGTTTGGCCCAATTAAAATATTTGAATTCTATGGATCCACAGAAGGAAATCTTAGTTTCTTGAACTATACTAATAAAATAGGAGCTGTGGGCCGTGCTGGCATCTTCTCAAAGGTAAATGGAATCAAATCAACCAACCAACCAATTAACAAGCCAACCGAAAAAAAGGAGATGAAAGGCAGAAATTATAAAGAGCAGGAAAGTGTACGAGGAAGAACCTGCTTACTACAGCCCAGATGTAGCAAAATTTGATTCACAGAAACAGAAACCTTATTCTTAGCCCCTTACTTGACTCTATTCTCTGTACATATATTGTGAAGCGAGAATAAATATACATAACAAGTCCACAGAAGCTGAAAGTACTGCTTCGTGTATCCGACTTTTTCCCCAGAATATAAAAAAAAAMCCCTGACTCTATAGATGTGCCCGTCCACAGTACTGATTAATGATTTTTTTGTTGAAGTTTACTTATCATCCTGAAAACCCACAGATATTAAGTGATGAGGCAGAAATCAGTTTTGATTTGACTTTTGGTATGAATCAGGAGATACATGTTCCAGAGCAAACTTTTACACAGATTTACTCTTTGACTGCATCTYTACTCATTATAAAACCAGCGTCACACTTTCTTCTCTGAAAGAAGATAAGCAAAACAAAAAAATGCAAAATTCTCAGCAAGTAAAGGAGGAAAGTGTAAATCTGAACTATATCTGAACTATAAACTTTATATATACGACTACTGTGGAAACTCTCATTGGACATCTTCCACCCATAAAAATGCCTTGACAGTCTCAAATGCTTTTCCTATTTGTACAGACTTCTTGTGAATCATGAACGTTATACTACAATAAAGTACTGTTCAAATGCTACTAAAGATTCAGGTCAGTAAAAATCAAAACCAGATTAATGACTTCCAAATGACTTCTGGTTTTAACCTGAGATGCCAAAAATGCCTTCCCATGGCCATAATAACAACTCTGCAATGCTTTTGATCTTTTAGCAAATCTTAACTGTGTGGACAGGGGATGAAGGCAAGAAAGCCTAAATCAAACCATTGAGCTGTAAGTTTCCACTTGGATCTGGCTGGAGACATTTTTGAGATGTCTGTAAATTTAATTCGGATTTTTTGTCAGAGAATCATCTTGATTTGCATTCCAGTAATGTTAAGCCTCTACTTAGAAATGGATGGTAGTTTTAAAGCAAAATTGACTATTTGATCAAAAGCACTGTTTCACCTTACTTTGTATAAATTATTTGAATCTGACCATACTCCAGACCGACGGATTTCTTTTTATCGATGAAGGAGACGTACACTTCATCTGTATATGTATACTTAGTGTTGCTTACCATGATATGGACACTTTCTGACAATACACTTCTCAGTGTATTTCAGGCTGTTCCAAATGTTCCAAAGTCAATACGGTACTATCCATTAACTCAAAGCAATTTTTGTCAGAACAACTGGAAAGTGACTAAGACAGTGAGGTTTCTAAGTATGCCTATGTACTTTTTTTTATTTAGTTCCTACATTCTTTTGAGTTGTTGAAATATGATGTCTGGAAACAAGAACTTATCAAGGATGAAAATGGAAGGTGTAAGAAAGCATCCATAGGTAAGGAAAAATATTATCTACTAACAGATCCCTCAATGTAGATGGTGATATTTTGGGGCAAGGATTAACTCTCTGTTCTCTGAGCAACAGGTTCTTGACATGCACTTAGAACTGGAAAATGACACAGAAAAAATATATTATCAATAGATCCAAATTGGGATCTATTGCTAATATACCAAATAACGTATCCAGATACTTATACCCAAATATCCAAAAATACAGTAAGAACATAATCAATATTCTGGGCTCAGAATGTTTTTATTCTCTTTTATTCTGCAAAAACTTGTTCATATTCCTGAACAAATCAGATTTCTTAGTGCTGCTTTTTTCCCAAATAAAATGGACACTAATTCCTAGGTATGCTGTGTTCTGAGACCAAATGTTTACAGACGCTTTCTAATTTCCAAATTTAAAGTTCTGAGGAAGAACAGTACCATTTCAAAATCTGGATAATATTTTTCCTATTTTCACATTTAGTGACCACAACAGATTTAACTATTTAGTACCTAGAGTTGCATACAATCTCCAAACTCCTACTTAGAATGGAATACTCCTACTCAAAGAGCTGAAGCTCCCAGGCTGAAAATAGGATGGCCTCAAAGCTGAGACTATCTTTCAGAAAAATCCTGAAAACTGACTCTCACAAAAGACATAGCATTGCATTTTACTAAAGTCATACTAAATATCTGTGAATTTGTATACACACGCATGAATCCATGTGTGTCAAAGTTAACAGTTCTGGGAAAAAGGTCTTTAACATCACTAGTTTTAGTATGTAGATTTAACTATCATTAAGATAAAATTCCAGAAGGCAAAAAAGAGGCTTGTACAGCTGAACTAAATGATAATATTTGTCATGCTAATGTCAGATCTCAATGACACATAGTAGTACYGGTCATTAAAGCAGCAATTATTATTATTATTTCTGATCATATATTATATTCTGATAGTAGTACTGGAAACCAAAGTACCCATTATTAATCATTTCTGATAACACATTATTTGCTGACAATATCTTAATCAAGCAATAGAATGATTTTTTTTTTTTGAAAAGAGCTTGCTTCCTCACTACAGTTACATTACAAACTGGMCAAAAATTCATAGTTTCTCAGTGAAACTGATAAAATGTCCAGTTTCATGACACAACTCGAAAAAGTTTGCAGGTTGTTATACGTATTTTTTACATAACTGTGAAGCCATCACTCAATGTAATGTGAGACAGTAATGACAGTAAATTCCCAAACTGGAATAGAGAATCATCCTGTAAAACTGACTGGGGCTTAGGACAATTCTTTTTTTAAATTCAACATTTTTGGTTTAGTTTTTCCCTTGTTATAAAGCATGCATCCTATTTGCAGTGATGCCAGCTCCTCTTCTGAATGGTAATATGAGCTTTCATTCTACTTTCCACATTTAAAGTTCAAAACAAAAAAAAGAATTGAATATAAGAGGCAGATATACAGCTATGAAGAAAACTATTTGTTTGAAAACATCTCCATACATCTGTTGAAGGAAAAACAATAAAAATCTTTAGAACATGGAAATGTCTTTTAACCTCAGGAACAGACTGAGAAATAAGCCAGTACCTATCATAGCTATAGATTAATAAAAAAGCATTTTGAAAGGACATTCTGAGCCAATTCCAGTGAAGTCAATGGAAGTTTTGCCCTTGATAGAAATGGGACTTACACAGTCAGCAACAAGGAGTGATGTCCAGTAGGGATACGCTGCAGACTCCAGGGACTCCTTGGTGTTCAGAGGTCCAGGCACATTATGAGTTACACGTGCATTCCCACACCAGGACAGTACTGAGAGCAGTAGCAACCCTGTCCTCCAGAAAAACATAAAGCACAAGAGGTTAGGTGCTATGTTTTGCCCCCATGTGTATTGTTTGACTATTAGCACCCTTTTCAAATGACAGAATAGTCATCCTTTCATTCATTCTTCCCTAAAGTCTGGCTTTTCAGAAGAGAAGGAAGCAAAATTATGTTCCCTTTTCCACTCAGCTATTTCTGCTGTTCAGGAAATAGTTATGGAAATGTAGCAATAAGATGAGTAGAACAGATGTGGCTTTCCAAAAGATTTTTAATATGGTACTTTATGTTCTAAATAGCTCACTGTAAATATGGGTTTTTGCATCCCCTTTTCATGGCTTGCAGGTAATCCTGGTCTTCTAGTTGTCCAAGTTACTCAGGATGCCCCATTTTCTGGATATGCTGGAAATAATGAAGCCTCAGAAAAGAAACTCCTGCGTAATGTGTTTGTGAAAGGAGACGTATATTTTAACACAGGAGACCTCCTAGCGATGGATGAGGATGGCTTCCTCTACTTCACTGACCGGGTGGGAGACACGTTCAGGTATAGTACAGAGTTAGCAATAAATCCAGTGAGCTTGGAAGAAATCATACATATGCAGGACGGGATGTCCTGGTTTGGCTGGGATAGAATTAATTCTCTTTCTAGTAGTTGGTATAGTGCTATGTTTTGGATTTAGTGTAAGAAGAATGTTGATAACACACTAATGTTTTTAGTTGTTGCTAGGTAGTCTACGTCCCAAGGACTTTTCAGCTCACATGCTCTGTGAGGTGCACAAGAAGCTGGGAGGGAGCATAGCCGGGACAGCTAGGCCAGCTGGCCAATGGGGTATTCCATACCATATGATGTCATGCTCAGCATATAAGGCGGGGGGAAGAAGAAGGAAGTGGGGGACGTTCGGGGTGATGGCGCTTGTCTTCCCAAGTAACCGTTACGCGTGATGGAACCCTGCTTTCCTGGGGATGGCTCAACACCTGCCTGCCCATGGGAAGTAGTGAAGGAATTCCTCGTTTTGCTTTGCTTGCGTGCGCGGCTTTTGCTTTCCCTATTAAACTGTCTTTATCTCAACCCACGAGTTTTCTCACTTTTACCCTTCCGATTCTCTTCCCCGTCCCACCCGGGGGAGAGTGAGCGAGCGGCTGCGTGGTGCTTAGTTGCCAGTGGAGTTTAAACCACGACACTGGATTCCACAGGTCAGACTTGAACCTGATGCATATCAATTTTATTTTAACAGAAACATTACAGATCGCAATCAAAGTCCACCAAAGTTCACAATGACACAGTAGAATTTTTCAAATTTGAGTCAAAGGGCACTTCTATTTCTTTTAAGTTTGGGGTCTCAAATATGGTGGCACTAAATGAGAATAGGATTTATCTGTCTACACTCTTCAGTTAAGAATAACAGTAGTCCACATTAAAAGTAGTGCTCCATCACATAGAGCCACGTATAGAATGAAAATCTGTTAGATAATATCTACGTTATTTTAAAAAATAATTTCAACAGGTGGAAAGGAGAAAATGTTGCCACTGTAGAAGTTGCGGAGATCATCGGTATGATGGATTTTGTCCAAGAAGTTAATGTTTACGGTGTAAGCATAAAAAGTAAGACATTCCCTATAGTTTGAGAATATAAAATGAAATAGTAATTTCCTACTCTATCCTTTCTGTTCTTGCGACAGAATGCACACGTATATGTTAAGGAAATAAATGGTGTCAACTAGGCAGTTCAGGCTTTCCTACAGTGCTTTAAAATTTCAGTCTCAATAAAATGCTGTAGTTAATAAACATGACGTGCTGAAATTTTGTAATGAATGGCAGAAACATCGGGATGAATTAAAACTCATAACACAGATGTGAGAAGTCCAAAGTTATAAACTACAGAAGACTTCTCTTAGGCTACAGGTTTTCATCTGAAAAATGGTAAAATGGGGCATATTAAAAGATGACATGTCTAAAAACACCTGTCACTATCTTGTAAGTACAGTTCTAGAAGATATATATTTTTTCATAATTGGAATGTTCCCAGTCACACGTGGTGTTTCATAAAAATATACAATATCATGCTGAAAAACTGTAGGCAACTAAATTACAAGATGAGGTGGAAAATTGCTCAAAAGATGCATCCATTGAATGAACAGGTTGCGGAAGGCAAACTGTTGTGGTGCTGAATAGCTGTTCTATGTTTCCTTTGGATGAAGGCAAACAAAGTGTAGTGTTAAAAGAAACTAGTCACATGAAGAAGAAGCTATCAGGAGACAAGCTACTGCTTAGCACTGAGAGATGGGAGATGCAATGGATTCAAAGAAAGAGGATATATGAAAATAAAATTAACAAAAGGCCATAATCTGAATGGTTGATCAGCACGTGGCTGTCAAATGTCAATATGTTAATTTGTGAGACATGGCATCCTCAAGTGCATGCAAACAAAGMCGTAACCTAACTTGGAAAGCGTATCTCATTTTAATCTACAGTTGGAGTTGACAAGAACTCCTCAAAGGGCTATTGCTATCTCCGGCAGTGAATCGCACATCAAAACAAAACCTCAAGAGTTTAAGAATCACATTCATTTTTGGTTGCAGCGTTAATAAAATCTAGATAGCGTAGTCTTTCATATTTCTGAATCAACTTGAGTCTCAAATATTGCCAAAAAAACCTTTATAGCATATTACCAATTAAACAACTGCAAGTTAATTTTCATGAAAAGGGAACACCTATATTTTATCTTTCCAGTGCCTTGGCCACACCTCAAAGCTGTTCTTTCATTCTGGACAGATTTAACCGTGGCAGCTCATTTCTTCTAATTTAGATGTTTTTTCCTTTTGGAATTTTTACTTGTGTTTGAATAAAGAGAAAGCAGGACCTACATTTGTTACATGTTTTTTAAGAGGGTTTTGTTTCTGTTTTCACATCAAACATAATCTGCTGCTTGTAATTTACTAAGAGGCACTTCCTCTATTTGTCACTAATATGTCTGTGGAATAGAGCAGAAAACACTCAGCACTGCTTATACAATGTACAATAAGTCACTGGACTTTATGTAGACCAAGTACAGTCTCATACATGTCTATGTCCATCTTTTGCTCTAGTCTTTGTGGAATTGCATTCAGCTGTCTATTGAACTAATAGTCACTCTGATTTCATGAGGCACTATGTTACCAATGTTAAGATTGAGCAAGGTAGGGAGAAAACCTACCAGCCAGCTGCCAGCCATAGAGAATTCCTAATAAAAAGAGGTCAGTGACATTTAATTGAATAAAAACACGGAAAGCAACTTTAAGTCTTCCAATATAAAGTATCGTGTATCTTATACTCAATGATGTCTGAGGGGATAGGGCAGATATTTCACAATATCAAAATATTTGCTCTGCCCAATACTAAATCCCTCCAAATGTCAAACGGCTCACATGCACTCTTACTTGTCATAATATTTTTCAATTTTTTTTAGACTATGAAGGAAGAATAGGGATGGCAGCTATTGTGCTTAAACCTGACCAACCCTTTAATGGAGAAAGACTTTATAAGCATGTTGTGGACCTCCTTCCAAGTTATGCGCAACCACGCTTTGTGAGAATCATGGTAAGACAATCAGTTGCCTCCTACTTGTATATATATTCTGTCTGACCTGAAAATTGGAATGCAGGAAGTAATTTTACAAACACTTTCAAGAATTGACACACAAAAAATAATACTAGTCTGAATTATTGTTGCTATTATTATTATGAAGTTAAGCAAATATTTGATGAATTAAACTTACATTTTGCTTTAAGCATCCATTCATACCTAAAAATCCTAGATGTGATTAATAACTTGGCAAAGCTGGATTTTGTTTCAAAGTTCTTCATCTTTAACTAGTGTGTTCTTCTAGCCACTGGACGAGTGAGCAGATGCACATGGGTAATATTACACGTAACAGTGTCCTCTTATAAAAGGATTACATGATCCATTTAAAACCTTTTCCTAATATGGTTGTTCTTGAAGTAACTATTATTTGCTGCTACTGACAAAGCATCAAAGAAATATCTAGGTCTTTGCAACAGATAGTAAGATAAATACTTTACGGTGAAGATCTCCTAATCTGAGAACTAAAATGTACCCACATGCTTTAGAGTATAAAAGCAGAACTGGGATACAATTCTTTTTAAATGTGCACCTTAAAAGTGCAAGGATTACGCTCCTTGTGTACTCCCCACAGGATGACCTTCTGCAACAGGACAGGAGAGCATGAACTGCAAAGAGCAAGAAAGGGCCCCACATTACATCTTCTGAAAGCTTGTAGCAGATAGTTTTCTGCTATTAGGGGATGCTGAGAGGCATTTGGCAGTTTTCCTCTCCCTAAATATTGACAAATTGTCTGAAAGACACAAATTTGATTGAGAACAAGATGGGAATGTAACAGAGTARGGAAGAAGAGAAAAAGAATGTATACATTTAGAGAGAAGTGTAATTTTTAAGAGACTTGAAAGAACTGAGGAAAGCTATTTTTTCACTAATACTTTACTGTACTAAGTAAATGTATYATCTTCAAATGCGGCTAGCATAGGTTATGGTGCCTCAGGACAGCCGTGCCCTCTTCTGGGAAAAAACCTTTGGAACAGACTTGTCTCTATGGTTCTATTAGATGAAGAAAATCTATACGGAGTTCTAGGGTCTATACATATGGAACTGATTAAACCTGTTTGCATTTATGTCTTCTCTGACTAAAGCTCTTCTAGCACCACACTTGGTGGTTCCTAAGCGTGCCAGAGAATGAACTGGCAAACTTATTAGCAGTCTCAGCTCAGAAGCCAAAGACTAAATGATCTAGGAGTTGTGGAAATGGAGTAGCAGTGTGAAGAGGAAATCAGGCATGTTACAAATCAGGAGAGAAAAACAAGAACTGAAAAGTAGCCTGTTTCAGCATGAGAACCAAAAGAAAATGTTGGCTACATTGAAAACACCATACAAGTAATAACAATGCTCTAGAATGATGTGTTTTAAACTTTTCCCTTAATGTGAGCCACATTTTAAATGAGATTATTTTATATATCACTTCTGCACTCATACGCTGACTATTGTGTGCACACCAACTTGTTCATGAATTGGCATTTGAATAACTGCTGTACAGCAACTGCTTACACAGAAAAATAACACAGGAAGGCACTTAACATATTTGTATTTAATGTCTTAAATGAAGTTTAGCAGTTGGAAATCAGAGGAGAGCCAGTACCATAAAATCAGACAGCTTTCTGCAGAGCATCACCAAGTGTCCCATAAACAACAGATTTTGTGATCAGCTGCACCAATGAAAGTTAAAGAAAATGCTTATTTCAACAGAGAAGCTTGCAAGCTTGCATGTGGCTTTATAGAGAAATGAATATGAAATAAACACTGCATTTAGATTTAGATTTCACTGCACCTGTGAATCAGATCATTCTGCCCAACTGAAGACATTCTATAGTAAAATTGTATGATCCATTTTATTCAGTAATTGCAACATATTTTCACTGATATAGGCTGAAATGGACTTTATTTCTTTTTTAGGATGTTATGCAAATTACTGCAACTTTCAAACATCAGAAAATGCATCTGGTGAATGAAGGATTTAATCCAGAAATTATACCTGAACCTCTGTATTTCATGCATGAACCTGCCCATTCCTATATTCCTTTGACAAGAGAGATATACAAGAACGTGCTTTCCGGTGAAATACGTTTATAAAGCATACAAATAAAATTACTCTAGAATACAGAAAGTAAATTTCAAATATAGCCCTGCAATTATTTCAACAAAAGCCAGTATGCAATGTTTGTTCTAAAAACATAAGATAATCAAGTTAGTCTTAATGTGATAGAATTTGTCTCTTCATAAGACAGAGCCACAATAGTTATGTGCATTGTGTAAGCTGCACTGCATCTGCTCATATTACTTCCGGGGCTCACACATGCAAAGTTTTATTTTACATTTCTCACTGATTCAAACTATTTTTTTCTAAGCCACTGGTATCTTAACTTAGTTGAATATTTTACTCCTTTAGATCATAATACTGATTCTGCTTTTAGAATGCACAAACGATTAATGACGAATGTCACAGGCATTAATGAAATACAAAATGGGCAGTCAGAAGCAGTATTTGCACAAGCACTGCATGTAGATTTCAGTTCCATGTTTGTTAATTATACTACGTAATATTTCATTGCAATATTTTATGTGATGCTCCGTTTCAGATTTTTATGGAAAATAAACATTCCAATGTCAAAATACAGTTGTAGTATTTAGTGGTCATTATTTTCCACAACTTACACCAGAACTAACACAGATTAAACTATTTGCAAAAATTCACCCCTGCTGGCACAGGACCTCCTCCTTTACTTACCAACTGTCATATTCCTGAAATAGAGTTCTCATGAAAACAGGACAGAAATGACTGTAACTTCCACCTTTTGCTGGAAGTGAACACCTAGAACCTATTAAAAGGTGCTATAAAGTTTTGCAGGCAGAAGCAGATCAGAGAATATAATATTAGCTCACCTGTGGGATGTACTTTCCTTGACTGTACATACCTGATTATATTTAAAAATCAAACAAGTCCACACTTAGGTGAGGGAAAATCTCTCCACTGTATATTTCCCTGATCTTTTGTCTGGATGAATAAAATAGCTACTGTATAAAGCTAATTCTTGCCCCATTTGGAGCCCATTTTACAGACTTGCATGGTTAGCTTTTTCCCAAACATGAGACTTATTTTTTCTTGGTTTTCCATACGTGCTATTACTACCATTGTTAATATTGCTACTACTGCCRTAATGCACTGAAACCTGCTAACTGACCGAAACACTATTGGTCTATTGTAGAAGCACAGAACAGAAGCTGGCTGCACTCCACAAAAGCCCATTATCTAACATAAGAAACAATTCGATTAACAAACAAACTCGGTTATGATCATAAAGGCCTGCAACCCTTGATGATGCAGTGTATCCCTCAAGATCCACCATGGTGCCTCCGCCATTCCAAGTTACGAGAAGTGTGTGTGAAAAGACCTAACACAGCCACTGGAAATGGGCTGCTAGAAGCTGGTAAATAAAACAAGYGTACAGAACTGGACAGCATACTAAATCCAGCATACTA
The DNA here is from genome assembly GCA_030449065.1 of Oceanodroma leucorhoa. Taxonomy (NCBI): domain Eukaryota; kingdom Metazoa; phylum Chordata; class Aves; order Procellariiformes; genus Oceanodroma; species Oceanodroma leucorhoa. The sequence goes on from JASVER010000167.1 coordinate 650,132, forward strand.
CATGGCACATTGACATCTCCCATGAGACACAAGGTTTCAGAGCTTTGAGTGAGATAAGCAGAGCTCCATGAAAAAAACAGTCTCCCAAGTTCTTACTCTTAAGAATTGGTCATGGACTAGGAAGAATACTGAGCACAATATGGGTTTGAGGAGGGCCCAAGGAATTCCAATGGTCTGAATTCAACACGTCACAGCTTCTTCCCCTGCAAGGAAGAAAAAGTAAGATAGAAAGAGTAGATAAAAAAATAAAACGTAGAAAAGAAAAACATGGGAATAGCATAGATAAACTGCCCCAGATCCAAACCATTGCATTTCCAGTGTTAAAAGAAAGTGTACTGTGTTTGAAAATAACTCAGGATGAATGCACCTAGGGGGAAGGGAGACTAGTAGCTGGAGTCACCCTACCAAGTGCCATTGCAGTGCAGATTTTTAGACTTGACCAAGTCACCTGGGTTCCCTTAATATCAGGAGGGAAAAATAGTTTAAGAGTTCTGTATGCACAAGAGTAGACAATCACATTTGGTCAAATGAATCTCATCCTAAAGGTACCTATTTCTACCCATTGCCTTTAAAGGGAGCCTAAGTCGCTTAAAAATCTCCTTTGACTGAGGCAATGAACTTCTTATGGCTTGCTAAGAGCTCTCAACTTCTGGGCATCCTAGTGCCAAGGAAGGAAGGGATCAGTCACTCATGACTCTTGAATAAAGTGGTTCCTCGAACTACTTCTACTGTGGTTTTCTAACACACGAAATAATAGAACTCACCTAGAGCTCATCTTATAAGCTGACACCTTATTTCCAAAACGTTAACAATTTTCAGATCACGACATGATGTTGAGACAGCTCTGAACTGGCTACTGTAAACAAAATATTTGTATTTTTCCTACCTTCTGAAGTTTTATATAAACACACACACATGCACCCCCTAAACAWGTATACCATTAAGCTTTATGAAGACTATCTCAATAATTGAGTGTGATACCAATACACTCAATTAAGTTTGCAACATTTAGAGCGCTCCCAAAAGCTCAGGCAAAAGTCTGGTCACCCATCTGGCTTTATTTTTATTATGGAGATGTACTACAGAACACTGTCTGTCTGTTATTTCCTCCTTTCTCCCTCACCCTTTAACCCTCTACATTCAATTCCTTCCCAACATTAATTCTTCAAAAAAGTTAAAATAAAGAAGAGCACAAGACAACAATTCTATCCCTGGCTGCACAATTAAAAGTCAGTAGCTTATTCACTTGCACATATTTACAACAGCAGCAAATTATGTCCCACCTCACTCCATCTAAAAGTGTTAATCCTTAATGTTTTCTAAAAGCCCTAGAAAAGAAATGAATCTCTTTTGCTTCCAGTTCAGTTCAAAATTGTAATTTAATCTCTGGTTTAAGGAACAAAAGATATACTAATAAATTGCTGTCCATCAATGGTGGAGGTACCAGTAGTTCTTTTAGCTACCAGTACAAGTGGACTGCAAAATAGTCTTGATAAACTGGGGAACCAGTAAGATTGAAAACATGTAAAGAACTAAATGCAAGAAGGAATGAATAGTACCTACACAAAAATTAACTAACTAATCAGCAACTTTTTGAAGAGGAGAGTTTATTGGTTAGAGTGATCAGATCAAAGGACATGTCTTCCAAAGTAGGTACAAGCAGACCAAGGTTGTTCGTTCTCCAGCAGGCCATGTAAAGCAAGCTCCAACCACAAAGCCATTGAGGTTACTCTGGGTACAAAGCACAGAGGCCAAGATAATTTGACCTGCATGAAAGCTTGTTCTTTCTGCAAGGCTAACATGGTTACATCAATTCCAGAGCAGCTCAGAGCACAGAGAGAGGAATTCAGCTATGTTTGCATTCATCCATGAAGATACAACCAAAAATGCTAAAAGGTAATTTTAATGACCTCTAGCAGTAGTAGCACACCCACCTAATCAAGCATGCAAGCTGCCTCTGAAAGTGCCCATCTCTTCCTACTAACGATAAAGCTTTCAAACCTGGGTGCTCTGCATTGCACCCAAATTAGATGTCCACAGAACAGTGAAGTAAAAGCCCTCTTTAAAAGGAATTTATTTTCACATGGGTCTCCCTTCATTCCTCCGTGGCCCTGCAAAGCCAGAGTATGAGCACACACTTTCATGAGCAGCAGAGCAGCAGCATAGAAGGTACCTCTGGGTGAAGAGCTAGCTCTCAATGCTTGAACACTGAACCAAACACTGCTTTCAAGGTGAGAGAAGAGAACAAGGCAGCTGGGTATTACGAAACACTTTCACACACTAATGGAAGCTGGTAGACTGCTAAGGAGGCTGTGAAGGACATGTTGTTGGAAGCTTTTAAAAAAAATTTAGCTCAGATGTGCCCTAAGCTTCTGGCCAGCGTATTTCCAATAGCCTGTTATGGATTTACTTGAGAACATCATACTGTGACTCAAAAAAGCAGCCATCCAGTCATGACGGGCATTCACAGGAGATCATGTGTCTTCATATGGGTACAAAGATTGGTCGTGTATGTTGCTCTCGTAAGCCATATCTGTTGGTGAGATAAATATCAGAAATACTTTACTTACAGTTGAATTTCTTTTAAAATGAAGACATACTAGATGACTTCTTGGGTCCCCTCCCCACCCTATGCTTTATAATTTTTATTCAAAAACAGGAGGAATTTTATCTCAGGACTAAAAGTAATCTCCTCTGTATGCATCAAGGTCTAGGTGACCTGCCAAAATTCAAGATCTGTAAGGTTATTGTGGTAAGAATAGAAACAGATGGCAGAGTCAGGTATTTTTCCATACACTTTCATCTGCTTCACAGTTCAAAGCCTTTAGTCATCTCTTCCAGTGTTAACTTTTCTTTCATGTTTTTTGTTTCTCCTTCTTAGGTACTTTCCATGATCATATCAGACTTCAGCATCCTGTCTGTTTTGTTGCATTGTTTCTCTCTCGGATCAGCAAACACGCAGTTCAAAACAGTATCAGTAACAACTCTTCATTTATTATTTCAAATTCCTCTGTGGATGACTTTTCTTTTGTTTTGGAGGAAGACATGTATTCAATTTTGAAAATGGTATTACCTAAGAAACTTACTTTCATAAAAGAATTCCACCACAGCCTGTACAATAACCTTAAACAAATGACAACAGTTGAAACTCAGTGTTTCTACCATTACAAAAATTAATTTTAAATATTATAAGAAGATTTTCTAGCACAGAAAAGCTTTTAAATATATAATTTATTAACCTATGTCACAGACAGGTGTGAAACAGTGACCTATCAAATAAGAAGACCCTTAAAGAAATTGAGGAACTGAGTATTTCATACGCAAACCAAAATGTTTCTGGCAATAGGAAAGAAGTCCTATAAAAGACAAAAAAACCCTTAACACATTAACGATTTCAAAAATAAATAGAGAGGGCACTAATTTCTTCATTCAAAACCTGGAAACCTTTTAGCTACAAGGATACCAGGATTTTACTGGCTGATAATGCTGCCTTTTTTTAAGGTCTGAAGAAAGTAGGTGATACGTACATGCTTTTGCCATGCTAGAAGCAGAAAGAAATCACCTCTGGAAAGAAGTTCAGAAGAAAATGTGTTTATATATGAATATATGTGCTACAGCTGTATTTACACAGAAGTGTACATAGATACTACAAGTGATTAAGTTTGTATAGGCTTGATGCTGCCTTGTGTTAAGCTTATGTATCACTAAAAAGGACAGAAAGAGGTATATATGATTTGTAGTAAGTAAAATATTTGGCAAAGACATGCCTCTTGTCATATTTGTCATGAAACTTTTGAGATTTAGAGCTTGTTATTGTCACTGATCATTTTTTCCAATATAACACTTGAGTGCTGATCTGATTCGGCAGTCTGTTCCACACAGCAGCTGAATACATTTCYTACCATCAAGGCTCCTGCCCATGTCGGGTTCATGCGCTTAACAGTCCTGCAGCCTCCAAAGAATGCTTCTACCTGGGCTGATGTGCAGCACCACAAATTCATCATTCTGCTGTTCCTGTACATGGCTTAACTTGCGCAAGAATCATCCCTACCTATGAATAAATCTGTTTTTTTGAGTTGAAAGGCACGGTAAATATTAAAAATATTCCCTGGGAGACCAACTCAAGGAGAGAATACATAAGGGAGGGAAGGCATTAAAAAGAAAAACCAACCCTCCCACTGCTTCTTTTGGAAGAAATGAAAGTAGAAGTTTCTTAATATCCAGCCACAGATCTTTGGAGTCTTGACAGCTAAGAAGCACAGGAACCTGGAAACCTCATACRTCCAGAAACCTGGAACGTTTTCACCTGTGCAGATATTAGGCAGTGCAGGAGCTCCAAGCCTCAGGCAAGCAGGTAAACAAACTGCCAGAAAGCAGGCTAACGTTATTAAAAGTTCGTGGGCGACTGAAATGTTGCATGGCATTCTAATTCATGTTCTACATGCTGGTTTTAAAACATCCCAATGGTTTTATGTGGCATTGCTAATTTTATCTGGCATTGCTAGTGTTCTCTTAGGCTTAAAAGCACTYGTTTGTCTGTTTTCTTTGATAGGACTAGATTAACTATAAAATTTTTACACGTCAAACAAGTTTGACATCTTTCAACATTTTCTCCAAAGAGGGGTTTTAATTAAAAGAACACTTACAGAAATCAAATGAGAGAACTCTGTAACTGTTGGTGTATTATGCAAAATATCCTGCTTTAAGTCAACAGCAACACAAATACAGATCATTTTACAACCTTAAAAGAAAACATAAATCTCATTAGCAGAAAAATTTATTTATATTAAGAAAAAACTAAAAGGTTCCTTTGCATTTTGTTAAAAAAAAATAATAACTGCTATTTTGAAATGTACAAATAACGCACATTTTACCACATGCATCATGATTAAACTTTGACAGTCAACACCAAAGGAAAGTCACAGCTGCTGAAAATATGCTAATAACCTTCACACACTGCAGAGAGGAATGGGGGTGAACAAATTTCAGTCCAAGTATTCTGTTAAGTCCTCATGCAATAAAGCAACATGAAGACCAGAGTTTGGTACCTAAATATACTGAAATTGGACAAAAAAGAGAAATAAAAGTTCTAAGATTGAGGGGTCATCTTTCCTTAATTGCAGGAAAAGACACGTTAATCCCAAATGGACATAAAGAAAAATCTTTCAAAGTAAAGTGTTTGATATTGCTTTATTTTACTATGACTTCTATTCAAGAATTATATTTATACTATCTTCAGAGGTCCTACATATAAACAAAAATTCTGAGAGGCCTCAAGTCAAGGAGAARGGAAGATGCTTACAAAAAAGACTAAGTGTGAGTTTTAAACTGTTCCATGTTTCTTGGAATCTAGACTTAAATAACATAATTAAATAACAAATTAAAAAACATGACAATATTTTAAATATCACACTGTGTTTACTATTGGATAATGCTTGCTTTAGTGTTTAACATGCAAGTATTTGCTTGAATTTTACCAAATTCAGTACAACTCACCAAAGATTTATTTCGAAAGCCTTGAAGGAATGTATCTAAATTAAACAATGTTGGCATCCTGTACAGTAAATAACTACATATACAGTAGCCTTTAAACTAGAACACCCTGGAACTTGGGTGCAATGAGTGAAGCAAGTGTTTATAAATTCATAGACTTTTTAATAACAGAAATCTGGTAACAAAATAGCTCCTATTACTTTTTACTCACAGGTGTATTGACATATGCATTTATCTTTCACACAGGAATTATAAAATTCCCCCAAAACAGTGACTTTCTGAAAGCAACACTGGTGTCAAGTTAAGAAATTCTTCCGAAATAACTAAATTATTTTCAATTTTTCTCTTGACCATTATCATAATAACAATTGCCGTATGAAGTTATGGGCCCATTTAATAACAGATACTGGTATTGTCTTTCCTATTGCCTGCATCTTAGAGCTCATTCATTCCTGCATATGGTGACAGCTGTAGCTCTTGAAGTAAAAGYACTGAAGAAATCTAGATTATGTTCCAAAATAATCTCCAGTGTAGGCTGCTTCTTGCTCTAAGACACATAATATGCTACAGTTCACAACTGAACTTTAAATAATAAATGCAAGAATTAGCCATCCAAAACTTCCTACATTTACAAGAAATACTGTTATTTACTTGCACAAAGTAGATGAAATAAAACCTTCACCTAGTCTCACTCTGTATTTATGCTTATTTTTTTACATACTTTTCTCTTTCTGTGAAGCGGACATCTACACTGACAGATAAATACTAACAATACATATGCATTTTATGTGAATTACAATGTAGAGAATCCTTATCCAAAACTCTATGTACTTTTACTTCATGACATAAAGAAAGCTGAAGCCACAGGATTGATCTACTTATCTCAATAAGAAAATCAGGAAAATAAGAAAATCATAATGAGGAAAAATGTCAATATCAATAAATTAGGAGTCTCAGCTACCTTCCCCCAAAAATGAGAAATATATGGTATTGAAAAGGACCCAGTAAAAATGAACAGAGTTAGATAATCTTCACACAAGTACCACTTCCATTGTAAAAAACCCTAAGCATTCTATAGTATGCCTTGAGGCCTGGGCATTTTTTTCAGAAAGAAGAGCAACAACAATATGGCCAAGGTATTAGGGACTTTCAGAGACGGAGATACTTATGCAGCCTTACAGTGGGGTTTATGAGAGAGCTGGAAGGGATGACGTTATGTGGGATATTCTGCTTCTGAATGTTAGAGAGAGTAAATGAACATTTGGAGTCTGCCTGTTGAGAGGAGGAATGGAAAAAGATACTGTGTAGCGACAGGTCTTTATATTATTTTCTGCCAGCCTTGCCAAATGGCTTTTCTACACATACAGCAGTATTTAGCAATTTTGACTGACAATACTTTTCAAGAATTGCTATGTTGTGTTGAAAAACAGTTTAAAAGTAATAGAACTCTTGATTGTGGAACCCTTAATAGAGAAATCAATTAAATGGTTGTTATTTTACCTGGATTACATTTAGCGATACCTCTCATATAATTTTTCTGATCTGTTTTTGAAACTTCAAGGAGATGGTTCTTGAATTTTTACTAAAAATCAACTATGGCAGCCTTTCTCAAAACACTTCACTAACCAGTAATTTCTGAATATGGCATTTACAAAGCATGCAAATTAAGTAATTTTGTTATTAAATAAACACAAATAAATATGGAGCAACCAAATTGTGAGTACACTCAACATTCATTCAGAAAAGGATTTTTAGCAACTTCCAGATGGAACCTTTATCACTTTCCAAGGTAAGAGTCCAAAATGACTAATAAGTCTCTAAAATCCTTCAGAAAAACTGATAGGAACAAAGTTTCTATTTCTGAAACATATAGTTATAGCAAAGACTTCCAAAGTTAACTTCAGAAAAACAAATAATCAGTACTGAAATTCGGAATAACTATCAGGTCTCATGACACATAACTATGGCATATTGCTTCTCTCCTTACCACCACTGCACTTCCTCGACCTCTGTGCAAAGAGCACATACCCAACCTTTGGAAGTCAATGTAGTGCTGAGGGGCAGGGGACAGGAAGAGGATAGGATAAGGAGTGCAGCGYGTCATTGGCCTCTACCCTTCCCACTGCCCCTTCCCCATGTCCGCCTTCATCCTTTYTTGCCCGCATTGTCAGAAAAAGTCTAAGGCAAAAAACCCCAACCTTTGCTGTCTTACTGGGGTGAGAGATCTTCACTGAGCTACCTAAAAGAGCGTGCATGAGAGAAGTGACTTACTGCCATGCCTGAGCCTGTGCTGCCYAGGCAGACTGCTGCAGTCACTGCTACCACAAATGTGACACTCTTCTGCAGGCTGTTTTTTCTTCCTCCAGCTAGGCAATTCTCTGCTTTGCTTATTCCACAAGCTAACCAGGCACAAACTTTCCTGCCTTGGCATTCTGTAGTAATTGCAAAAGCAACTCTTAAGTTGCTCATTTCCCCAAGCTGTTATTTTTCAGCTATCATGGTTTACAGACAAATGGAAATGCAGGAAGACATACCAACCACAAATTACWCCAGTCAGACCATGTTGGCTGGTCATCTTTGTATATCTTTGCACAGTCAGCTGACCTTCTGAAAGCTTCCAGAATTCCTTTTGCTTTCAGTCGTAAGTGAAGCTGACTACCTCATGTTAAAGCAACTATCAGTGCTGTCAACACAGTGACACCTGAGTGGACAGTGTGGTAGTCAAGAAAACACAAAATGGGATTACCTCAGCATGTATTAGTACTTCACTGACCACTAACACTCATGCTGTAATGGGATTCTAAACACTGTTGAGACAGGACTACGAAGCTGTGATTAGCCAATAGGCCACTTATTAAGTGGTTAATGGACTAGTGTACAATACAGGTTACTAATGTTCACTGCAGTAAGGCCTTTAAAAAAAAAAAAATTGGCCACTGCACACAGACATATCCTTGAAAATTACTTTTTCAACACCCTGGCATGAAAGTTACATTTTGCAACAAGATCACTCATATAGATATAAAAAGTTATTAAACTGCATCCAGCTGAAGTTTTTGGCAAGAAAATACCTTTTAGAAACAAAAGCATAGTTATTTGCTCACATAATGCTGATTTTTTTGTCTATACTTGCCTTCTTGTTACCACTTTCTTTTTTCTTTTATTACCAGGCTAGCATTTGAAGATACCTACATATTTACCTCCTCATTTTTAARATAACCACTTAACGTAGACACACCCCAGGCAGTTAGAAACTACGAAAATGGCCAATTTGTCTGAAATGTTCATGTCTTACAGTTTAGAAACACCATAAAATGACACATACAAAAATATTTTCYGTGCATGTAGTACTGACTGTATCAAATAAATGCAAAGTTAATGACATTAGAATATCTGAGTCACCTTATTTATTCCTCATTAACTTAATGAGGTTTATCAATCAAGGTGGTTGAATATGACAGATCTCATCTACATTTTATATGACAAGTTACCTGAATGAACATAAAGGATTTTTTTTTAGAAACACTTTTCAGAAACCTGCTAAAGTCGTGAGGCTCCAGCTGGAGTCACAGAGCATTGCAGCTTCTTAGAACCTGTGAGAATCGAGTCTCAGACAGTGCCACAATGGGCAAGTGTCACTAATTGGCCTTAATGGCCCTGACCAACAGTCACCTAGGATCTCCTCCCCTCCACCCAAAGGCCCCAAGAACTCTATTTAAGCTCAGGCTTGGGCAGCCATTCCTACCTGAACTTGTTGTCCTGCCCTGTGGACGGACTTTGGAACTTGTTGTCCTGCCCTGGGGATGGACTTTGCCCTATCCTTGTCTCCAGTCCTACCTCTGGCCTCATCTCCTGTCTGGACTCACTGGACCTGATTCATCCCTGTGCCTTGTCTGGAACTGCTGACAGCCCCTATGTTGAAGTATCCCAGACCCCGGTGTGTTCAGGTGCAGYAGGACTGCCCTCTGGTCAGGGAGGGCACTACTGCCTGTGTTGTGGGCATCCTCAGCACCTGTTTTGTCCCCCAGCTTGTTGAGTAGCCATGCTGTTGATTCTCAGTGACACTGACTGTGAAATGGAGTCACAGTAATATGAAGCGGGAGTTTTCTCTTCAGTCATCTCTCGGAGTAAGCTGCCTTGTAAAGGGGGAAAGGAGAATACCAGGAAAAAAGAGGAGCACAAAGAGCATTTCAAACATTGCTTCAAGCAAGCCTGAAATTCGTGTGTGCCAGAAACTGTTATTAGCTGTAAAAAAACACACCAGCTCAATACAGGAGACTTAATACAAGAACAATTTGCTTTGGAATCACATTTACCAGGATCTAAGCAGAAGATGCTACAGAAATGAGTCTCCTGCACCACAAAATGACTGTGGTTTCAGGATTCAGAAGAAATGGCCCAAACACGTGCAGAGAAGTACAAGTACCTGTAAYTCTTAAGCACCTAAAATTATTTTCTCCCTTGCCCGTTTTAAGTTGGTTCTTGGGCTTTCAAGAGAGTWGTTTCCCTTCTTCATGTCTGTACAACAGAAAAGGAGCATGTGAGGAGAAAACTAAGAAAATGAGCAAAAGTTTTTGCTACTGAATTTAAAGAAATCAGTATTTTAGCATATAGCCCAGTTATACCAGATGAAAAAGTATTTCTGAAAGTGGTGTTCCATATAGAAGACACAATTTTTTAAAACATAGGGACAGATTCATAAATGGGAGTACAAGTACAGGGAAGTACTGCTAGCAAGAAGAGGCCACAGTAACAAACTGTTACATCAGCTTACATTGATAATACTATTCAGAGTCATCAGGTAAAATTTCTAATGCAATCGAAGTACAAAATAATGAAAGCACAAATAWGGGACAGATGTTCTCTGGCATACTGTTTAAGTCTGTGATGGAAACATGATAGCTCAGAAAACAGAGGCAAGTTGAAAACTATCTCAGGCATGCCTGAAGGCACAGAAGGCAAACACCCTGTTCTAATCCTTTGGAGGATTAGAAAGGCAGCCCTTTCACCTAGAAATTCAACAGGATGAAAAAAAGACTGAATACTTCCAACTGGTAGCTATTCAAAGTACCCTGATTACAAAGACGTGTTTTTTAATTTTCTTTTAACTTAACTTTGGTCTCCTTAGCACATACCCACGAAGCAGCAGCAAACAGAACCGAAATGCTAGGTATTTAGCTCAGAGATGATTTCTTAGAGCCAGTTTGTCGTATTTACTCATTGTTGCAGTTTTGCTCAAGATCTTCATGCCTCAGATGTGCTCCATGCTGTTTTGACACAGGCCAACATGCCAGAAAAACTCCCTGGCAATCACTGGAAGACATTCTGCTAGACTCCTGTGTTATCCTATTCCAAGMCAAGATAAGATTACAGAGAAGTACGTTTTTATTATTTGACATCTCTTAAAAAAGGAATTGGGATACTATGCTCTGCATTAGTACTCTAGAATGACAATTGTAAGAATAACCAAAAATTAAGGCGTGGAATGCCTATATGCTAGGTACTTTCAAAACACCCATAACTTGTCAAATTAAACTAGCCGTCAATAAAATTCCTATTTAAAGGATGTGAAAACGATGGCACTTCATACTAAGAAGTCTGTTTCCTTCYCCATTCAGTCCACGTCCTGTCTGGGTTTTCCCAATGCTTTAAAGACATAGCCTTCTTGCATACCTTACACCTGAGACTGCACCAGCATATCCTTTCTAAAGGATTTATATTCAGATTCAAATCTTCATCTGACTCTTATTTAAGAGGTGCTTTTGATCTTTCTCTACAAATGATTAGCTACCTTCAAGAGTCAAGTAAGGTAAGCATCCCTTTGACTGGTCAGTGCCACCTCCTATACTTGATTAGCCAGGCAGGAGCAGTGTAAGGAGTAAAGTCAAAAACAGCTTGAGTCTATCAGAGTAAAACATGAAACTCTTCCATATTGTTATTATATTTCATCTCAAATGTATAAATTGGCAACTAAATAAATTAAAAAAAAGAAAAAAGTGGGGTTTATATTTGCAGATTGCTATTGGTTCTTAATTCAAATCACTTCTGAATGAGAGTGAGACTGAACCCCAACTCTATCTTTGCAGGATCCAAAAACCTCACTGTTGTGAGCTTATTCCATCAGCAGTCAACAAAGGTGTTCAAGGAGTGAGAAAATCTGAATATTTCAGTTTGCTTCTCTGGGAGGTTTTGGCTAAATTTTACTGGAGCACTAATACATTGGCATAATATATAGGCAAATGGCTCCTAGTATGAACACAGTTTCATGAATTCAGGCAAAACTACAGATTTACCGATAAAGCTTATTCAAAGCAAATTAACAGACAACAATAAAGTGGTTTTTTTTTTTAACAGTCTACTACATTAATAGTAAAGCTTTCTGGTAATAAAATACATCAACCAGAAATGATATTTCTCTACATCCTTGAAAGGTTGACACACGTTTGTAGTGTTGACATGCTGTAATGAATGACTTGCAACAAGACACTTTATGTAAGTATTTTAAATGAATGTCCTCACAGAACTACAGAATAAAGAAGCATTTCAAAATATTACAAAAATTACTTTTCATTTCCTATGGATTTGAGTCCTAAATGCTTTCCAATGACCAAGAACTTCCATAATGTCCTGTCCCTGCCACCACAACACCTTTAGTCTTTACCTCCCCAGGTCCCTGCAATAACTCTAGTATGACTACACCACTCATTCCCCAAATCCCCATGTGACATTATTAGTTAAGAGTTAGTTTTGTGCAGCTGTTTCAGCGCTATGATTTGCTGACTCAAACCATCCATTCCTGGTTTGCTTATTACTTGTCCAGTTTTAGATTTAAGATTTTAGACTTTGCTAAATGTAAGTTTCACAGATAAACTGGGGGAATTAAAGACACAATTATTTAGATATAATTATTTTACTTCAATGGGGATGTAGTTGAATAGTGAGATGTGAAGAGCTGGGAAATGCATTTTCAAGGTATGCTTATTTTTATAGAGATTTTCTAGATTAGATGTTTCTATTTTTTTAAAATATAGAAAAGGATTCAACAGATGCTGAGGAAGAATTTAAGAGTGGGGGACAACCTGCAAGATAATCTTCGGACTGTGAAGCTGTTTCCTTCCTTCTCCATATTATAGCATTCTCTGACAATCTGAAAAGCTAGCTGTCTATTTTTAAGTCATAGATACTCTTTTCTTCCAGGAATTTCTATTTCACCTTTTTCTGCTGTAAAATTCAAAACTTCTAGTCCAGAAGAAAAGTCACTACTGTAAAATTACTTTAATAAAAAATTGGAATAAACAGCTGACACTTCAAAATTTATACTATTATTTTCCCTGGGAAAGAAACTTCATATATATAAAATACTTTCTTTAAAACAAGTTGKTTTTTTTTTTTCAAAATTGAAGTATTTCACTTTCTTGATGCTTATGCTACTGAAATAGCACAAGCTAATTCCCTTAGGCATATTAGCCAGGTTCAGAGTTAAGGCAAATATACATGCAGCATTATATTGTGTTATCTGGATATTAAAAGGCATAATGTGTCAAAATGATGCTATCGAAACTACATGTTTTTTACACTACAAAAGCATTTCAGTAATTTGTGTATATTTTCTTGCTATATTGAGATGTTACAGAGAAATGTTTTAGTTTTATCTAATCACATTTTTAAAAAAGAAATTCTCTTCTTCCATCTGAGATCCACCAGAAGAAAATTAAACTCCTTTATATTTCATTACTGGGTCATACCATACTCTCGGGCATCAAAATATTTTCTGTTGAAGGGAAATTGAGCAGAATAATTACAGCACACGAAATAATTCAGGGCTCAGTGGTTTGTCTGTGGTATGAGTTTATGAGTTCTACATAATGTCAAGAGTAAAATAGATTCCAGCTCATGACATGTAACAAAAATACTGAAGGTGAATTCAGTTCTCCTAATCTTAGGGTCAAGACCAACTACCTTAAGTGAGGCATGTAAGTGCCACTTGGGATGCATGAGACTGGCAACTATGACTCAAAACCTCAGTACCTTCTGCATAGGCACCTAAAGGTCAGGCATTTATTGCCAAGGAATCTAGAATAGCACTAGATCCCTAATCATGGGCAACTGACTCAAACCCAAGGTATAGACAATGCCTGCATATAAGCCGCATTCTTACACTGCTGTTAAGTTGAGACCTTGTCAGGATAGTCAAGCAAGCAATTCAACTCATCCCAAATTAGACATCAGCATTTGGTCAGATGAGTGACTCTAAATTCCCTTAGTCATACTTGGTCTTCTTTGGTGCAAGCTCCCATTAAAACCAATGCTCACATGTAGACACCCATCTACCTCACAGATACCCATGAGCTGAATCTGACTTAGAAAAATTAGTCAAATGTGTCTGATAATTTTTAAGGGTTCAATTTTTCACCATTCCACTTAGCACAGCATACAAAGCATGGCTCCCCATGTTTTAATCAATAGTTCTTTGAGTAATCACCAAATCAATAGTCTGAGAGAGTCTTAAAGTCTAAGGTTAGGCATATAGCTTGGCTAAATCACCCAGTTTGGGGAGGGCGTAAGTGATTAATCCAGTAACACACAGGAATTCTGGCACAGGCAGGGATCAAATCCAATTCCAGTATTGCTTCACCTGAATTCTGTGACTCTTTCATTGTCTACTGAAATTTCTTGCCTAAGCTTATCCACTTTTATAAGAAATGAGAAAATTACTGAAAAACAACTCATATGCTATRGAAATTTCCTTCCTCCGTCCTGGGGAGGATGAGAAGAAGTAAATTAGTGTTAACTTTACAGAGAAACTTGGATAATGAGTAGASAGGATTGATATAATTTCTGTGCAGAGTTGAGAGGAACAGGAACCACAATTTTCCTTTGAAATCTAGTATTTCAGAGTATGAGAGTCTTTATGTTAGGAACTTGCTCATCATTTCTGTTCTTTGGGATTAGCAGCACTGATAACATCTAAAGCACAAAATTCTTCCTCTCTGTTCTCATAACTAATGTCTTTGTTGATGTGCTAGTCATTAGTCACCTTAGTAAATGCAATCTCCTGCTCACTTGCCTGTCTGATTTTCAGCTCACAGCACAGTAGTTAAAATACCTCTCTCTCATCCACAGGCCATTCTGTATTTATCCTCCTTTTGTGCTCTATCAGTTACCTATCACCTATTGCTTTTCCTTTCACTCCCATCAGTATACCCAGAGCTTTTCATAGATCTGACTCTGAGTATTTTTGTTCTCATTTCTTGTCACGTCTGCACTACACAGCAGAATGCCTCCCTTTCTGCTTTCTTTCTGCCTTCTTCAGAGTAATCCTTGCAAGAGTGTCTTTCAACGTCCCTCTATCTTTCAAATCAACATCTAAGTATAACTCTTCCTTAAAGCTCAGTCTTTCCCTTTATTGATTATTATGCACATTTACATAGCAGTTAACAATGCCAAACTCCAGTCAACCAACTGTACAGTGTTTTTTTTACATTACTTTAAGCACAAGTTACTGTAGCATTTAATTTACTTATTATTTATTTAAAAAAAAATTAAAACCCTGGCTCATTAAGTTACCTTCACCTAAGAAAAGCAAGCTAAAATTCGACCTCCTCACAAAACATATTTCTGGAAGAAGTGATGCTCACCAGCTGAAAAACGAAATACTTTCATCCTCCTGTAAATGTACATCTGTATAGGTTACAACACATACAGATACCTCCATTGCACCTTACAAGTCAGGACCACTATGGTATCAATAAAAAACTATCAGCCTACTGCCACTATTGCCTTTAAAGAGCCATGAAATCTGTTTGTAATCTAGTTTTGCATTATTTAATTTCCTTGAATTTGTTTCCAATGGATGTCCAGACAGCACCCATACAATAAAGCTGTGTCTGTATATTCTTAATCTAATCAGGCCTCAGTCTTTGGGGTAAAACAGAAAATAACAGTACTAGAGACAGTTCAGAACACAATTCAACTCTTCAAGTGTCTGTTCTCCATTCCTTTGGGGCAAAGCCAAATGAGTTAGCCTAGATTAAAAACTTTACCATAAAATTAGTCAAACCCATAGAGTTTTGAGCTAAGCTGATGTCTYTGCAATTGGAGCTCACACAGACCACTCATGATTTAACGTAGTTTGATTAGGCAACGACCTACAGTAGAGAAGTCCCAGTGTTAAGGGGCATTCTTAGTATTGAAAAGCAGTGTAAGAAGCTGTTGCCTGCCACTTCTCAACGTGTTTGTTTCTGCCTCAGCCCACTTTTTCCCTGATCCTCTCATTCAATTCTCAGTGCATATGGGACCACAGGAAAGACCAAAGTTCATATGATTCCCAGGTTTTAAGGCAAGAGGTAAAAAGTTTTTTCAAATTACATGAAGAAATGAGCACAAAGCTGAGCTTTGGCTTGAGTCAAATGGCCAGAATTAAATTTCCATTACGCCTTGTGTTCCTCGGTTTCAAGAGCAGAAAAAAAAAAGAATAAACTGAACTTTTCCTGTTAAGCTTAGTGGGATATTGGTACAACACCTATCTTCAAAAACTCTGGTTGTATCAAGTCTTTTCTCTCAGCAATAAAGTACCAATTTTCTGACTGCATGATGTGGAACATATGCCAAAAAGCCTGAGAAATCGATGATCTATTGTTTCCRTTATTATTCTTCTGTAGTCATTTTTCCAAATATTGAGGAAGGGTGCACTGTCATTTAGAGTGATTTACAAGTTTTTGAGTTCGTAGAACAGAAATCTGTATCACATTTACCATGGAGGGAAAAGTCTTCTTGTAATAACATGATAATCTGAGGAATCTGTTTGCAGCATTTGAAATACATCTCGAGTTCTTTATTAGTTCCTTGTTTTCCTATCACCTACTGGGTAACAGGAGAGCAATGGCATATGTGATATGCTGCGAACTTACTGTCATCCTCCTCTGACAAGAGGGCAGGTTTGTCCCTTAATGAGTCATCTTGCTGTGGTTTAATCAGAGTGTGAGCCTCCTGGGCTTGCCAGAAACAATACATTCCTCAATTTGATTGCCTCGAAACTGCGTTGTTCATTATCAGTACAGATCACCCTTGCAGCTCTTTTGCAGSTGTTGCTTCCCCACCCATAAACATTTCCATTCACGCTTCATTGATACCAATTTTCTTGCTTTTGTCACAAGGCTCTGAAAGAGGCTAAGGAGATCCTTAGACAGAAAGATTTGGGCAGAAGAGGGGAAGAAGCTGACAGGAGTTTCTCGCTGAGGTGACCTGGGTTAGCTAAGAAATCCACCGAAGTTAGACAAAGCAAGCTTTGCAGGAAAAATGCTATGGTTCAAAGTAAGTTGTAAGTTTTGTAAGGAGGACTCTGGACAAATTTAGGCCATTTGCTTAATGTATGAAGTCTTTAAACCATAACTGTCACATGTATTTCCAATATTTAAACATTTTAAATTGCCATACGCAACTGCCTCTGCCATAGAAAAAAAAAGCTGTATAGTATAGGATGGTTTTTACAGGCTGGAAGAGTAACTGCTATTCAGAGCAGGAGAGAAAAGAAAAGGGGAAAAAAAGAAGGAAGGAAAAAAAAAAAGAGAAGAGGCTGTAGACTGCTAGCAAAGGACAATGGCTGGAGGTTTAGCAGAACAGGAGATGGGGCCAACGGGCTAGATGCAAGTTGGATGAATGCGGTATCAGGTAAGTGTTTTAGAGAAGCAAAGGTCTGTCAGGGCTGTTACGCTCTGAGCAGAACGGAAGACCTGCAGAGCAGAAATTGTGAGATGTTGTCTGGATGTAATAAGGGAGGATTCTAGAAAGAACTGAGTGACRAGCTGCTTTTTACTGTTCAGGCTTTACTACTCCGTTCAGGGTTTCTAACACTTGTGCTAGACAGTCTCAAGAATAAGGTTAGCATATCCTTTCAGATACAGGATTCCCTCCAGGCTATTCATAAAATTCAAGATGAGTCTGGTATATAAACGTCTTCTTTGTCCAGAGAAGGAAGACATCCCTTACTGACTCCAAAGTGCACAAATGGCACAGCAGGCTACCTTGGTATCTGAAGAAGACAATGGAAACAAGGGCTACACTGTCAGCTTTCAGATCACACAATTAAGACTTACCATTCTGGRAGGAAAAATATTTGAATATCAAGAGCCAATTGGATGGATGAGAAGTACATTCTTGCAGATAACTGCAGTAATACTCTGGAGCACTAGTCAAGATAACACTCTGAAGCACTAGCCTAGTACATGAGGCAAACAATAGGATGGGGTGTGGAACATGACAAGAGGTGAGATTATGCTGGTGTGATGTTGGCAACAGGCAGACAGAGGAGTTCATACTGTAAACTATCAGCACTTACAGTCTTATGACTTTAGAAAATTCAGAATTATTCAAAAGTACACTCAYATCCTGTAAAAAAAATGCATTTACTATAAGCTACAGTTTTAAAATAAGTAAGTACCTTCTGATTTTTTGTCACGATGCTCTAGAGTCATGAATTCAAATTGTGGCGGAAAATGTGTCACACATAAAATGACCTCAGCTTCTCATGGTCCCCGTAACTCCAGACTCAGCTGCACTAAAACACACGAACACCACGTTATGCGTCTCACCAAGGGCAACAGCAGTGGATGCCTTTGGATGGCAGGAAGCCATCAGTGCGTTGAAGTGCTTGGGGTGACAGATCTCAGCAGCACCGGGATCAACACCATGCCCAGATGTGGCTGCTTCTTGTCAGCAGTGTCCCTTCAGCACGAAGAAGACATTCGCATGGTACGCTGACCCACAGCCTTGCCCCCGCCCCGCGTTTCCAGGTGGACTGAACCGGTCCCGAAGGTGTTTCCCAGAGGCGAGCTGGTTGCACCGCTGGTCTTCTGGGTCTAAAACTGCTCCCGAGGCCCAGGTGGTGCGCGAGTGCGGGCCGCGGTGGTGTGGTGACAGGGCCTGGACGCCGAGCCCCAGGGACCAGCGGTGATAACTGACTTCCCGGGGCCGAACCGCTACAAGTAACGAGGGAACAACCCGAAGGGGGCACCTGCCCGCCCCGGCGCGTCCCACCGCCCTCCCAGGGACCGGGACACTGGCCCTCGCTCTGCAGCTGCCCGCCGCGGCGAGGGCCATGCCCGGGCGAGGCTTCCTGCGCTCGGCCGCCGCCTTACCCAGGATCCAACCTCCCGGGCTCCCGCCGCCGGGGGTGGGGTGAGGCAGCAGACCGCGCCTTATGCAACCGGCTGAGGGAGCAGCCGCCGCCGGCCCGCCAGCAGCTCAGTGTTGTCCGTGAGTCGCGGGAGCGGGGAGGGGGGGGGGGGAAGCGGAGGAGCTCTCGCCGCAGCCGTGCGTGGTGAGGGCAAGAGCTCCTGCCCTCGCCTCTCCCGCCGGCGCGTGCGGTCCCGCAGGTGCGGGGCCCGCCGCAGCGGGGAGAGGCTGAGGCGGGCGGGCGGCTCCGGGCGGTGGCCGTGCCGGCGCTGAGGCGGGCGGCGGGGCCCAGGGGTGTGGCTGGCGGTCGCCTCTGGCTGCTCGGCTCCTTCTGCCCCGCTGCTGCCTGACCGGCAGTTGGTGCGGGCTCCCCAGGGCGGGGGCGCGCCTCTCTGGAGGAGGAGAGGGCGGGAAAAGCCTCAGCCCTTACCGGCTTTCTCCTCAGACTCCCTGCCCTGCCTGGCTGCTCCCCGCGTCGCGACTCCGTGTGTCAAGCCGCCTGGCTGTAGGGAAATGAGTGGCTGGGACGACCTTTATTCACTTCCAATGCTGCCCTCCTGGGTGCCGAGCGCTGCTGCCGGGATTGTCTCCTTGCACCTCATCCAGAAACTCCTCTTCCCCTACTTCTGGGCTGACCTGAGATACCTGCTGAAAGTGTTGCTGTACGGGCTGAGAGTGGAGAGGTACCGGCTGCAAGGGAGGATTGTCACCGTCCTGGACCAGTTCGTGAAGCTGGCTGAGAAGCAGCCCCACAAGCCGTTCCTCATCTACGAAGGGAAGGTGCACACCTACCGGGATGTGGACAGGAGGAGTAACAGGGTAGCGCAGGTCTTCCTACACCACGGGGCTCTGAAGAAGGGCGACACGGTGGCCTTGCTGATGGGCAACGAGCCAGACTTCATCCACGTGTGGTTCGGACTGGCCAAGCTGGGCTGCGTGGTGGCTTTCCTCAACTTCAATGTCCGCTCCAGATCTCTCCTGCATTGTGTCAGTAGCTGTGAGCCCAAGATACTGGTTGTGGGAGCAGGTAGAGTATATGCCTGATTCATACATCCAAAGCTTTTAATGTCACATCTCCCCAGTGTCTCTCCAGCTGCTTTATTGAAACCCTGATTTTCAGATGTTCACCGAATGAAAGAAACCTAGGTCTAGAAGGGGCTTCAAGAAATCATAAAGCTTAAGCCTTTCAAGCAGAATCAAGTCTATCCATGCTTTGGGGACATCCATTTAATCTTTTCTTAAAAGTGTGCATTGCAGGAAAGTTTGCAACATCTAAGTACAGCCTGTTCCAAGCATTCAGTCGCTTCAGTAGTTGCTTAATGTGTCTCAGAAAATATTAAAATGATCTGATTTAATATTAAATATTAAAATATTAAAGGAATAATTTCCCATTCCTTTTTAAATAGTCAATTTTGACCTTATTTAAGTCACGTACTTCTCCTGTACTATCTCCCCGTCCTTCTAGTGATCAAAAACACTGCAAACTAGAAGGTCCAAGCTCAGACTGTGCAACCTTTGCTGTACAACTGTTCAGAGAGGTACGATAGTCTTCCAGTGACTAAAATTGAGAGGTTTTTTGTTAGAGGTGTAGCACATAGGAGGTTGATTTGTAATAACCAACTTACTGTTGGCGTGGGATTGTAGAAGAAATTTCTGTGTTTGAATAGGAGATAATTGTGTTGTGTAAGTTTCCAAAGTATTACATTTTTATTAAGTGCTTCAAAAGAATTTAAAATCTTGATGTAGGCATACTGTGCATTGTATATTCAAATTGGGCTTCAATTACAGAGATGTATAAATTGAAGACAGGTCCAAAACCTAAACTTGCCTCAGCATTTATGATCAAGTGCAAGTGAACCTGCAATGCTAAAAGATCACACAGAACCTTGACATTCATTTGGGGGAGGGTATTTCAAAATATTAAATATTAATGTCCTGCCTCTCTGAAATTATTATTTCAAGTCTATTCTGCCTTATTTTTATTTTACAACTTCCTGCCTTATTCCTGTTACACAGGTTGTGGGGTTTTGCATCCGTGACACCCAAACAGTGGAATTTCCTTCCATCTGTTCGCTGCTGCTTTCAAAAATGTATTTAAGATTTTCCCTTGCATATTTTTTAATTATAAATTCTATCATTCTGATTGTATATGGTCTGCTTGTTTAAGAATGCTTGGTAATTAAAACAAGTTAATGAGACAAAAGCCAATTTAAATATAATCCCAAAACACAYGATAACAATGCTTCTCAACTGACAGTTTTTAATTTTGCCTTCTTCCTTACTTAATTAAAAAAAAAATCTCATTTAACACCCTCTGATGAATATGTGCTTTTGAGTGTATGGATTGAGGAATGGAATTAACGTTCAGGAAATTCTTGCTCATGGACTCTAGAGAAGGAGAACTTTGGATCAAAACTTCTAAGAGTAGTCTTTATTAAAATGAGAGGTTAACTGAAAATGAAAATGAAAAATGAAAATGAAAAAAGGTAATGAAAAAAGCATTTGCAACGCAGGAATGGGGTCCATGTTTCTCCACTCTTCATTTGTTACCAGCAGCTGACAGAAAGAGCGACTATGTTGAAATAACTTGTTCTAGGAGTCTGCCTCAGCTCATAAAAGAAGAGCTGTGCAGACAGATAATACGACAGAGATACCAACAAATTAGTCTCTGAGCTGGTCTTCTATGTGTTGGTCTTCTTAATTCATTCATGCATTTTAGTCTCTGCATTAAGTTTGTCAGTCCCTTGAGCCTGCAAGGCTTCACAGTGTTCTTCTTTGGGACTTAGAGGCTCTTTTTTATGTGTATCTGTGAAAGAAGTTGAAGTTCTGTTATGTCTGTGTTTATTGGCCACGTCATGTGGAAAAGGAGCCTTTCCAAAGGAGTCCAGGTTTCGCAACCGAAGGTTCTTATACCATTCAGTGACTGTGAGGACTAACTCATACCACTCTTGAAACAAAACCACATTATACATAATTATTGTACATAATAATTTCCCCCTAATGTTTATAAAAATTGCAGGGCAGCATTTAACACTGAAGTTACACAGTCAGTTAGATAATTCTCAGAGGTCTGTTAAACATCTTTTCGTGCGGTGTTAGTGTGTGTTTGAAGGGATTCTTCCTTATCAGTAGGCATGACTTTCCTGTGTGTTTTGCTCTTGTGGCACCATTTTCCACAGGATTGTGCATAGCTTGAACATAGTATATTCTTTTGCAAAATATTTRCACTAAAAACAATCAACGTGTGGTCCAATATGTATCATTGGCATAGTCATGCATCATGCTTGACAACTAAGATATTTTTTTTATTCAGAGATTAGTATGTAGTGGCATTATTTCTGGATAGTGGAAATTCTAATTTTCAAAAATATGCAGGTTTTTCACCCCCCCACAAATAAATATAGGCTTGACTTAGCAATTCCGTTTCTTGTAACAGTTACAAAACTATCTTTTCAATACTTTGGATCACCTTCAATCTTGTTTATATACTACAGCACAGCAGAAATCATCCCCTTAACAATTTGACCATTAACTGTGCTCAGCAAGACCAAATTTACTCTTGATTTACTCTGTAATGGCACATTAAATCAAGAACCTGTATTCAAATCCATGTAATATTAAAGTTTCATTTGTGCTGAAGGGAACCTTCCACCTTCTGCTGATATCTGGAACAGTTCCCACAAATAATTGTTTATTGCTAAATCTTCCCTGCTCAGAATGGTGGTGTAGCATTCCTCTGTGTGAGATGGTTGCATCTTGCAGCTTMTTTTGGTACGTCTTGTCATTTTTCCAAAATGCTTTTATTTTTTAAAAATGTAATACCTCTATCCAAATAGGCTGGGTACTATTTATGGCTGCGTTTTCGTCCACGCCTTGTCCAGTCTTTCGTGCTGCCTCTTGCAAGATCACTCTCATCTGTGGAATTTGTACTCTTCAGTTTTGTYTTGTGCCTGCGTATTTTTCAGAGACTGTGGTTTGGTAACCCCATCCAGTTAGTAGCATCTTGTCTTTCCTTCAGTACTTGCAGTCAGACTTTCTTCTGGTCTGACAATTCTCTGTATTTTGATTGCTTTTTCTAACTTTAGATGGGAGTCTTCCAATAGTACTTAAGTTTTGGGGGTCTGGTTTTGACTTGCGTATTCTACGAACTCTTTGCAATTGAATGTTTTATTCTTAAGCCTCAGATGTGTTGTAAAAACTTCAAAATTTCATCCTCTCGACAGTTTCTTATAGGAAATGGGTATCTCTAAAAGGTTGAATTTTTTTCTATGACAGCAATGCTCTTTTAATTAATTTAGCACAGTCTAGTAACTTGTTTTTTTCTTTCTCATCCAACCGCAGGCTGTAAGGCAMATATAGATTCTCCGATCTGCCAATATTTAGACTTTGTGTTCCTTTCCAGTATTTTCACTTGCCTTTGTGGCAGAGAGAGAGTTTTTGCTTTAGCAACTTTCATTTGTCTACTGTGTTCCCAGAGCATTTAGCTCTTTTGTTAATTTGTTATGTAACATTCTCACACTCCCATTCCCAGAAATACTGTCTAACACCACTCCCATTCTGGGGAATGTTTGATGATAGAGATTCAAAAGTTGGAGTTTAAAGCTGCATTTTTAATAAAACAGCAGTTAACTAACATGTAGGTAAACACGGAACTTGTAAAGGAGAAAAAAAGAAGCTGTATGCTCTTCTATCAGACTGCCAGCATTAGCTTACTCTAACAGCAATCTGACCTGTTAAAAGGTATTCATCCTTACTACATTTGTTACCAGATTAYGCCACCCTTATTCTTTTAAAAACTACTGGTTAAACAGAAGAGTAAGGTACTGCTTAAGATGCAGGCATRTTTTAAGGCACTGTGTCCTTTCTAGGGAATATTTCTATTGATTGGACTCTTGCTTGAACAAAGGATTACATTTTATCTTTTGGACAGTACTATAACAGCAGTACTATTAAACAACACTTACAATCTAGTGACCCACCAGAAAGGTACAAAAGGAATTTGCCAGTGCATTTATAGTGCGTTGCTACTCGGAAGYGTTCAGCTCTTAGTAGGACATCCCAGATTGCCATCATGACTTCTGATGTAAGGATTCAACGGTGAAAGGATTGTGTTACTAAACTCCATGAGATTGGTTTACATCAGTCCTGATAGCAAAGGCTATTCAGGGAGTGTACATGCTGCATGGACATGTGTGGGCACCCTGCTCTACATGGGCCTGCTTGAGCAGGGGTATTGGACCAAGATTGACCTCCAGAGGTCCCTTACAACCACAGCCATTCTGCAATTGATTCTGCAATTCTGTACAGAATTACATCTCCCAGCTTTGCAGGTATAGCATTTTCCTGGCCAGGATTCTTTACTCTTGAGGCACCAGCAGTGCTTTCTGCTGCTGCTGAGTGTATTCTGAACTTCTCGCCATCTGAGCTCAGAACCACAGTTTATGCTGGCAGGAGTAAAGTTCAGACGGAAGTGTGTCTACATCCTGGAGAAAGAGAGTAAACAAAAGTATTTTTTGGTATTTGTGAATTGTTGGTATTATATGGTATTATATATTATGGTATTATATACAAGTAGCAGTATCATCTCTCATATGTTAGTCACTGAGTGAAAAAAAATAATGGATTTTATCAAAATCATCTTTTTTTTAACTGTTTGGAMTAAAAAGCTATTTGGACTTAAACATTTAGGACAAGGAAACCATAGAAGACCTCTAGAAGACAGCCTTATCTGCTCTGTTAGACACCGTATCTCTTTGATCACTTGATTTTGTGTCTCTGTCCCAGGTGGCCTTTGACTGGAAAACAGTACCAACTGTGATTCCCAAGCCGGTTTCTATTTTACTACCTTTACTGCCTTCAGTGGCGTTTCAAGATACCAACACTGATCCTGAGCCACAGCTGACTCGTAATTTCTGTTATTATTAGTGACAGTAAGTGCTGGTGTAAGGAGTCACTTGGGGGATCAAGTACAAGTAACAATTATTTTCTGAGGCCAGACGGAATGGGGAAGAGTTTGGATTTGCCATAGCTTACTGAGCATATCAACCAGGGTACACATCAAAGTTACGTAAGAACCATTTCATACAGTTTTCCTTCCGAGTAACTTTCTGTTCAGTACAAGTTGATCTCATAATCTGTTGTATTTCTTTCATCAGTCCTTGCCAACAGGCTGCATTGTTTCTTTGCTCGAAAGTAACATAAAAAACCTTTTGTGCAACTTGAAGCCTAGGACAGTAGTTCAAAACCAAAATGTATTTTTCTTGCTTTCTCAAAAGTTGTAACTGAGTTATATATTCATGTGAATTTAATGTAGCAGTTTCACAAACTTTGTGTGGAATAATGAAATGCTTTAAAAACAAGAGGGAAAAAAAAGGCAAAAGAAGTGGAGAAGCATATTCGTCTTGACCAATTACAAATATATTTTTTCCCAGTAGAAGCCAAATAGTTAGCAAATGGTGAATATTCATATACAAACTATGTAAACAACACACACAGAACTGCTGACTACGTTGCCAAACTTTAGATAATCAGTCATTTCTTCCAAAACAAACAAACCAAAACCTGAATATACTTTCATAGTGTAAAAAGCAAACAAGTAATTGAGAGAAACCACAAGCTTATATAACTAAATTGCTTTACTATAATTGCTTTCCTATATGGTAAAGTACACATACCAGGTAACTCTAGAAGTAGTCAAACTGTAGTGCCTTCAAGAGGGCTGTTTTTTCCTGACACATGGACAAGATGATATGTAAAGACCAATGAGCCCTACACAACATCTGGCAGAGAAGTTCTTTGTTCATGGAACAAAACATTAGTTGACTATAGTCAGAATTATTTTTTGGAAATATGTTAGTACAACTGAGAGTTATCTTCAAACACCCCATGCTCCTGTGTGTTCCAGAAGTAATTTTCAGTTTCTGGCACGTTGAATACAGCTGTTTTAAATTACCCTTTCTTATTCAGGAAATCACTTATTGTTTCTGCTGTTCTCTGCTATCTAACTAGAAATTTCTTTCAAGATAACATATATTTACAAGCTGTTCACATATTGTTCCAAGTACTAGATTCCTGAGCACAGAAGCAAAATTCTACTGTGTAATCACTTCATAGTTCAATAGTAGTTAAAAAACCAAGCAAGCCTCTGTGCAACAATGAAAACCATAGGTTTTATGAGTGAGTGCTTAGAGAAACAATAAACAGCATGTATGTTTAATTTGAAGATTGATCTTAATTATTTAGAGTAAATATACTTGTCTACTGAAAGGGAGCTATGCCCTCCTGTCATTCTTGAATCTTAAATGATTGTGTCTGTAGAGTTGAAATTAATAGTTGCCATCTTTCTTCCTTTGAAGGAAGGAAAGAAAAGAGAGAAAAAGGAAAAGAAGAGGTAAGTCCTCTTCTTTTTGACAGACTTGCGCTTCATGTTACTCAAATACACAAAGAACTTGGTGCACATCTTATCTAGAACTTCTGAATACTAAAAAATTAGAAATATTTGTGAATTTCTTCATGTCCTGCAGTCCTAAACAAAAATGTCTTCTGTAGAGAAGTTAAGAGTTGGTAGGTAATACAACTTCATCATCACTTTCAAAAATGTAAAAAGCAAAACAATTTAAGGAAATGCAAGAAGGAATGACTTTATCTATGAAAAATAAGCCAACGTGACAATGATCCCTTTGGTATCTGCAGTATTTAAAAAGGGTGATACTCACTGAGGGTTATTTTTGCCAGGCCTGCAAAAGGATAGTTTTCAATTAAACAATAGGTGAAATTTCGTTTACAATTACACTTTAGTTACACAGGATAATTTTCCTTGATTACTTTTATTAGGCAGTTTTGATTACTTTTATTAGGCAGTTTTTCTCAACATCCGTACATCACATTTGTTATCTGGTAAGGACAGCTGAGTCTGGTTCAAATTATTACTGGAAGCTGGAGGAGCCAAGAAATTCTTAACAATCCTTAACAATTAACAATCCTTAACATGTTTGCTGGCACTGTAGTTGGAGCTAGTGCACCAATAAAGAATGACAGAGAATGCTATATTCTTTTACTATTTTTGAGAATAGAAATGGAGCTCCAGCCATTTCTAACACCTGTGTTTCTTTTGCTAGGTTCTCAGCCTAACTTGCATCTACACAAACTATCATTAGTATATTTAGGAGGCATATATGTATATATATATGCATAATAGGAGGACAAAAATCAGTATTAGAAAGTAATAAGTATATAGTTATTGTGTCACACTTGGTTTATTAATAGCTGGTTTTCAATAGAAATAATACTGTTGTATTTTCATATTTATTACTTGAAAAATATACCCTAATTTTATAATAAGACAGCAAAACAGAATTATTATGCCAATGAACCTTGACTTTCAGTTCATCGGATTTCCTGTAGTTAACACTATTGTCCTTAACATTATGTTTTATTCACATTTTTTCCATTCTATTGCTATGTATAGTGGAAGGGGACTGTACTCCAATGATTCAAACAGGAGGCTATCTGTCTTTTAGATTTTCATAATTATTTGGGTGATTCCTTCCTGAAACCATTCTGCTGTGCAAGGAAGTTAGAACACAAAAATTTTAATGTCACACTCCATCAGATCTATTTGATAAACATTCATAAAATATATAGACCTTGTACTCTGTAGACTTCAGGTTTGTAAGACATACATGTTTTGTTGGCGACAGTAGGCTATATCTCTGTTATAGTAATAGAGATTAGTAGGTCATTTGTTAAAAAATATATACAGCAGTCTGTCATTAGGAAGGTAGTTTTCTGAAAGATTAAAAATCTTCAGTTATTTTGGTGTAAAATTTATGCAAGGGGGTTCTATTAATGGTATCCATATTTAATATTGACGAAATGATCTTGGAGTTGACATCAGGATTTCAAATGCTGGCTCTGGCAATGCCTTATTATGAGGTTCTGGGTGAGTCATGTCGACTTTGGTTGTTTATTCATCTATAAAAACTGAGATAATAACATAAATTTATACTCACAGGGATATTTGCAAGATTAATTACATAGGCTGAGATCCAGCAAAGCACTTAAGTGTAAATGAGTCTTTAAGTCTATGAATAGTTCTATTGAAAACAATATTATTCCTATTCTTGAGAATTTTCCTGGATTAGTACTATAATGCCTGTGCAGTGTTCTGAGAAGGTGCCAGATTGTAAAAATACTTAGAAATATAAACATAAATATCAAATGTATTACTTAAGGATTGGCAGGTTTTTTTATATTTTTTCTTTTTGTTTAATCTGGGACTCTCYGTCATGGTTTCTTTCCCGATAAGCCAACAAAATACATCTTAGTTATGCTGCTGTTTTTATTTCATAGAAGTGAGTTCGTATTAATATTCAGGTAAAAGCCATTAGAAGGAATGGCTTTCAGTGAATAAACATGTGATTATAAGAAAATAAAATTGTCTGATGCATGTAAAATCAGATTCATTGAGGTATCTAACACACTGAAAGCACTACATAAATAGCCACATGGTTCTTTGGCATGTCTGGAATAAGATATGGGCCTGTATCATATTTCTGTTCTGTGAAATTCAGGTACCTACATACATGATACAGTTTTTTATTCGTGTGTTTGTTTTTAAWTTAGTCACTTGTGTGCTTTTGAAAAAAATACCGCTAGATAGAGGTTGCTGTCGAGGGCATCCAGGGAAACTGCACTGTCATTACCAGCTATGTATATATTTGCCTTGCATCTTCAGCAGATTTCTTCATGATTTATTTGAAGTTGAAGCTTAACTACACTTCATTGTGGTCTTAGCAATGGCCAAGGGTTGTCCAAAATGAGGTGGGAAGCATGAGCTAGCAATCAAGGCTCACCATTTTGCCTTGAGGGCTAGCTGACAATTAGACCTTGTGGGGTCAGCAGTATTTTTACCACATTGTGTCCTGTTTTCAGTGAATTTTCATTGTAGTTCATCATTATTTTATTGAATTTATTTATGTCCATGGAGGTGACTTTCATTCCTCTTTCTATTATAAAAAGTAAAACTTTCAGAGGAAGAATACTTTATTCGCTAGTTTTGTGAAGACATAATGTAAGTAACATTATTTTATGTTAATTTTTAAGATTTGCTTGGGACGCTGGAAGAAATTCTTCCTAACCTCCAAAAAGACATTAGTGTTTGGATAATGACCAAGGACTCCACTTTTCCGAGTGTGCATACCCTTTTAGACAAAATAGAGGCTGCATCTGAAGACCCTGTTCCAGTTAATCGACGCTCTGCCAACAACCTCAAGTCATCTGTTTTATATATATTTACTTCAGGAACAACAGGTACAGGTCTGCTAAAGAGTCTATATTTTCCTTCAACTTTCATCTAGAAACTTGATTTTCTGTAACTCTAGTCTTTTGGTTCATCTTTTCATAGTAGATTATCATATTTCTTATCTAGAAGCATTATGGTAGAGAATAATCATGTTTCCTGTCAGTGACTGTTTATATTCAGTGGTTTGTGGGCTTGTCTTCTTTTTTTCCCTGCCACTTTGTGCAAATACTATGAGAAGCTTTACCTCTTATTACTTCACAGCTAAGATGTTTATAAAACGTTTTGCTTTTTCGGTAGGTTTACAATGATAACAAATATTATTTGGTGATCACATCCTACTACCTAGCTAATATAGTAACATTATGTCTAGAACTTTAAAAAACAATCTTCAAACAAGCAAATAGACATTTGGGTTTTCTTCATTAAGTCATGTTCTATGCAGGTCACTGTAGAGACTGAAAATAGGATTAAGCTACTGGCCTTTTAGTTTAGAAACAGATGGCTGAATTTATTACCAGTGCTCCAGCAGCTAAGAAGCTAAGACGTTAAAAAAACTGATCACTGGCATGAAAAGCAGCATGATGTTGTTAAGATAAGCAGATTGGCATTCTCATTCAGCTGAACACAACAGTTTTAGTATCAAGAAGATTTAAAATGAAGATGTGTTTTATGGCTTCGTTCCCTCATACAAATAATTATTTAATTTATTTGCTTTGGGTTCTGGYGAAAAATTAGGAAATAAAAATGTCAGTCTAGAATAAAAAATTAGGAAGGTATAAATATTGTCAAGAGGTCAGGTATGTTTGTAATACTACTAATATAAATATGGTTGAGCTTGCTGGTTAAAAGTATGGAGTTTTAGCTAAAAAATATTACAGAATTCTCCAGGTAGGAGGATTTTGTTCTTATAAATGCATTCATAATACCTATGTGAAGTCTCAAATTTCAGTTATGTAGAATTTAAAATATTTTTGGATGTTTATATGTGTTACATTAACTTACATTGGATTTCTTTCACGTACCATGTAACTAAAAGGATAAGGTTTGTTTAGTCTGAAGACTATGGAATAACTAGTTCTAATCTAAAGTAACTGAGCATTTTCACACTTTTTGATAAAGCAAGAGCGTAGTGTTGCTCCTAAAATCGATGACTGGTAAACTTAGTTAAAGAAGTTATCTTGAACAGTCTGTAGTCCACTGTCTGTAAAGGCAGAAGGAAAAAACTGAAGACTGTAGAGCACTTCTTGCTATGAGTGGTTCATTGACAACATAGGCTTATTGCCTTTTCTCTTTAGTGTGATGGGTTTTGAGTAGCTTTGAAGTGTAGCTAGAATCTCCATAGATCGCACTTCCAGTTAACAGCTTTAGTTGTCAAATGAACGGTAGCTTTGCTAGAATAGGTGAGAAAACTTTCTGAACCATTAAATTTTTTGAAATTTTTAACAGTTCTCACTGTTCCTCATCAGGACTCAGCGTGCAGTTTGTGTGTGTATGTAAGAACATATAGGAAGCAAGAACACATTCCCTACTCAAAATAATGGGTACCAGAGTAGTAGCCCAAGAAGCTCTTGCATGTGAGTCTGTGTGTTGCTAAACAGAAATTCTGGACTGAACCTGAAGAAACTCATTAAGAAGAACCTAACTGGAGTGGACTTTCTGCTGGATTTTTTTTTTTAGTTCTACATAGTCTYGATAGCATTCTGAAACAAATAGGTAGACTTAAATGTACACACCCACTACATGATCTACTTCGTGTAGATCCCATACCTTTCTTAATTACGTTACAGTCACTGTGACTCTTGCCTGAAGGAGATCTAGTGTGATGCCTCTTTATGTTAAAGGAGGTCCATATATACAGTAAATGTTTTTGGCCCTTTGTTGGGCCTATCTATATAATTTGATAGCGTGCTAACCATGGAGTTTCTTCATGTTTCCACCTGTTTGAATTGACTTGACATCACATTAAATAACTAACAGATGAGGTTGCAAACTGGCTTATGTATCTTTATGTGTACAGAACAAACATGCAATACTGTATTAAACAGCCAGTTGTCTATTAATGGCCATCTAAACAGATGGCTGAAAATTTGGTTACAGAAGAAAGAATTGATTCTTTTATGATTTTAGAGACCTTACACAGGCAATAAAAYAAATTGAGTTCTCTTTAAGAGAAGCTTTATGCATGATTTTGTGTTTTCATTGCAGGTCTTCCAAAGGCCGCAGTCATCAGTCACATGCAGGTTCTTAAAGGAGCTGCGGGACTGTGGGCTTTTGGTGCTACTGCAGAAGACATTGTTTATATTACTCTGCCTCTTTATCACAGTGCAGCATCTCTTCTTGGCATCGGTGGATGCATCGAATTGGGTAGGGCTCGTTTCATTTAATTGTGTTGTTAATAGAGAATTAGTTATTATAAACATGTATGAAACACACTTAGGTTCACTGCCATTAGGGAAACTAATGCTTTGCTGAAATCAAATGAATAGTCTTTTCAGAATAGCTTTATATTTCTGTATTTTGGGGATGGGGGTGGTGTTGTAATAGCGAAGGATCTCTTACCAGCTGTCTTTGTGGTACTGGAGAAGAAATAATTATAGTCGTTTGTGYCACAAATGTTTTTACTTTCTTTTATAATCAGGTAAAAAGTAATTGAAGGACATATGTAATATTTTGGCAGTGTGTATAGTGCATTAATATATGTACAGACAAAGCATTGTATGGTGGAATAGAACTAAAATGTATTTTGGTGAACTTAAAAAGACTGACATCATACATTTATAGTGAACATTCAGCTTTGTCATATATCATTAGATGATATATAACTTTTTTTTCCATTTAATTTGTGTACTATTTTGGCACGGACAATAAAATACATATTTTACTGAGACCATGTAGGTGTCCTCAGTGACACTCTTCTAAAAGATTTATTTGGAACTTGATGGCAAATATTTCCTGCTTCCTGAAGTATCAAGGACAAGTCAGAGCAAGGGAAATGGAGTATGGATTACTTCTGTCTGAATCTGCATTGATGAGTACTTTCTTTGTTGAAAAATGAGGTTTTAGTGATACTTAAATGATTTGCTAATTCAGACTGACTTGTCTGGATATTTTCAGTAAAACTCTTTTGAATAATGTTACAACACCAACAAAGAGAAGCTGTCTTCTTGCTTTTAACCTCTTATGTATCCGTTTACTGTCTCGCCAAGGAGGAGACTGGGTTCACCTCCCTTCTTTGTCTACCGGGTTTGAACACACATCTTCTAATAAAACAGCTTAAATACCATATAGTTCTCTGAACGAGGCTGCTCTTAGTTCTTCTTATGTTCTGTTTTGTAGAAACAGTGAACACAGCTAGCTAAGCTGCCATATAGAGAAAATGCTTAATTTCCTTTTCTACTGTTTCCATAAAGGTGCCACCTGTGTGTTAAAAAAGAAGTTCTCAGCTAGTCAGTTTTGGAATGACTGCAAAAAGTACAATGTGACTGTCATCCAGTACATTGGAGAACTTTGCCGTTACCTTTGCAGCCAGCCAGTGGTAAGTGGAACCGAAATGATGGCTATTCGTCTGTAAGTGATATGTACATTTATTGTTCTTAATGTGGTTATGTTAAAAGGGAAATAAAACTGTATTGAACCTGTCCCTCTACCCTTCTTTTTATGTGAGGTTCTTCAAATACTTGGTGATCTGTAGACTGTAAAAAACCCAAATGTCTTGAATCAGGAAGATGTTAAAGTATTAAAAGAAAAGATTTCGAGACAAAAAACTGATTCAATATCATTTGGTGAAAAAATATTATTTCACAGAGTTTCACAATGTAAATTCAGAAAATCAGGATTACTGTTCAAAGTCTTTTCAGAATTTTCAGAACTTTGTTTCTTGACACATAAGTATATCAGAGGTCTCAAGTTTTGTAGGTCATGTTTTAGCACTGTTTGGGCTTGTGGAATGTGCTTGTTTTGAGACCATCTAAACCATATTTTAAAATTTGGAAGAGGTTTGGTCTAGGTTAGCAGCTCAAAGGAAGAATGCCTTTTGTTCCAATTAGAAAGCTATTCCAGACAACAAAGCTAGTTTTGTTGAAGTGACATTCCTCTCTGAAACTGTGTTAGCCCTAACTTGAAAATACTTGTTTTCCCTTGGCAGTCAGTGGTGTGATGGCCTATCTACATGGTATCAAGCAGGAAGTATGTTGAACCTGTTGTAATTACCAAGTATAGCTGACTCAGGTTAACTGAATTGACTCTTGATCTGGCTATTTTTTGGTATGTTTCTGCACCATTGACCATAGAGAGAGCCCAAGATGTTTAGGCTAAGCTAAATGCCTAAAATTTGTTGGAATTAATTCAATAAAATAATATAGACAGAACAGATATAACCTGTTGCATAGCAAACCCAACTGACTTCGTATCCTCAAATGCTTCTGCTAAATGTGTCAAAATGAATATGAAACAAACATTCAGAGTCCAGTATAAACTAAAATTCATCTTGCTAATGCTGGTAAGTTCCACCCATTTATGAGCTGCAAGTTGTYCTATTGTGTTTCACTAATAAATCCTAAATGTTACATCATACTTTATCTTACCTGGTTAAGCATTTTAATAAATGACTTTACACAGTTAGTTATGATCATAAACAACTTTTATTTTGAATACTAAATAAAAATAAATAACAGCTTTCAAGTACCTGTATAACATTAAGCAAAAAGAACTGTATCCTCTTTTAATTCAACAAAATGTTTAGGAGAACACAAAGAGATTTGTGAAAATGTTGGATGCAATGTAATGGTTACCTCTTTGAACATTCTCCCTTTGCCTCTATCATAATTTCAATTTGTGATTTAAAAAAAAAATAATCAGTGGCTTATTTCCTTTTCAGTGAATTTTATTGAAATGACTCATCTCTTACGAAATGGTGCCAATAATTGAAACTAATTGATCTGAAAATTCTTTTCTAATYCAAGTTCTCATGTTACAATTTTCCAGAATCACCTCCTTCTTAAGCAGTGTTCTAATAATTTGAAGAGAATGCAAATCAGTCTTGTTTTCCAGCAAAATAACAATTTGCATTAATATCTCAAGTTGCTGACCAAAGAATGGAAAAAGTCAGTGTTCATAAGACATTGGATTTTTTTTTTCTCCTGAAAATTTTCGGAAGTATAAGTAATGTAGCAGTGGGTCATAGGTCCTACAGCACTATCCATGCATGCCTCAGCAAAGAGAATATTCTTGAATTAAAGAGGGCATGGGTGATGTCCCAGTGACCACCACTGGCTGTGATGTGAAACCAGAATAGTGATACCTTTCTCTCTCTGTTTCTTTTTTTTTGGTGAGTTTTTTTTAATTTTTATTTGTTTGTTTTTTAACTTTATAATAAAATAAACAAAAAGTTAGAGCATGACAAAAAATCAAGTTAAAGACCATAAGGAAAATCAAAACATTTGAAGGGCCTAGTTTTTATAAATTGTGATTTTTCTTCATTGTAGGCTAACATGATTTCCCYAAAGTCATCTCCCTTCTCTCCAACACTGCCCAACTTTTGCTTTGTTTGCAGCCTCAGATACTAATTGTTCCCCTTTTCTGTCCTTTAACTGTACAGTTAGAGCATGGCATTTTGTTTTATCCATTTTATCCTGTYCAGTATCTTAAAGCAAGAATGATAGATTAATATACCTCATTTTCTAAAACAAACTCTTTCATTTTTAAATCCTTACCAAGCCATCATAAAGTTAAAGGAGTTTTAAATTTTGCAAATAAAGTTATTTATACCATCATTAACTATTTATATACTATATACTGTATTTATACCATCGTTAACTATTCATTAACTATGTAACTATTCTCTTTATTAATTTATGTGCATACTTGCTAGCAGCTGGCATGTCTAAACTCTTTGCTCTGTGAGGCTATGAGGTTTTTTGGTTTTGTTTTCGTTTTTTGCTAGCTGGCTCAAGAGAAACCTAATGTGCCTTATCAAGAAAAATTAAAATTATAAAAGGAATCAGTTTGACAGGTAGGTACTTGAAGAAAAATAGTTAGTATTTATCATGTTAAAACTGGAAGAGAAACATGTTCCTACAAATAAGTGGAAGGATTTTAAATATATTATCCAATCCATTATTATTTTTCAAGTAGGTGAAATAATTTGCCAAGTTGTTATCTCTCTTTAAGTTTCATTAACTTAGAAGTTCTATATATACTGGCAGCATGAGAAAGATATGGCTAATAGAAGTTTTAGAACTCTGTGAAGATATTMTGTGGGCCCTGTTCTCAAGGTTAGAGTACTATAAAGCCCTTCTAATAAGCACAGATTAAAACCATAGCAATTATCTTAAGTGCTTCATTTGTTTCTATAACACTAAACTTGAAATAAATGGTGTATTTCTAACAGTTGCAGGCCACAGTGTGGCCTCTTATTTCATAGATTTCGAACAGAACTTTTGGTAAGTCTCTGTATCTTTTGGCTTAGCTTTCCTTATTAGKTTTGTCTTGTTTGATCTTTCTGCCTCCCACTCACATCTGCAACAGTTCTTGAAGACTCTGTTGCAGTAGGATTTTTCTGAAACCTGTTCTGCATCCAGTTTGGTTTAATAACCTGTTGTCCGGGAATAACATTTCTTAGAAAAGGAAGTTGTCTTTTTCCGTTAAGTATGAGTACAAAGACTTTGCATTATGTGACATCCATAGGTTTTGCTGGGCTCCTAAATAAGTGAGTAATCCTCATGCCTGCCCCCTTCCAAGCTCTTTTTCTACAGTCTTTTGATCATAGTGAAAGTAYAAGAGCCAGCATTGATGGCTAGTAGCCATCAGTAGCTACTAAGTGGATCCTGCTCTAAGATAATAGCATAGCTACTCCAGTGAAAGAGAATATTCAGCAAATCAATAACTTGGTCTTGCTGGCTGACATTGCTCAAAGTCACAGTGATCTACAAAATTTCGGAAGTATGGCATAGCATAGCTCTCTATTTCCTCTCTAAGCAAAGGCCTTGGAAATACTTCTCTATTAATCTGTGGATATATTTTCCTTAGAGGCTTGCAGCACCTTTAAAATTTAACATTTGAAGTGTATACAAAATCTTCCTAATGCACTTGCAGATTTATTTCAAATCTGAAGTAATGAGCTATTTAAATACTACATTGCATCCTGACGCTTCTCTTTCCTGCTTCTCTGTAAAGGAGACCTGAATCCTGAAGTGGTTTACAAACAGAGGCTAGARATCAGTTTTCTTGATCATTATGTCCTCTCTTCTACTCTCATAAGCTGTCATACATTATGACATTAATTGTAATACTGTGCGTGAACTTGGTAAACTCTCTGTTGAAACCAGAGTTCACTTCTACTTGTATTCAAAGTCTATTTCACGATTAATTATACCATTGCTTAGAAATTTTCTTTCAATATCTGTCCTGTTTTATGTTCATTTGGTATTGAGCCAATGTTATCCTTTGGCATCAGTAACATTTCCTGTTTCCTTGGGGTTACCTCAAGTGTGTAAGACCATGTATATCAGCTTTCAGACTTTGTTTTGTTAAGCTGAAGCAAGCCAATCTCTCTACTAGATCCAGTTTGGCCAAGGTTTCTTTGGATAGGATTAAGCTCTCTGAAGTGACTTTACAAAAGATGCTTAAGGATTTATTTTGTTAAAACTCTTCTGTGTTAGAACAACAGTAATTTAGAAGGAGAAAACAAGGAAGTCAATGCTGCTGGGATAAGCAAATAGAATGAACACTTATTTCCCTGCTGTTGACTCAAGTGTTGTGGGAAGGGGTGTAAGAATGGGGTTTATTTATGTTGGATAGCACTGTCTCGGTGCTATCCTGGAAACAGGTTTCTTTGAAGGAAGGCAATTTGATAGTTGGGTAAGGAAGGAAAAATGAGTCAGCAGGCACTTCTTTACAATGCAGGTATTACTTGACATCACATTTTATTCCCCRTTAAAGTTTAGCTCAGTTTATGTTCAGTACTGGAAATTGTTCTGTCTCTTATCATTAAAATGTGGAGTGGAAATTTGTCAAACCCCTTGCAGGTTTTCAGCATAAACATTTTAGTAAAATACCCCAAACCAGTAATGTGTCACAGTTATGGACAACCACATCTGTACCTTCCGTTTGAAGTCTCTGAATAATCTCTCTATGTCATTACAATTTTATTTAATGGGGGGAATTTTGCAATTTATTTATTCTTCTAGTAACCTGTGTTTTTTTAAAAAAACATCTGCGACCACTTGCGTGTATCGTAAGCAGACATCATTCTTAATCCAAGTTGTTACTGATTTACTACGGTATTAACAGTGCCTAAAAGGAGAGTTGAACAGTGTTTGTACATGCAGTTAGAGAAAATAGAATTTTTAGAGTAAGAATGTCTTCAGCACATCTGAAATGAAGCTTAGAGATGGACCTGGGACTTGGAAGCTTGTATTTTTTCTCTCCAGACTGTATCAGTTGATCTAATAAAAAATATACTGTATAGCACAACAAGCTTTGTCTATGCCTTAAACTGCCATGACTACAACAACAGTATTATTTTTAAAAAATGGCTTTAAAAGCAGACTATAATCACGTCCATTTTGGCTACTGCCTTCTGATATTTAAATGTACTGGCATACGTCTCTCGGACTCCATCCACACGATGATGATGTGTCTCATTCTTCCCACTAATAATGGTAAAGATTTTCAGGTTTTCTTACTGAAAAAGTCTTCTGTAATGTTCGTAGAGTTCCTTTGGCCTTAGGAAGCATTGGTTTTCCATACCCGAAACATCACTGAAGGCTAGTTGCGATGTCAGCTACTGGTTCTAGCATGGTGTAAGGAACCAAACTGTGAGAAACTGGACATTTATCTCAAAGATTCCTTATCTGGGTGTAGAATGTGATAAGGGCAACTACAAGGTCACAGAGACCTCCAGTTTGTGAGGGGCTTTGTGTTGAGTCATCCTGCCAAGACAGGGGAGGCTGAAGTCAACCAGATGGTGAGACTCCTTATCTGGGTACAGGAATGCGGAGACGGGCAAGTACGTGCCATCATCATGGAAACTGCAGCCCCTGGATGGCAATAAAAGGGGCTGCAAAGACAAGACCGAGGAGGTGCTACCACCCACCACTGAAGACACCGAGAAGCCCTCCCGCAGCGCTATCGTCCACCAATGACGACACCAAGGAGCTCTCCCTCGTGCAGTCACCCACTGCTGACAATACYGAGAAGCCCTCCAGTCTGCGCTATCGCCCACCGCCGAAGACTCTGAGACTTGGACCCCCAGAATGCCGCGGATTCATGGTGGTGACTATTCTTGCAACTCTATCCTGAATGCTTTCTTGATTTCTGTCTTTTTATTCTATGCTATCCTATCGCTAYTACCTCAATTTTTACTATTGATACGCTATTACCTCATTTTCGTTTTTTACTTTTAATAATAAAAGCTGTTCTGAGCGTAYGGCATTTGACCTTGTTTGTGTCTTAATCTCACTCTGGGGATCACATCGAAACCTCCCCCGACATTGGATCGGGACACATGGTGGCTCAAGACTTTTCTGAGTCTTTAAGAAGTCCTATAACTTGACCAATTTCCTTCCTTCCAGYGTCTTTTCCTAGATGTCTATCTTTTGGGTTAAGCTAGTGG
The DNA here is from genome assembly GCA_030449065.1 of Oceanodroma leucorhoa. Classification (NCBI taxonomy): domain Eukaryota; kingdom Metazoa; phylum Chordata; class Aves; order Procellariiformes; genus Oceanodroma; species Oceanodroma leucorhoa. The sequence goes on from JASVER010000167.1 coordinate 688,714, forward strand.
AGTCATGCAGAAAATGTCCTGATAGTGAAGCCTAGAAATCACAGTCATACTTTTACAGCGGGAAGCTTCATATTGCTCACGGAATGCTGTGTGCAATATGGAGTGCAAGAAATCATCTGTGCGTGCTTTAATGCCCTGAATTGACCTTTGAAAAGTTTTGTGTAATTTATTTTGACTTGTGGGCTCCTGGGGCAATCACCAAAAGTACAGTGATCTACTTTGTATTACTGGGTGGGACACAGACAAAAGTGACTTTTTTTTGTTTGTAGATATTTTCTGAGGAAATAGAAGTACCGCTAAAGAAAACATTAGAAGAGCTAAAGGAAGAAAACTCCTGTTAGAATCTAATCCTGTTAGATTATCAGGAGATTGATTAATGAATGCATGGTGAGAGTGAGCTATACTAAATAGCAAACAACCAGTTCCAGAACTGGAAGGATGTGTCCTGTTCCTAGAATTCCTGTTTCTTTCTTATGGTGCATCTGTTCAGTACCCTTCCTGTTTTCTCTTACTTGTACTTTTAAATATGGTATGTATTTTGCTCAAAAAATCTAGTTGCAATTTATAATTAGGTGTTACTGAAAAGTGAGTGTAACCTTGCATYTGAAGAATTTATTACATCTGTCATCATAATGGCAGTAGGATATCTCTCATCTTGTAGTCTCTCTCCTAACTACCTGATGCCCCTTTTTTCAGGGYTAATGTGTCAATGGAGAACTGGTGAATGTGTTGTTACATGCATTCCTTGTAAATACATGAATGTAAATCCTATATGGTCTGTCCATCATATTTTATATTTAACAGATGTTTGCATTTCTCAGGCCCTGAGATTGCTTTTAGTTTCTTCAAGGCCATAAGACAGGAAACATTTCATTCCTTGTTTGCTTGAAGTTGCCTTTGCTGCTCTCTGTTTGGCTTTTCCTGCTGCAGAAAGGTAGAAGTAGGACAATGAACCTGCTTTCTTGTATTCTTTTAAAGCAACTGCTAAGTACCTTTTTCTATAGCTGCAGTCATGAATCCTTCCCGCACCAATTAATATACTGCTGATGGCACTTTAAAAGGCATTTCTTTTATCAGCAACTTAATCATGTAGATAGTCCACATAGTTTACAAAGAACACTTAAGGAGGAAAGACTGGCAAATGAAAAATCCCAGGTATGTGGTATTTAGTGTAATAAGGCAGATCTTGACTTGTCAATTAATTACTATACAAATGAAACAAGCACTCAAAATGGAGAAATAGTGTGTCAGAAACTGATTTATGATGTATGCAGATATTTGGTATACAGTTCAAAGATCTTAGCTGAATGAACTGAAGAAAAGTCCAGGTGTAAGGTAAGAACAGTTCTTGCTTATTAATGCTTCAAAAAGGCATTGAAAAAAACGTTTCACCTTTACTATTAGAAATAAGTGGATATAGACTGAATGCCCATTTTATTTCAGAATCACTCTGTAAGAAAAGAAAATCACAGTGCAGGAAAATAAATAAATAGACATTTTAAAAAACTTTGAAATGATGTTCTAACCTATTATTCTAAAAATCTGTCTTCCTAATTATCTGTAGAGAACTATTAATCACATTCAGAAACACAAAGCATGAGCAATTTATCACAGGACACACATTATTTGAACTTGTTTGTGACAGTTGACCAGGGCAAGACACTGAGTCCTTTGTAAATGAGATATTGTGAGGAAATACAGCTTTTAGTGAAGGAAGTGTTAACTAGGCACTATGCTGTTGCAGCAGGCTAAGAATATGCATGCAGACAGTGGCTGCATGTCAACTGTTGCACGGTAACTGGCTGACGTGCCRCAGCTAGTTCAGGTGTCAAGAATGGCACAGGGACAGCAGAGCSTATCTGCCAGAAGAGATGTGTGCTAGGTGATTCCTTGGAATTCCTCCTACTCCTATAATTCTGTCTACTCTACGGAAGGGAAGCTAGTTGATGAAATGCTGTCTGAACATTTAAAGCATGACTGTTTGGTGCCATAGTCTGTTTAAAGCGTTAARTTCCTGAATATTTAATTTATTTCAATTTTCTTACATTAGGACACCCTAAGTGTGCATCACTCAACCGTGTTTCTAGAATTTGTTGGAATTTTCATCCGTTTTCCTTCCCTTCTCTTATTTATTGCATTTTATTTACTGCRTAAATTTTCGGCCACAGTGCCCATGGGTACCAACATGTCTGCCCTAAAGTTGGACTCTGGCAGTGATCTGGACAGTAATAGATCGAGTCATGAGAAAGATGTTAAAATGGCTAACTCCATTTTATTTACTGTGGTTCACTTTCCACTGAAAGTTAGTTACATGTAAAGCTAACATGAATTAATGTCATATTTTAGTTATACAAAAGTTTAGGTAAAAATATGTAAAAAATAGCTAAATGCATTTACTCACATGTAAAACTAATGTGAATTATCACTGTTTAAAGTTTCCCTCATTATAATAATTCTCTTCATACTTATTAAACCTGCTGGGAGATTAAATTACATATAGTTTCCATTCTCACAGTTGAAAGACTGCTAAATGCATGACAGTTCTAATACCTTTTCCCCAGAAAGCCCTGCAGTACTCTTCCAGGAGTCTTGTGTCAACAGATGGGTACAACTGTGATGGAGCTGACTACATCAAAAATACAGCAGTTCCAGCAATGCAGTCTAACAGAAATTTACCTTAGTTGTGAAGAAGTGAATTACTGCCCTCTCTTTTCAGAAAATTTGCTTTCTGTGATCAGTTCTTGATTACATCTTACGCCTTCTTTGTATTTTTGCAAAAGGGCTGAATGCTGTAAGAGAATACTTCCTAAAGTCAGATAATCACACATTGTATTGCTGATAGGTGTTAACATTGCGAGCACAGTAGAATGCTGACCTGTCAGGTTTACTCTGTATCTTTTCCACTAGAGAAACAACTTTATGCTGTAGTAATATAAACCAGACAATATAACAGGAGGAATTGAAGGTATTGAAGTAACTGCACTTATAAATGGTGCTGTTATTTGTCCTTTTGGAAGAAAACCATAGGCCATTGTTTTCTAGTTCATCCTAGTTTGTGTCTTTTCAGCAAACAGCCATCAATGCTTTTCTTTTTCTTAAAGTATAAATAATAGAAGCAAACTCACCTGCTTATTAACTTGGTCTCTAGAGATTTTGAATGTTCCTAGCCTGATGAATGACCCACTTAATTAGTGTGTGTATATATACGCACATATTTGTCTCTTCTGTTCATTGTGGAACAAAGGATTTCTGTGAAAGAGTCTCTTGTGCTATTTTTCATTTCTTAGCAGAGGCGGTACATTTGAATAATTCAGTGGCGTCAGCAAGGGGTAACTGCAGTTCAGTTACTGACACGTCAGTTTCAGTTTAGCAATGAAACTGTAAGGGAAATAACCCACTTTGAAGAGTTTTAAGTTGATCTGACTGGAATATTCTAAAGATGGTGGACAATTTTCTGGGGGGGAAAAAAAAAGAGTTAAAATCTTTCCTGACAAAGCTCAAAGTAGCACTGAAACACTTTCTCTTAAAAAAAGGAATACGTTTGTTGTTTGTTGACAGTAGAATGATTTTGAATGTGTAATATTACAGACCTTATTATTTCAGATATATGAAAATCTACACTGTTGCATTGTGAAATTGCATCTGAAATTAAAAAACCAAACCACTCCAAAAWTTACATCTATGGGCAATTTTTAGACACTTTGTTCCAGGCTATGTCAGTTTCATTGTACTATGTAGTTTAGCACTTGCTAATAATGAYTTAGCATGAAGTAAGTGAAGTATGTGGTTGTGTGTTTAGAAATGACTTTTGCATCTAAAGTAAGGTAGGAGAGGAGAAGAAAAAAGGCAAGAATTGGGTTGTTGTAAAAACAGAATGGTTAGTGACCGAGGGAGGCTGGTGAGTGATGTAGTTTTGAGGTAAAATAGAAGGATAATGCCTCAGACYGTAATCTGCCAAGAGCTGTCTGTATCTGGTGAAGTAGGTGAGTTCCTTGCTGAATCATTCCAGCAAGAGGACTTAATTTCCAGAAGAAAGACTCTGAAGCTCAATAAAGGAATTTTTTATCTTTCTATGAGTTACTGGTTTTGAAGAGGGAATAAAAGAACTTGGTCAGTCTTTGTGATTTAGAKGAGGAACTTAAAATTTCACTGTGCTTGCAGTTTTTGTTACAGAAGTGAGAATTCACAATCCCCATGAAAAATTGAATTTGGCCAAGACATAAGCCTCTGAGGTAGACTCCTGTCTATGTACTCAGCAGAAGCTTCACTGTTTTTAACATCCAAAATATTTAAAGATTTCTGTTTCAGTCAGCTGATCAGATCTCTTAGAAATAATTTGCTGTGCTTTTATGCCAGATTAAAGGTGCTAAAATGGAATTGCACTATAAAGATTTACCTAATTTGTACTGGATTAGAGTTGGGAGGGGAAAAGGAAACTAGAATAGAAGAACAGAAAATGGGGACTATCTGYTTTCTTTAGTATATGTATGTGGATGTGTATATATTTGTACACACACACACACACATATATATATAAAGAGTGTGACTATGTGCATATGTAGATAGAGAGGTGTTTGTATACATTTGTAGAAGTGTACATATATAGAAGTATATACAGACGGTGTTGCAGTACCAGAGTGCTATGCAGTCCTAATAGTATGTGGTAACAAACTGTACCTATATTTATTTTGTGCTGTCTCACTTCTAGGGCATTCTGTATTGCCACTTGCAATGATAAAAAAGGGAGTCTTATTTTAAAATAGGTGAAATTAAAAAAAAAAMAAACACCAAACAACCATTTTAGAAGTTTTGCTTTCTGATACTTCAACTTAAATCTGATTGTATTTTAAAGATGCTCTGTGCAATTGCAAGGTTTGKGAATGTATTCATAAAATTATAGAGTCTTACTGAACTCGATGAACACATACTGTTGTGTTTCTTATAATAAAAYGTGGAAGTTACAACAGTAAACACTCAAGATCACCAAGAAATGATGTATTCCAAGTAACATTGAACAAAGCCTTGCAAGTCTTAATATTGAAAGAAATACAGAAGATGACTCATACGCAATGTGTGGGAAGCAACAGATATTACAAGTGATTGTTTCTTATAATCAGTCTGAAGACACAGGAAAGTAACTATTAATCTCTGCTGACTTTAATCCCTTGACAAAAATAATTCCTGCCTTTCTCTTTCTTCCCAGTTTTCTAATTCCTCCGAGTGGAAACAGACTGAGATGATACAACTTCTAAAATATGGAAGCATTTATATAAATTAATGTAGCCATTATTCACTAAATAATTTGCTTGTTCAACAAGATAATAGGTTTTTGATTGCAGTTTGCTACATTGTAGCCATAGGCGAGCTATGCCAGCGTTCTTTAACTATTTAATTATTGTTTTTCTTTTTTTTGTTGTTGTTCATACTTGATGTATTTAAAGAAGGTACATTTTCCCCACAATATATGCAACAATCAAATGCAGTTATCAGTATATTATATTTTAAATTATTTTTTTCTTTTTTTAACAGAAGGAAGGAGAAAAAAATCACAAAGTCCGACTAGCAGTTGGAAATGGAGTAAGAAATGATGTATGGAGAGAATTTTTAGACAGATTTGGTGCTGTTAAGATCTGTGAGTTTTATGGTGCTACTGAAGGAAACATTTGTTTCATGAACCACACAGGAAAAATTGGATCTGTTGGACGCACCAATTTCTTTTATAAGGTGACTATTTATTTACATTGTACTTTGTAAAAGGGAGTGCTGAAGGTAAATGTGTTTCTCAGTTTGACAACAGGACATGGGGCTGCAGTCATTAAGTCTGAGGTAAATTTTCTAACTTAGTTATTGCAAGTTTAATTGACCCTCTGTAAAATCTTGGCTGCCAAAATATTGCAGATAGTGCTTAGCACCCAACCCAGTTATACTTTCAGCAGTAACACAGATTTTTCTTGAAGTTCACAAGAGTCTTGTGAGGCCTTGCCTCTCTTCTGACAGTTTTGAGTAGGTTCCGAGTATCATTTCAAATCTCTACTCTATTAAAGGACAAAAGAGGAAATTGGATTTGTTTTAATACCTAAGAACTCATCGTCTGTGAAATAAACATACAAGTGTCCTGTTCTGACTTAGTGTTCTGTAGATTATATTTAGAGCTGTTTTCAAAGAGTATATTTAGATTTCATATTACTATGTAAATATTTGGCATAAATGGGAATTAATAGTAATGAAAATACAGTAACATATAGGCAGATATAGCTTTAAGAGATATTTTATACCTAGGTGCAATTAAACATAAGTAACTCAGTTAAACTACTCTACATCTAGCCTGTATCATTATTCAGAAATTTCAAAGATAACACAATACAAATATAATCACTGTTGAGTAATTGTGACAGACAATACTTGGCAAGGGTATTAATTTAAAAATTCTATGCCCCTTTATCTACCAAGACTGCTATATTTATTTGATTTGTTCTAGGTTACTAAAACTAGAAAAACATACATTTTTTTCACTGCTTATGCCATAGTCTCTGTTTTGTATTTTATCAGCTTTGACAGTGGAAGTTACATGTCTTGGGGAAGAGGAATACATATTTATATCACACATGGTGGCTTTTCCTTCATCCTTCTGAGTAAATGAAGAAGAATTTATTTCAGCTTGAAATTCACAGATAGATTTTTCCCTTTGAGTCCTATTAATACCATCCCTTAAATGATTTGAGAAGTCAGTAAGTAATGTGTCTCAAGCTTTAGCTAATAATAGGAAAGATTATTTAGCAAGGCTTTCTAGCAAGGAGACTAGGTATTTAAAATTATGTTGTTACTTATGCCAATTTTTACTTTTCTTGAAATAAATAGGACTACACTCATTGGCTAGAATTTGCAAATTAACTGAGAATACCTATCTGTACTGGGATACCTATCTATATATACAAATCCTGCTGACTTAAGTGGCATTTGTGCTCCTGAGGAGAACTGATAGTAAAATGTCTTGACAAAACTTTTTTTCAGAGAATGATGTAAAAACATTGTTTGGAAATATGTCAGAGGTATCTTCTGATGACGTGCAAATAGTCTAGGCAGCATACGTTCCAGGGTCCACAACTTCAGTACAGCATCAGCACATTACAATCACCACAGACTACTTTACAACTCGGGGCCAGAGGAATTCGTCACTTCTAGGATAGGAACCCAGGCTGCAGGGAGGAACCTGGAAACACTCAGAAAAACACCACAAGAGCTAGAGTGTTTTTCAGAAGCGATTGAGAGCTCAGGAATTTAAGCAGACTGACTGCTGATTCTCTGTTCTACATGACTGATGTTCTGTAGTATGCACGGTGGACATCTGGTGCTGATGGATGTCTCTAGACATCCATCTAGACACCCTTCTCTAAAAGGGTACAGATCCACTACAGGAAATTGGGAATCTGGAATTTAGGGAGTAGTAGGTGAACCAGGAATCTTAGAGCTGATGTTAATTTTTGTTTCAGACTTTTCTAAGCCACATGCTTTAATTATTTTAAACCTTTTTTTTCTAATCTTACGACATTTTACATTTGTTCCAAACCTGAGTAAATTTCTTTTCAGTATTGCCGAACTTTTGACAGAGTTTTGTCATAAGTCATTAACCTTTTGGAAATACTATGTAAAGGTTACAGCAGATAAAGGATTAATGACCATAGTGGCACTTCATACGTCAATAACATATGCTGTTGTGTTTCCAAAAGGAAGATTAGTATTTTGGTGTTTTTTGCACGTGAAACATACTACTTTTTCCTCTTTAATGATTGGAGTTATGATTTGAGTTAGTCACTGCAGATTAGGAGAAAAAGTAGCTCATGCAAACTGCAATTAAAAAATAAATGCAGTTGTAACTGAATACTGGATCTCACTAGCCATCTTTTCTATAATTTATATACTATTCCAGGTTGCAACTGTTACAGTCTATGGAAACATCAGTATAGTCTGCTAACATAATTATGGATTGTCCCCTTGCTTACTCAGTGTGAATATGGAAAGACCATAAGATATTTTATGAACTGGAAAAAGCCATTCATTCCATTTGGCTTGGCTTGAAATCAGTTTTATTCTGTGTTTTTCAATACCCTCTTTTCCCTAGAAATAAATCTACAGTAAGTCTTCAGTTATTGCTGTAGTTTCTGTTATAAGGAAAGTAACTAAAGCACCTTATTTGTGAGCAAGCTCAATATTTAGCTGCTACCATTCTCCAAGGGGCCTGAGGTATATTGTCTCCCAACCCTTCCCCCAGTGTATATGCATTTGGCATTTACATTCTATGACTGTAGAGTTTGAAGGAGGAATGAAGGTTGTCACTGAAAACCAGATTCAGTGCAGAGACAAACTACCTCGCCTTGGTTACATGGGCATGGTATGTCTAGCCAGGTCAGTGGGTGGATTATATGATCCATTTTATGTGGAAATAGAACTGCCCCGAATCTCTTCCAAATCAAGGAGGTTTCAGAGACTACTCCGAAGCTCCATCAGGAGCTTTTTCATAAATAATATGTTTTGATCCAGAGCATTTATGGTTGTGCAGCATACAGTCTCTCTCTGTGAAAGAATTTGTGTCAGTGGAACAACATGGCATACTAATAATACTACAATAGTTACATGTCTTGAATTAACAGTTCTGCAGTCTGTTAACTACTGGGACTCTGCTTCTGTCAMCGTTGCCATTCCTCTGGATGGCAGTTCCTTCAGTCTGCTTCATGATGCTTGTCTGTGGGAGCAGCTACCTCCCTCATATGCTGAAGCAGAGTAGTGTTGACATGAACAGGGGCTTAGATACAGTGCAGTTTCAGAAAAGTCTAGGAAAGGTTAAGAGAGAGAAGTAATGTTGAAAATATCACGAGACATACTTTTTAGTGATTTTCTATTATTTTAAAAAAGTACATATTTGAACAAATACTTAAGTTTTGGGACCTTTTGTATGCGTTTTTGATTACTCCGCAATCTGTGAGTATTGTGACACAAACTAACTATGTATTTTAATGCCATAGATAAGTTCATTTTGACTTACTTCAGGCATGTGTTSCGGGTTTTTTTAAATACATTTTACAGGTTACAGATTATTGAACAATGCATTCTAAAGTGTAGCTGTTGTGTTTGTTTTACTTCAGTCTGAATGACATCCGCTGGACATCTAGCAATATGTAAAGGAGAGCAGCTTTTTTCTGATTTGTTGACCCGGGAATGATCTGAAGTTGGAAAGGGAGACTGTCTCCTGTTGGAAAGCAGTGAATGGCATAGACAAGGCCCAGCCATCCAATTCTTAGTTGTTTTTTTTTCTTCAAAGAAATGCTACAGCAACTTTTGAAACATTATTCTCTTGACACATGGGGCGRTATGAGGAGATACCCTTAGACATACCTTCTAGGGATTTCCTAAACACCTATTTCTTAAAGTGGGAATATAAAGAAAGAGAACTGAGGAAGGGGAAAAGAGGCTTTTGTGTTCATATATGTGGTACAGTAAAGGAGAAGGAAGAAACTTACTCTCTTTCTACTGGCATAATTGCACAGTCGGAGTGAAGTAARTGCAGTACAAAAACACATACATACAGATATTGAGAGTATAATGGGAATAATAGCAGGTAGKTTCAAAGTACAATATTTTTAGCAGGGAAAAAGGAAGAGAAATAGGAAGGCATTTCTGTTGTAGGTAATGGCGATGGCACAGTTTCTAAAGGTGAAATGCAGACAAAAGGTACAGCTTTAAAAGACAAATTGAGCTCTCAGAATGAGCAAAGTARCTTTTCTGTCAGTAACTGCCAAAGGTTGGCAACAAATACTTGTGATAAATATTAAGGCTCTACATAACACATTTATTTTCATAAATAATTTGGGAGACACAAGTTAATGGGAAGAAACAGATGAATGTTATAGCAGTTGCCAGACATCCAAGAAGCCACTGTGTATGAGATGTTAACTCAAAGCAGTGCTCTTGTTTGCACTTTTTTATTTTCACACACACTCTCTATACAAGAAGGGTTGGTTCATGTGCTTGAAAGCATCACTGTGGTATATGAATAAATCCTTCAATAAGGATGTTCATATAGCATCAATGAACAGAAGCCTCTGAATAGTTTTTTAGCTGGTAAAACTTAAAATGTTTTACAAAGAAGATAGTGTATAGATTAACATAGCAATATAATAATTTACTGTTTAATATTTACATCTGGCATAGATACATATGTAGTTAATGATTAATTTTCTTATATATGACTTACATTATGTGTGTATTTATACAAATGTGATATGGCAAACATCTGTAAGACTCTCAGTCATGTCTATCAAATACGTACAAAAATGTCCTTACACTGAAATAAATTCTGAGTGATGGCAGAGAACCTGCAATGGTAGAATGGGACTAATGAGATCCAGGGAAGCTTGTAAGGAGGGCTAAAAATAACCCATGGCAAGTACACCTGAAAAAACAGCATGTAAAAAATGTATTCCAAACTTTATCTATAAATGTATTTTTTCRTTATTTTAAGCATAAGTATTTCAACTATTACAGGAATTTAAATCTCTCTTACTCAGAACTGTATGGATCAAAATCAGCTTTGAGCTGAGAAACATTTAAATCTTATAACAAATCATAAATCCTTTCAACTTATAAAATATTTTGTCTTTCACACAGCAGCAATGCAGAACTAGTATTATGCACTTTTTTCATACTGTCATAGAACTTCAGTAGCAGAAGAGATACTTTTTAGTTTGAAAGTAAATAAAGTTATGTTTAAGCAAATCTTAAGACCCTGGAAAACTGGATTCGCAGAAAGAACATTGGCATGGTAATCGAAGCAACGGAAGCTCTTAAGTTCATTGGCCAATGAAAATTAGCATTGTTTCTGCTTTTTTGACTAGTTTTGAGCTACAATAGTCTAAGGTACGTCAAGTGTATTCCAGGGTATTTTATTATAATATGTGGTGATTCAGTTAATATCAAGCATAGCTTCAAAAGTTTTTTTTCTTGGTTTTGTTTACATCAGCTAACAAAACTATGCAGAGGACCTAAACATCTACTCTTTACAGCATAAATAAGGCATTACAACTATATTTTGAAAACATTTCTAATATATGATGTTTCTATGATGATTTTTTTTTCTTACATTTCACTTTTTTAGGATGCTTGGAACTAAATCTAGTAAAATGTAATGCTTTGTTTTATAAACAAATATTCTAGAGAATTCAACAATATCTCATCTCTAAAACAAATAACTAAATAAAAAGCAATAGCTTGTGATCTTTGTTCTCTGATGAAGGTTCTGTGAGCATTCCCAGTAYGTTGAAACTTCAGGCATTTCAAAACTATTTTCAAAACAATATGTAAACTCACATATTTCCAGTCAATTGAAAAAAAAAAGGCAGGGGTGGGAGGCTGTTATTGGATAACATCCAGGCATCATAGTAACAGACAATAATGTTGCAGTTTAACTCATTTTAATTTTCAGCTAGATAAATGATGCTTTTTGTTTGGTACATTTATGTGGTGCTTTAGGGAGTAAAATGTAGATTAAAATGATTACTGCTGCATGCAATACTCTGTGAAAATAATATGGTAATGCTTCAACAGCTCAGGCCCTCTTTTCCAATAAATTTTAAATAATGAGATAAAACAAATGGAGGCCTGTATCCAGACTAAATGCTTTGCTCTGGAGCTTTCTTTTTCTATTATTTAATATGAAAAGAAAGCTGTTTGCACAGACAGCTGTTTGCACAGAATGTATATTGGCATAGTTTCATTATGCRTGTCTAATGCAGTATGTGGTGTTTTCTCCTGTTAGTTATGTATTTGCATGACTATTATTTCAAAAAGCTAACTGGAATAGGCRTAGTTAATACTCTAAAGTATGCAGGCACTAAAAGATGTATGCAGCAACATGAATCGTGAAAGTCTCAACCGTTTTTAGATGATCTCAGTTACTAAATTAAAGTTTCTGAGTATTTATAGCAACTTAAAATAATGCATCAAATGGACTAATATCTTGACAAGATACAGCTATTGAGCTCTGAAGGAATGAGCAGATAAAAACGGACCTGAAGAGGGCACACTGCTGTTCTAATCAAAAGCAAAAATATCAGAGTAACATTTCATTTTATACCATTTCATTCTAAGTATTTATATTATTCATTGCATTTGGTCTGTCACATGAAACCTATTAAAATAGTAAATACCAGTGTAAAAAAGAAAGTGAAAAAGAACAGCAATTAAATGTAGACAGACAAAAGAAAAGACTCTAAGAAAAAATGACTTGTGTTTATTATGAATACCTCCTATTCTGTTCATCAAGAATAATACAATTATTTTCTAATTAAGGTGAACTTTTTGGCTCTCAAATTCTTGACTTTGGTAAATGCTATAGTCTGTAGTTATTAAAAAAAATAGCTTTTACTTCATTCAAAAAATGTCCAGTTCTTGGATCATTACTTGATTTTGCACCCTATGACCTTGTTCCTTTGATCAACACTTAAAAGTATCTTTTTGTTTCAGACTTAGGGTAGAAGGAAAACACAGTGGTGAACATTGAAAAGACACAGTGAAACAAGTTTGTCCCTCTGAGGCTGAAATTGTGTGCTTGATGTTTGATTCAAGTTGCTATTTATTCAGCCTTCCCTGAAAACAAAATGATGTGATATAGYTACAGCAACCTTTCCAATTAGGATAAAATAGTTATGCAACTCTTCATCCAAATTAGTTGCAGAAAAGTAAAGGGGKTTATGTTTTAGCATCCTACCCTTTACTCTAGTCACTTTCCTAACACTGTCCTTAAATTATATTGCATTTCTTTATTGTGAAGAGTGCAGATGTATATTCGTATGTTTTTAAAATTGTTTTCTCTGCTTGCCAAGATTTCTCCAGGAGAAGATAATTGTGTATCCTTGGTTTGACTAGTTGTTAAGTAGATTGCTGATATACTTGTTTATGAAAAGAGAAATCAGAATCCCAAGCTGGGCAAACTGAAGCCTTAGGATAGTAACTGCAAACACAGTGGTCCATATAGTATGCAGCATATGATATCTATCAGTGTCTCTCAGAGGTCTAATTYGGATTTATATCAGTAGAAAAATGATGCGAAGTAAGAGTCAGACCCTGTGTATTGGAGAAAAAACGTATTGCAGTTTCTAGTGTTGATAGAAGTATCTTGCCCTCTTTTCAGCTTACTCAGAGCCCCATTCTCTGTGATCCTCACACAAGGGGAAGGTTAGTTGTAAGACATAACTAGGAGGTCAGTTAGGTCAGCAGTGTCAGGACTCAAGGGTTCACAGTATTTCAGAACAATGCAGAACTAACCCTGACATAACTGTGGGACATGCACAACTACATAAGCATGTCAAAGGACATGGGAGTACATATCTTTCTGCTGGTGCTCRTGATAAGACTTTCCACCATACACTAGCCTGAGAAAGTTTGAGGGAAGAACTAAGGCTAGTTAAGCAAGAGTAAAGCCCAACAGGAAGCAGGTTTTCCTTTGTAAGGAGATTTAGGCCTTTGCTTTGCCAGTTGTTTCAGGTGCCAGAAGACCCCAAGAACGCTTTTCATATCAGCCACCACCATTAAATGTTAGTTAAAATCCAGATATGCTTCTGTTATCCTGACTTATGTAGGCTGTTCCACTGATATGTGGATCCCATAACTTATTTGTAAGAAAATTAACAAAATTAATTCTTCACCAAGTTCTTCACCAAGTGTTTTTGAAAGTTACAAGATTATAAAAATGTTTTGATGTTGCTTACCTCCAGGAAATGGTGTAAGTTTACATACAGAGTATTTTCAGTTTTAAATGAAACTACATTCTATTTTACAATACATACAGCAAGACTGGAGTAAGGRTTTCCTTGCTTACATTTGCTGCCACCAGATGTCACTGTATAGATTAATAACTATGACCCTTTTTCCCTTTTTTAGCTTTTTTTCCCATTTGATTTAATCAAGTATGATTTCCAAAAAGATGAACCAATTAGAAATAAGCATGGTTGGTGTGAAAAAGTTAAGAAGGGTAAGTATGTCTTTTAATAGCATATAACGGCCTTTTGATTGTAATACAAATACTCCAGAAATTTTTTTTAAGGAGCCTTGCTATTGTGTTACTGTACTACGCCAGCATCAACTATTACTCTTTGCTCTGACAAAAGCAGTATGATTTTTGATGTAAGACAAAACATTATTAAACATACCAGTGGTGACACCAGAAGAACTTGGGAGATCCTTGGATATATTCACAGAAGAGCAATGTTCAGAAGTGATGATGTCGTATTATCTCTCAATATGAAGATAATGACATCTGTGTTTTTTAAAGGAGGTTAACATAGTGAGGTGGTTGCCTACAAGAAGGACTGGTGGATTAGAGCAGATGCTTTTTGGTGAGAGATTAAGTGCTCCTGACTAAGTGAGTTAAGCTTATCAATTTTTATTTTTTTTTTTTAAAAGAGGTTGCTTGATTATAGCTGTCTTCAAAATACTTATCAAATATCTGGTATCTCTTGATTATACCTGTTTTCAAAGTGTTTATCAGATACTGAAGCATCTCTGTTGCACTGTAGGAAGGTAAGAGCTGTAATTAATGCCTGGAAGCCGAAGCAAGAMAAGCTCATATTAAAGGTCAGGCAGACAGCTTTAACAGGGAGGTGAAGCAGATTTTTCAAGGGAGTTAAGAGTTTCTCTAACAGGTCTTAATTAAAGATGGGCACTTTCAGGAAAATATGGTCCCTAAAATGTGAAATTTTACAGGAAATTATCTCTAGGGATGTCAGACTGACTTGTGAAGGGAACACATGCTCTAATTAGACACCTGGCCTAATTATTTTCCAATTACACCAGTCAGTCTAATAAAAAGTATTACCTCTGTCTACAGATTTTGTCTTACCCATGGCCTGTATCTTCAAAGCATCATGGCTGCAGTGACACTACCAGTGAACTAAATGCTTTCACCTTAAACACTACCWATTTATGGAAAAAAGGCACAGCTCTTTGATGAGGAGGCAGTCTTAAATGAAAAAWTTGCATACCTTTGGACACATTTTTATTTTTATATATTTTCATATTTATAATTCTTGCCTCCRATATAAAGTAATGTAACTCTTAAGCTTCAAAAGGTTAGTTCATACAACTATTCCACTTTCAGCAGACTAACACCCTGATACTCTACATACATAACAGCATAATCCTATCCCCATCTCTCCCTATTTGTTGAGAAAAAAATTGTATTAAAACTTTTATATTTTACTTCAAAAAGATGGCAATGAGGCTATATCACATTAATGAAAATTCTTAAGAAGTTCTCAGAACTTCTGAAAGGATACTGAATAGGGATTTAATGCCTGGGTTGAACACCTGCTTTTTATTAACGCTAGTTTTTCGGTAGGAAACTGATGAAATTGAAACTCATCACTGGAAATTCAGTAAGTTGTGGGGAGTGGGACATAATATTCACTTGAAGTGTGCACTTTGAGAGGATAATAAACCTACTAGTGAACTCACAACTGATAGATAGCAGTTCTGGGAGAAAACTGTTTGATGATTCATCAGGAAGAAATAGAAGAGGCTGGGAATTTGAGTGGACAACATTGTACTGTGTCTTTGTGGTCATCTTGCATGTAGAGGTGACCACAGGAATTGTAAAGCAGTAGAAACAGGTAAGTTTTTATTATTGGGTCTTATGTACTGAAACCTGCCAAAGTTGGTTCCTGGTCTTGTAAAATCATATATACCAAATTAATATTAGTGTAAAGTACAGGAAATGTGCAATGATATCTTAGGTTTACATTCTTTCAACTTCTCTGTATAGGTGAGGCTGGTCTTCTCATTTCCAAAGTCAATGCGAAGAACCCCTTCTTTGGTTACGCTGGCAATAAGAGACACACAGAAAAGAAATTACTCTGTGAGGTATTTAAGAAGGGAGATCTTTATTTTAATACTGGAGATCTAATGGTTCAAGACCATGAGAATTTTCTTTATTTTTGGGACAGGATTGGAGATACCTTCAGGTATAATAATTGTTTCTTTTCACATTTCTTCATTAAAAAACATGGACATGCAGAATAGAATAATACTGTTCTATTTGTTTTCATTGTGATGTAGTTTATAATGATCTTGAAGTGGATGTTAGGGGCTTAGTTTTGTAAAAAGTGTTCCCATGGAACTGGATAGCTCATTTCCAGAATGTTTTATAGGAATTACAGCTTTTTGAACGGTCCTTCCAATAAGCATACTTAACTAGTGATGGTTTTGCTGTGAGCAAGGAAGCTGGATACTGAAGTGGAGAAAAATGTATCAAACAGTGAAGAGGTCACATCTGATATGTTTAGATATATGTCAAAATTTTGAAAACCATTATATCAGATTATGATAAGCTTTCATTGTGCTTTATAGTGATAGCTAATATCCAGTACCATTTGAATTGCAAGCGTCTTTTGGTGATCAGATCAGTATACCAAGGTGACAAGTGGGAACAAATTTGAGGTGTTGTTAGTTTGAAATGAATGGAATTCCTACTAAAGTTAATGTTTTTTAAAGAGGAGGTGTCCATATGTTTTCATGGGATTAATTATTTTTTCACATGTTTTAGATGGAAAGGGGAGAATGTTGCAACTACAGAAGTTTCCGATGTCATTGTAATGTTGGACTTCATACAAGAAGCAAATGTGTATGGTGTATCTGTGCCAGGTAAAAGAAGCTTTAACTGTATGTTTTTCTTCCCCTAGGTTAGTTGTTAACCCTCATAACTCTTTTATTTWATGTTTTAAACCTATGAATCACTTCTGATTGAGTCATCTGTTTAATACCTATCTAGAATGTAGATGTAGATAATGAAAATGCCACCAGATTGTGAACGAGCCAGTGAATCATGYTGTTTTATGTGTATGCAGTGATGTGTGATTTTGAAAAGTTATCTTTCATGAATTTGTGATAGCTACCTAATCTAAAGTTTAAAGATTTATTAAATTCACATCCATGGAAAACCCACACATCCATGTGTCAAAATAAAATGTCAACAAGGTAAGAATTAAAGTAACTCTGAAGGAAAGTGTATGGAGACATTCTTCTGTCATTTCACTTTTCATTTAGCCTCATAAATCATCTGTAAACAGATACATTACAAAACCAAGGACAAGGTGAAAAAGAAAACGAAGAGAAAAATAAATTATTAAGAAAGAAAATACATTAATTTCTTTTTAATAACTTTTTTTTGTTAATTTTCATGAGATCATCCGGGCTTGATTCCCATTCATGCTAAATCCTTTTTTAAAATGTGTACTAGGTCTGGCTGGGATAGAGTTAAGTTTCTTTATAGGAGTCCGTACGGTGCTGTGCTTTGCATTGGTGGCTAAAACAGTGTTGATGATAACTTACCAATGCTTGGCTATTGCTGAACAAAGCTTGCACAGTGTCAAGGCTTTCTCCCTGCAGCGCGTATGCTGGGGGTGGGCAAGAAGCTGGGAGCAGATGTGGATGGGACAGCGGGCCCAAACTGACCAAAGGGGTATTCCATATCGTGTGATGCCATGCTCAATAATAAAAGCTTGGGGAAAGGAAGAGGGTGTGATGTTTGTGGTTATGGCGTTTGTTTTCCCAAAATGATAAAAGAGTTTAAAATGTGAAAAAGGTGTCACTTACCTCTAGTTTAAAGCCACATGGCAAGAAAGATCATAATAAAGAAGACTGACTGAAAATCATGCTCAAAAATATGAGAGCTTCTTATTTCCTATAAAACATTTACCTGCAGATTCCTACCCAGTTTATGCGACTGGGTATGCGACCCAGTTTAATTGCACTTAAACATAAACAAATCAAGTTCCTCACAGATTTTGTAGCATTAGCAAAAAAAATCTAGAAAGGAGACAAAAAATAAGGTTGGCAGAATGTCTCTGCTGTTATTACTAGCTGATGGTTAAAGTTTGAGTTATTTTTGATTGCTGAAGTTCATTGCTTTTATATTTTACCCATTTTGGTCTTTCCCATAGACCCACAGTGCTCTCTCTTTCCAGACAAACCAGTAAGAACTTTTAATCTCTCTCTCTGTTAACAACATTCAGATCCACAGCTTTGAGAGAATATACTGGCAAGAGAGAAAGAGAAAGACGTAACTGGCTAATCTGGGAAAGACACTCAACACTCTTGTTGTTGAGAGAGGAATGGTGTTGATGTTTATAGAMGTTTATTGATTAATATTGAGCATGGGACTCCATTTACTCTTACCTGCCAAACTCATTTACAGCATTATTGCTTAATTGATCACTTGAGTGATCTCCAAATGTATGTAATACCATATAAAATATGAATGTAATCTTCCAGCTTTACTGAAACTCAGAAGRTGATATATGACTGTCAGTTTATTAATGCACTACAGTTCTTTTTTGTAAGGTTCATCACTAAAATGTCAACTTTATTCATGTTWCAAAATTCTCATCATGCTTCCTTTCCCCCAGATCATGAAGGAAAAGCAGGAATGGCCTCTCTTATTTTAAAGCAGAATACATCATTAGACTTGGAGCAAATGTATAAGCAAGTAGTGACCTATCTACCAAGTTATGCTTGTCCTCTCTTTTTAAGAGTCCAGGTAAGCTGCATTATTGCACAGTGCATACAAACATCTACATCATTTGAACACAGAGATGTCTAAATGAATAACAGAAAGTGCTTGTTCATATATCATTTGATTAGTTTAAGGATTGGTCCTATTTGCTGTCTTCATTAATGGAGTCCTGGGAAAAGAATTAAACAAAAAGTCAGTAAAATTTGCATATTACGTTAAAACAGGAGGAATTGTACAAATGAGTAAGGATAGAGATCATAAAAAAGGATTTAGGGAGATTAGAAGCATGAACATGGGAAAACAAAATGATTCTGATTAGTAAAATGTGAACAGTTGCATCTGGAGGAAATAAYCTAAAATCCATTTTATTCAGCGGAAATGAGAAGTAGAGCTAAAGCAGGAAACACTGATCATGCACAATAAATGAAATGTTATTTGCTGTGTAATATAATGACAAAAGTTAAAGCATTTGAAAAGGTACTAGGTAAATTGAGAAGGTGAATTAAAAATGTACATTATTATTGTCAGCACCATAATCATCAAAGTCATCCCTATTTATGTACTAGTACTTTGCTGTAGTAACTATCCCATTTGGGAAAAAAAAATAGTCCCTCCCCCAAAAAGGTAAAAATGTAAATGTAATACAATGGACTACATATGGCTAGAAAAAAATGGGAGARTATAGAAAACATACAATACTGATCATCATGATAAGTGAAGTCTGATGAGCATCTTACTCCTGGTGTTTTGAAAACATCATGACAAAGGCCAACAGAAAAATGTTTTTGAAGATGTTTATGAAGGAGGTCTCATAAGTCTGAGAAGATGAAAAAAATAATCATTGTTTGGAAAGAGAAGGTAAGTTATAGAAGTTAGTTCCCTGGGCCRATCAGAGATTGAACACTGATTCAGAATAAAGGGAGAAAAAGSAAAAGGCTATGAAGGACCTTGAAATTGAAGTATATGTATATGTATCTATCTCATAAGTCCAGGAAGATACCTTTTGCAGCAGCATTCTGATACGAGCAAGAGGATTACACCTGAGAATGTTGCAGTAGTCAGTTTACGAAATGATGAGAACCTAGTCTAGATTTATTGCTATACAGATGTACAAAAAAGCCTTTATGCTGGGCAGAAGGAATCTGAATCTTGGACGTAGCCTGGATATCAAGTATCTGGAACTTCAACTAGAATTTAAATGCCTGCATTACAAATGAATTGCTGTTGGTGCTGCTGTCATTAATCAAGAAAGAAGGTAGTGGGTGGAACTTCAAGGGAAAAAATTAAAAACCTATTGAGCTTGATCTGACATGTAATCRTACTTTAGAAGATGTTCAGAATGTTTCTTAGACCAACCAAAGCAGGCAGATACAATCTGGAGATAGATCTGGAGTAGGTGTGATAGCTCTCTGAGTTTTTGGAGATAATACTTAATTTTTCTTTTTCAGAGATTGTTTGCATATATATAAAAATATAAAGACAGAAGAGAAGATAATGGAGGGAGAGAGGTCATAAAGTGGGGATGAGAAGTGGGGAGGATAGAGAAAAGAGTCTCACTAGAGATGCCTCCAACTACTTTTCCCAAGGGACACAGTGACACTGAGAAGAAGCTTGAAAACATTATAAAATGTGTTGCAAAGATCCACCTGTATTTGAACCTGGCTGAGTATGAGTATGGCTGATTTCATATGTSATTCTTTTAACCCTTTATTTAAGGTGACAATAATCATAGATGTAGAGAATTTCCTGAGTTTTATCAGTAAGAATTTCTTGATAATGACAGTTTTTACTCTCAGATTCTTTAGGATGCGTAGTTTTACAGTGTGCACAGATGAAGAAGCTAGATTGTCTCAGGCAGGCTGGGGCTACACCGGATGAGACMCTGTGATGAGACACTGCACAGCGATGCAGAAAGCAATGGGCTGTGACTTTTTTCCACCATGTCTCCGGGTGTTGGTCCATAGCAGCACAAAAGTTCTAATTTTCCAGCATAATGAGAATAAACAGTATTAACCTTATATCAAGTAAGATTTTCAAAAACAAATGTGAATGTGAGCAAAAGAAAATAAGCTCTTCCATGGAATAATAAAATTTTCTCTCTTCTGTAGGAAAAAATGGAAATGACTGGAACATTCAAACAACAAAAATTTCGACTGATGGATGAAGGTTTTAATCCATCTACAATTACTGATCCTCTTTATTTCTTAGATAATTCTAAGAAAGCATATATCTTGTTAACCARAGAAGTACATGAGATGCTTTTATCTGGGAAAATGAAACTTTAATTAACCTCATATTAGACTACTAAGGGATGGCCTATACCAGCTACTGTATGAGAAAACAGTAACATTAATTACCAGTATTTATACATAGTTATCCAGAATAATATTTTATATGCTTGTTATTTACGTTCAGATATGTCTTGTATCTTTCCTCACTTGATCATTATTGTTCACTAATCATTTTTTACCAATTTACTCTTGAGACCAAGAGTAAATGACCTGTAAAACGTGACTGAAATCTGTTTTATCTTAATTTTGGAATATAAATGTTGAGTCTGATAGTTTTTCTTGGTACTAAATGAACATGAATATATGTGTTATGAAACATAGTAAAAAAAGATTCAACATATAAAGATATTGTGACACAAGTTCTTTTTCTAGAGAGAGAAAATATTCCAGTACATCTTCTTTTTAATGTAGTTTACATTTCATATATATTTCTGAATATATATTTTAAGAAATAAAGACTTGGTAGTGGTTGGAAGAAAAAACAACTCTTCTGCAGAGGACTTTTCTGATGGTACATAAGATGAAAGAGAGTGAAGCAGCAGGAAGCCCTCCAAACAAACCAAAACCTAAGAGGTTTATACTAACACCACTGCTGAGACTTTTTGTCATAATCCATGCTCTTTCATTTGTTAAACTGGCTGATTGGAGTGTCAAATTCTGAAGACAGAGCAAACTTTTGTGAAATGTTTAGCAGTAGGTCAAGAATAGGCAGAGAAAATGTGCACACTTAATGGGGAAAATCGGTTATATAGCATAAAAAGAATTATTACAGCACTTTATGTAATGCATATTGACTAACAAATAGCTTCCTTACTCTCATTATGACTGCCAGAGATTATTATTCGGTATAAAATATATCAGAAATTTTAAAATTCTAAATCATATGTTCTAATGCATTGCTTTTTAAAAGTTTTAAAATACAGTATAAGATTATTTAAACCAAATTCCATACTGTCTCAGTTTGATTTCAGTCTGATTGCATAAAGTCTGTTTTGTAGCCTGTTTTGATACACTACTTGCACAGTGTCCTCCTCTAATGGATCGTGATGCCAGCTTTGACCAGCCAGAAGCAGTACTATAGAATACTGAAAGGGCRACTCTTTTCAACACTAGGCATCATAAGTCTCTCTTCTGTCATAACTGTGGCATGAAACCAGGCTCTCATAAAAGAGTAGGATGTAACATACTTAAAAAATTAACTGTCTTTTCTTGCTTCTTTCTACTTTGTTCATCTAACAAGATATTAGAACTTGTGTCAACTTTTGATTCTCTGATTATCACTTTCATTGATTTTCCTTAAAAATGCAAATCAAGGATGTGGTAAAAAATATACAAAGATTCATAGCTTGCTTATATTTCTGAATATCATATTCTTTATTGGACTGCCAGTATAAATAAGCAAGTTTGCAATTTTGCAATTTACAAAGCAGCAAGACCAAACAGTACTTACACCAACACCATGCTTTATGGTAGACATGAATGTAATTGTTAAGTACATAATGGGGAGAGGACTGCTGGGTAAGGATGGAAGGGGACACTATGGTCTAGCACTTCCTGAGCAGTCCCACTTTTTATATGTGTTTCTTTACGTAGTTCCCAAATGACTTCTCCCTATGACAGAACGCTGTGGGGGCGTTTTGCTGCTTATTCAGACACATGGAAGTACCATTGCTCTGTTCCGCAGATAGTTGCACTTTCCTAGTCAAGAACTGCAAATTTAAGAATCAAAGTATTTACTGTAAAGTTAAACCCAACTTTGCAAGTTAGCTTATAATTTTAAGCAAAGGATTGGTTGTTGAAATCAAAACTATTTTCTCTCTTATGCTCATCTTACCRTAAGTGTGCGCAGAATATACTTCAGGATCCCTTTTCTTTTATTACAACAGTAAAAATTATGCAGTTTCTATAGTAAATAATACATTTTTTTAATAATTAAAAAAAAAATGTACCCTGAGATCCACAGTAGCATGTTTAATCTTGTAATAGAATATAAATGAATATAATGAAATCAAATGCTTAGCTTTGGTATCAGATTTACCAGTTCTTTGGTTTATTTTGCTTTACAATATTTGATACTATTTATGACTAGTGAAAAGATTCTACCACTTAGATGCAACAGAAATGAGAGGGGAAAAAACAATGAAAAAAAAGATAAGGAAACAAGTAAATACATTTTCATACCAAAAAAAAGGAAGGGGGGGGAACAAAAACCTGTTTGTGCATGTCACCATTTGGTGGCTTATTCTGTAAAGTATCTAAGATGAAGAAGATGTGTGGAGTGGTTAGGGCAGGGAGGGCATTAGAGGAGGAAAAATACATGCGTGCTAACTTTCATGCTCTGTCCCCTACTAGGGCGGCCAGCTGGTGTTTCTGAGCTCAGCGGTCTATTTCAGCAGGAGCAGGGCTCTTCTAACTTAGCTGGCTTGAGCAGCCTACAGGTGTTTGCTTCCCAGCTGTCACCACTAGAGAAATACAGAATTCCAGCTACTCCCGTGTATTCTTTGGTGTAACCAAGACAGCCTGGGAAATCTGCCTGTTTTCAAAGGCTAGTAGAAGAATCCTGTCCCATGCATTATCTCAAGAGATATGATGCTTATGACATCAAGAAAATAATAAAGGGAAAATTAAAGAACCATAGGCTCTGTATTTCCTAAGGGGAAAACATGTTACTTTCAGTCCAGTAGTTTTCTTTCTTTTAGCCAGAAGGCTAGGTGCCAGCAGATGCACTGAAGCATGTTGCAGCAAAATGTCACATTTCCCATGGATATGTAAATTGCTGAACTAGTACTGAAGTTAGACTGAATGATGATGATGTTCATGTCAAACACCAGGAAGGGCCTTCCTTTCAGAATGAGAAAAAATTTGGACCAACCTGTTCGTTTCCTACCCTCATACCCAGATCAACACGTGGAATGGCTGAGGGCTGAGGGCTTGAGTGACACTGCAAAATTATGCCCCAGTATTTGCCTGGGAAGTTTCATTTCATGTAGTAGGAGTGAAGAAGCAGCTAAGAGGGGCTGCGGTGTGGATGGAGAGCTGCACTGCTAACAAAAATTACAATGTATTACAATGTATTACAAAAAGAAGAGAGCGAGAGATTACAATAAATAAAGGTAATTATTTTTGAGATTTAGCAGAAATATCTTGAAGTTTTCCTCTGCAAATGGGGATGGTCAATGATGAAAGAAATTTTAATTTAAAAAAAAAGAGATTGGAATTATCATTTAGGGGAGGTAAAATTCTGTGAAGGTAAACACATATCCACTCTCTTGTCCTAGTGAATCTGGTACAGTTAATACAGTTATAGTCTGGATTAGTTTTCATAAATCTTTCTCAGGATCCCCAGGAAACAGTAAAAAAATRCGAAGTTCCTAAGCATATCATGGCCTGAATTTTATCCTCTTCACCCAAGTCAGGTAGATACAGCTTTTCAAGAGGTGAAGCATCTGAACTGTCGCTCACACTCCCATCAGAATTCCCATACCTGTAACAGCCACTGTAAAGAATGTATTTCAACTGACCTACAAATTCCCTGCAGATGACATACAGAAAATGTCTTCTACTGTTGGTTTTGCTTTTTTTTTGTGGAGGAAAAAAGAGGTAGAGGGGGGAGCAGTCTTGTCTGCATTTTTAAAATTAAAAAATACTGGATGGCGATGACAGGAAAGACAAAAAAGACCCTCTACTTAAAAAAAAAAAAAAAGTGATGATTCATTTTCAGTAGCCTGTCCCCACCTAACAATGCAACTAGTAATCTGATGTGCATTCTCACACACACCAGAAATTATGACACATACCAGTATTTATGACACTTATTCRTTAAGTCAAAACTAATTTCAAGCAAATAATGTCCTTCTGTTCAAAATTTGCTACCTCGAAAAATGCTATTTACAGTACCATTAGATGCAAAGATTCAGCAGACAGCCAAAGGAAGTTGCACATGAATGGTAGTAATTTTAGGAGTAAATTTAGTGTGATGTATGTTATTAGCAGTACTGTCAATAACTGACAGCATAGTCTGATAATTARTTTCACCATAAGGGTAACATCAGAAGAAATCAGATTGTGTCCTGATATTCAGGACATAATACCTTACGTTATACCCTTAATTAGACAAATAGATTATATGATGTAGATGGCAATGCTGGTTTTAAATAAACTAGGGCATTATCAGAGTGAAATGAAATTCCTGTATCACTAACAAATCCACAAGTTCTCCACAGTCTGAGAATCTTTTACCAAAATAGTCCTCATTCAGTTTCTCCAAAGACTGCATCAGATAACGGTCAGGAATTGCTTTTGCAATATAACAAAGCAGTCTTCGTGGCTGCCTTGCAGCAGGAGATACGCTGACCTATTTCCATCTGGAGCTGTTCCTGGCACCATGAGGTTTGCATAGTTCCCGTTGTTACATAGTCCTGCTTAGAAGTGGGGGGGTTTGCATTATGTCAGATGTACCATAGACAGGAATAATTCTCACTTATAAAAAGGGCACTTACTTAGACTGGAGAAAAACCACTTTTTGTTGTTGTCTCCTTTTCTTCAAGTAACTGATACTGCTATGCTGACAAAACTAGTAGTTCTTGCAAGCATGCATGGACAGTGTTGCCAGTATAGTACTGGCCAAGTCTGGTAAGTTGCTCTGTGTGGTGGTTTTGGGGTTAGAACTCAACTAAATTTCTCAGTTCACTTAAAAAAAACCCAGCAAAACCAAAAAAAAGAACGTTATAGCAAGTGGATTACTGAGTACTCAATTATTTGAAGCATATTTTGCAAGAAAAGAGTGAATGCTTTGATGGGAATTTTAATATGAAAAGAGTCCTGCTCATTCAGTGCAACCTGCAGAGTACAGATAAACAGAGTTGTCAGTCTTTTACAGTGCTTACTGTATGGAAGGACGTATCTTCGGTTTTAAATACTGCCTAAAAAGGCAGATTGATCCAAAAACAAACAACTTATTTTGGTATACAGTTACTTGTCTGGTAAAATTCATTACTCATCTGTTTTTGCCAGGTATTTGCACATCTTTGTTAACTATATGTGGCCAAAATATATTCACTGGTTTCCGAATCAGACAAGCTCATTTCATCTAGCTTACATGGAAGGTATCTGTAATTTGCAAACTCTGACATCGACACTATTTATGTTAACAATAATTAATCAGATGTTTATACACAGGTGCAGATCTTTACAGTTCTAAAAATGAAAGTATTCATAGGCATTAAGATAATATTTTCTGATTAAAGTTACTCAACCTAAACAAATACAAATGTAAAGAGCAAAAGGTGCCTGTACAGGATGATGGACGGCAGAGAAACTAACTGATGACTTTGTGAGTAATGCCAACTAGAGTGTTGCTTGTGATTCAAGAAAAACATATTGTAGTGATTAGCACAATTTCCATTCAATTTTCTTTTTATTCTTCCTTTCTCCTTGCTAATAACAAAATATACTTGCATTCTTAATTTTTTTAAAAAATTGGTAATAGTAAGTTAAGAATAGAACATACTAATGGTGAAACTGGTCGTGTTACGTGGGAATTCTGTTGGACCCAATAATGAGTATTGACTTTAGTAATCTGGACACATTTTTATACTCGATATGTGAAAATGTACTCAGGGTTTTTAAAAAAAAGTTGGACTAGTTAGGTTCATGGCCTCACTGAAAGCACAGAAATTAAACACGCAGACTTTACCAGGTAGCTGCCTTTGAAAATCTGGTGAATGACTTAAATTTTTCTCCAAACGCAGGACATAGCCACACTGATTTTAAAAAAATGGTATTGAATGCCAACATAATTAMATAAAATATAGGTAGCTATGAGATCATTAAAGACTCGTCTAGCTACCCAGGTATTTCCAAATTTCAAAATGTTTTTTTTTTTCCAAAGTCATTGCTACTAGGTACCTTGCAGTACTTTTCTAACAATGTATTAACACACCTGTCTTCTATTATATGCTAATAGTTTTCTCCACTGAGTGGACTGCACCTTAATAGTAAAAGACTTGATCTATATTACTGCCTTTTTTTTTTTTTTTTTTTTTTTTTTCATATGCTTATGCTTTTCTATACAGGTTTTCCAGCTCAGGCAGAAACACCTGTGCTATACCAGTCCTAGCTCATGAGCAAACTGTGGAGAGGGGTTAATTTGTGCCAAACTGTACTCTCCATTTATGAGGATTCATTTTTACTGGTATTGTAAAAGCATGAATTTTAACATAGATCTCTGGAGAGGAATGCCTGAGCATTAGCTCATTCTACCAGCTTCTTGTCCTAAAGGTATGTAGGGACAGGATGCCACACATACGTACACATTTGCATTAGTAAATAAGAGCCCTCTCAGATCTATATRTGTATTTCAGTTACATTCGAATGGTAAGACTTCTCAGTAAGTTAAGAATATTCATAGACAGCAAAACTGACATAAACGTGCAAATTGTCTTCTAACATTTAACTTTTTGATCAAGGAAAACTACCAGCTATCACCTTTAGTGGATGTATAAAAAGCTAATGATGTCATTCATGCAAATGTTGAAGTAAGTAGAGCTTTAAAATTGAAAGATACTTATGTCTGTCAGCTTCTAAAAAACAGCATGCAGGAACTGTAGATTGCTTTCCACTTCACTAACATTACAATGAAATTCAATACTTCTGGTGTGTAATTCTATTGTGGTTCTAATTAAATGAACAGCATGTGTGTAGCTGAAAAAGACACCTCTTAAATATCTCCATTAGCTGCATTTCATGRTGCAAACTTTTGATACCTTTCCTACATTTTTTAAAATGCAGTCATTAAAAAACTACAGATTGGCAGTAAACACGGTATATCCCAAATTAGCTACTGCAATTTAGGGAACTGGAGGTGATTAAGCCAATCAGATCGAGTGAGATACAGGGAGGAAAGAGAAGGTTTCAAACCCCTTACCATTTTCTTGTACAGACTAGCACTTACTCCTGGCTATGTAAGGTTTCAGAAGAAAGTGGGATGAAGTCCTYAGCCTATGAAAATTCTTTAAAAAAACAAGAATCAAAACATTAGATATGCAAATTTGGACAGTACTCCAGATCTGTAAGTGGATCCTTATTTCTGTAATAATCCAAATCAAAATCTTGGATAGAAAGAGACTAAGAGACTATCATTTGGAAAAGTCTGGATTAAATTCCAAGGGTGCGGCACATTTTGAAGTCCTACTACTTGGAGCCCTTCCACTTATAACCTTCCACCTTTACTRTCTTTTTTATTATTTTAAGCATATCTATATCTTTACCTATATATCTATCTCTTTACCTATGTATCTATCTCTTTATTTTTTTATATATATGTGTGTAAAATGAGAGATCTAAGTTCCTGCTTCATTTGAAGCCATCACGCTTAGGAGCAAAYGTTGCTCATCTTTGAAGATGAATAGCTGAAGGAAACGGAGTTGCTGCAGGCATTGTTTCAGTGCCTAGCTCAAGAGCTCAAACACTTAGTGAAATTCACAGACACCACGTTGGATGACAGCACCTTAAAAAATGCAAGAGAAGAGTTATATGCCTGAGAACAGAATCCACAAAAGTCAGCTCAAAGAGCAAGAACTCCCYAAATTGACTAGTGGGGAACAGTGAGGAGAGGATTATGTCTCAAATCCATGTCCTGCCAGCATGTAGGAACCTAATTCTCATTTGCTGGGAGCACAGAGATATTTGAGCGCTCTCCTGGAATTACACAAAAACGAATTTTTTGCAAATGCTTGTAATTCTACAGATTGTCAGCAAAAAGATAGCCATATGTAATCAGCTCAGTTTATATGCAAGCATTTCATTAGAATTACAAATTARAGATAGGAGAGGAAATTATTTATTGATGCCACGTAAGCACTGTAATCAGTCATATATCACTGCAGTAACAAAGCCATACTCTGTCRTACGATAAAGAAAACCTCTTCTGGAGTATAAGCAATATGACTCCATTTCCATTTTGCTGGCCATAAAAATCCAATTTTTGTGAAGAGAAGCATACACYTACCCAAATACCTGTAACCTGCCATTAACAAACGGGTTTTGTTGGGAAATCTGCAGTTCAAAACAACATTAAGTATGACTCACCATTGTCTTCATCCATTTTTATACTGGCGTATCTCTGCTACAATGACAAATACACATTTGTCAGGTATGTTCTGAACTAGCTTGAGGTAGTAAATTTTCTCCAGATGTACATATTATTTTTGAAGACCTTTTGGCTTCCTCTTGTGCTATATTAAAACTAAATTTCTTTAGAGAAATGTGGCATACAAGAAAGCAAAATATTGTAAAATATTTTTGAGATCACTCACTTTGTTCAGCTAGCTCATAACATTAAAYAAAAAGAAGCCCTCCATAACTAAAATGTTGATCCTATAGTCTCTATTTTTCTTGATCCTCTCTATATGATGTTCAGTACAAGTATTGTTCTTCTTAGACAACGTGGCCTAGTTAAGATAATCTCTGCCTTGCTTTGGTAGACAAAGAACGTGTCAGAAAAGGAGTTTCTAAAAACTGTTTTGAGAGAAAACCAGTTTCCAGGACTGAATGAGGACCRTCAGTGAATTACTAGTAGCTTTTTCAGATGAGTCTTTATTTACACAGCCAGGCAGTGGATGACAATTGCCCTCGTGCCAGCTGCACTGTACATGTTCTGTTGGCAATTCCCACAATTATGTTCAGAACCTGTATATTCAGTGATCTGCAGAATTTAAAAGGAAATCATTCTTCCTGCATCCCATAAATCACAGTATCTTGCCTTGTGTCACCACCATCCTGTCTCTGTTTAATAAATAAAGCTGTTACGTATTATCAGTACAGGAGCTGGCAGGACCTTGAAACAGTCCAGTGAAATCAACTGAAGCATTACACTAGATAGCATAGGGCCTGCTGCATTTAATAAAATATTAAAACGTAAATGTATGACTCATTTTGATGCCACTCTGTTGAAAAAAATAGTTCTACATAGATGTTTCTTGAGCTGCAAGAGAATTATATGTTTGCTGTGACATTAAGACTGGAGTCACCCAGAAGCAGTTACTTGAAAAATTTACGTCCAATTTCCAAAACTGCAGGTTTTTTTAATCTTACTACAAGTTTCTCTGATCAATTAGAATTTGTATTACAACTGCTAATTCACACATCTGGCAGCTGCTGGTCATCGTGGAGCTTCTCTCACCATAAATTCTTGCAGAGGATAGGGCATTGCGCCTAGCAAGATGGATGGCTCAAAGCCATAATCCTGCGATTGGCACTGGAGTTCTGCTTTCCCTTTCCTTTTCTAAATCCCAAATAATACATATGGTCATTCCACTTTGTGGATTATTAGGAAAAAGGATTATTAGGAMAAAGGGAAAGGATTTCAGCTATTGAAACTCTTAGTAAACACTGCCAATGCCATTCAGTTGAACTCACCAAAAACACACAGGGAATAATTTTGGCCCTGCATATTCCATTGCATCATTTTTTATTAATAAAATCCTGTTCAAATTACTGATTTTTCAGCTCTAGGCTTCAACAACTATTCATGTTACAGCCCATCGTTGAACAAATAGTCATACAAACCCTACTCCTAGTAGTAGAAATCCCTGAAAAGTCAAAGAACTTTAAGAAAAAGAAAAAGCACCTTTTTTTTTGCTTCAGCTTTTTTTCATCTGTTGCTTTTCTTTCGATGCTATAGCACTAAAGCCCGACTCAAGAAACAGTTGTGTAACTACTAAATGTCTCAGACACATTTATGTATTTGTTTGCAAAATGGGTCCATTGCCACTCAGCTTTGCTGTTATGAATATAATCTATTAATTGTGCAGGTGTTGTCAGACCTGGAGTGACGATGAGGCTATTTATTCTGGTTTCTGAAAGATACTGACAATAGATTCTAACTAAAAATATCTGTGCTTTGGACCTCTTCTTTCTCCTATGTTCTGTTATTCCATTAAAAAGGAAAAAAAAAAAAAAAAAAGAAGTTAATTTTAAGGAAACAGGAGGCAAGGGATAATTCTTTAGCTAATGCAAAATCACTCATGGATTAAGGATTCCTGGAATTAAACCTATGAATCTCTTGAGGAATGAAAACCACATTTCATTCAGTAGCTGCTAATGCATAAGTTTGTCAGGCAGATGTTCCAAATGATAGTAATCAACTCAGAAAGCTCTTGAAAGAGCTCTTGAGTTAGTAAATTACATCCTCAAAATAAAATATTTAGAACTGGGAAACTGAGGACTGGGGTGATTGATTTAAAAATAGATACAATGGAGATGAATGCTGACAGTGAAAGACCAGACGGAAGATAATTTTCTCCTTAAAAATCTTCAATAGTTTCCTCTGTGTTATAGTTTGCTGATACACCTTGTGAGAGTGGAACAACACTTTCCAATGTAGGTCAGAAAGCATGCCAAAGAGGAAACCATGTCAAAAGAAAAAGCAAAAGCAAAATGTGATAGAAGCACCTTGTTGATTCGGGTAGCTATTCACATGGAGAAAGGAGCAGAGAGGGCAAGAATTCGGTTGTATTTAAACTAACACGACAGAGTTTAGCTCTAAATAATCTATTTGTGTTTTTAAAGGTTAAAGGCTAACTTGTCCACATGACGATGTACCTGCCAAAGCCAGGCTTCGTACTTCGTGCTACGCAGTTACAGACCTCGTGTCAAAACCCTGCGTGCCCCAACAGGCTGTGCAAGCTGCCCCCCCCCCCCCCCCCGGCACGCTGCAGCCGCCGGGCCGGCACCAGGCTGCGGGGCGGGAGCTGCGAGGTGCCTCGCCAGGGCCCCTCCCGCCTTTGCCGGGGAGCTGCTTCTAACCTCAGGCCTTTGAGCTACATTACGGGTATCACTGAGCCCAGGCAGGGCCAGGCAGACCTTGCTGATCCTAACCCTGACCTGCTGTCCCACCCCCAGCTCCCGGGCAGTATTTCCCTGGTGGAATGGCGCACTTGTACAGAGCAAACCCTTCACACGCGTTCAGTTATTTCTAGGATCCTGAAACAGGCAGCTCAGAGTGTTTTGCAGCCCGTAAAGACAGGTGCATTAAGAAAAATAATGCTAGTTGCTATTCCTTGAGGTTTCTTTTAATTGAAATATTGCCATTGGCTGAATTTAATGTCTTCAAGGAACTGACTCAGAAGAACTATGTAAAACCGGAGAGAAAAAGGACAGTTATTGCAAGCTCAGTTCTGTTCTCAGAATGTGACAACAGGGATGATTTCAACTCATCTTCAATAGCTGAAGAAGTGTTTCATTGTCCTGACTATTAAAATCCATCAAATGCTTTCCTATTTTATCAGTAAATGTAAACTACTGCTTATTACAAAAAGGTCATATAGTTTACAATTAGAAGCAAAGTAGGTCTTACAGTGATTGTCTGAGAAAATGAATAGTGTTTGTGATTCCATGCACATTGGTTACTGTCGTGGTTTAATCCCAGCTGGCAACCAAACACCCCACAGCCGCTCGCTCCCCCCCTACTCCGGTAGGATGGGGGAGAGGATCGGGAGGGCACACGGAGGAAAACCCGCGGGTTGAGATAAAAACAGTTTAATAATGGAAATAAAACACAGTAGAACAGTGATAATAACAATGATAACAACAATAACAGAATATACAGAGCAGGTGGTGCACAATGCAACTGCTCACCCCCACGTGTTCCACACGAACAGTCCGAACCGCCCCCAACCCCCAGCGCCCCGCCGGTTTTTACGCTGGGCATGACGTCACATGGTATAGACTACCCCATTGGCCAACTGGATCAACCGCCCCGGCTATGCTCCCCCCCGGGTCCCCCTGCACCTTGAAGGGCAGGGGAGGCTGTCGGTGCAAGCGTCGCCCAGCAACAACCAAAGCATCAATGGGCCATCAACATTCCTTCCATTACCAAACCCAAAACACAGCACCCCCTCCAGCTACTGGGAAGAGAGTTAACTCTGTCCCAGCCGGAACCAGGACAGTTACAAAGAACAAACCAGACAATACAGTTCAAAAACCTGAACTACCTCTATCTGTGGAAGAAGTGTCACATCCTACCAAAAAGTCCTTGAGCACAATATACATTTTCCAGTGTGGAAAAGGCTACCACAGTGTACTGGTGGGGAGAGGCCGGTCCTTCTGCAAGGAACCAAGCATCTCACCATAACTCTTCTCTTCCACCCCTAAATGTGACCTGCTTTCTCTGCAATCCTTCCTCCTGCCGGGGGAAGCCCTTCCTCCAGGGTGATGCTTTCGCACCCCTGCGAGTCACCAGTGAGCTTCCATACGCTTATGGCTCGCACACTCCACACAAATGACTACTCAGAAAATCTTGCCCATCCTACCACAGCTACAATCAGCGGCTACATACATAATATTACATCAAGTGTGTACTATTAGATATTAGTAATATGAACACACACACATATACATTTATTATAACTATTGTGCAAAAAAACAAAAGCCACGTTAGCTGGGGACACAGACAGGACACCGAAGCATGAAAGTCAATGAAGCAGAGTGTGGCAACAAAACTGGGAAGCAAGCTGAACTGGCAGCCACTCATTTGTGAATAAACAGCTCCTTTGCAGGAGAAAAAAATGTTGAAACTTTGAAAAACCTGGTTACTTGGGGAACCTAGACTTGTCCGATAGCTCCCTAGATCTTTGTCCAACCAATTAGACAAACTGGAAAGATCCATAACTGCTAATAGCATGAATGAAGAGAAAAAGGTGCCACTTTAGGCATGTGACTACATGAAAAGATATTGCCTGCTAGGCAGTGCATGAACTCAAAAGGTTTGTTGAGATTGTGGAAACTCTACAGATCCYTCAAACACAACTGTTTATAAAACATTTCTGCCTTTTAAACAAAATAAAAAAATAAATGAAGTGACTTCTAAATATACAACAGGATTACAGGAGCTAGAAGAGTTCTGCTGAACTGGAGAGGAACTACACAATCCAAAGAAGGACTTGCATAGAGAATTCTTTTAAAAGTAGCATGTGACTAACGCTTATTTGATCCAAAAATGTGCAAGTCATCAAAGACATAAAAATAAACTGTGGGTCAAGCAAAAGGCACAGTACAGACAACACTCAAAACTATCTTCACCATGGCAACTGGTGTCCAAACATCATTGATTCAAAGGAAAAATTAAGTAGAAACTTTAAATAACTCACAAAACCTAATGCATCTAGAGATGATGGAAGAGTGACTGCAAGAGATGCAGATCAATTATATCATAAAGGAAATGCTATAAGTTTTCAGGCTCATCAACCTTCAGTCAACAAAATGGATTCTACCAGGTACGACTTAACATCTCTACCACTGTCATTACCCACCTTGAAGCCAGGGGATGAAAAAAGCCCTCTCCTGTTTGGTGAGATTCTGTCTGACTGGCAAAGCCTATATTTGTACATTTACATTAACATTTAAGAAAATTTTTTGGTAATAAACCTGTCTCAAAAGGAAACTTAACTGAAATTTTGGACCAACAGCTGGTGTAATTCCAAGTAATTCTGTGCCCTGAAAATATATGGGTGCAATTCTTGATTTTGAAGAAATAATTGCTAAATGTTGACAACTTTGTCTGTTGTACTTTGTGATTCAGACAAAGGTAAAAGATAATCAGACCATTAAGAATGTGCTTTAACAGAATTACCATGCCACATTTAATGCCAGTAATGAAGAAGGATATAATTATTTATATTGGTAGGAATGTAAGGGCTATTACATCTGAAAAAAGATCTAAGACATTTTATTTTCACATACTACAGTGAAAACAATCATACGATTATTCAGTGAGTAAGCTCTTTTTTATATATATTTTATATTTTATATTTATATATTTTATCAATATGGTTACTATTATCACACTTTACTATCCTGTTCCAACTGCTGTTATCCATGAAAGGAATTTAGGATATCAAAATACAGCCTAAGTGACATGGTATTGAATTGATTATTAGCAGTGGAGCTTTAAAACACCTACCAAGCTGCAAAATCAGATGGTGGGCAGAGATTTGTCCCAATAATGCACTTTTTACTTTGAGGTATCACTATGTAGTGGGCAATCTTAAAAATAAAGAGATAAAATAGCCTGATAATTCTTGATAAAAGGGGCGACATGGGCAGATGACATTAGAAGTAAAGCTAAAAACATTGTCAGTATTAACTCCTTTCCAAACCTTGCAAGGAAGCAAAACCAACCAGGTGAAGAGTGCTTTATTCTTCCAGGAAATTCCAGGAGCTCTTTGCCAGTCATACCTATTTCCATCCATAATGCTGCAAAAGCCTGTCTGTCATTCGAACATACAGCATCAACACAGCTGTAAGCTAATTAGCTCACACAGGGGCAACGCTTGGGTTGTCTGATCTCAAGGTCAGTCCAACAACCAGAATGCCCAAAGACTCCACCGCTCCATACACAGATTACCATTATAGGTAACTGCAGCTGAAATATAGATGTCTCTTAGAGAGGATTTTGTGCGATGCTAATGCAATGCTCCTGCAGATGAGATAAATGGAAGTGGCTGTGCCAAGTATGGGGTGCTGAGGCAAGGCCACACTGCAGTTGGCGCGACTCTGAAGTGCAAAGTACGCACCTGCAAAGTCCTCCCCTCAGCAGTATCAGCAGAATTACTACAGAGCCAGCGCAAGGGACATTATCTCAGGTATGTAGCATAGATAGCAAGTAAATCTGGCTGTAAGCCCAGTGTCAAGGGTAGTTTTAGAATACTATGCAGATCTAGCCAGATATATTAAAGTCAACAGAGAGTTCAGCTGGGACTGCAAAGTCAGGACTGCAAAACTAAGCTATCTGTGCTGAGCTGCGTGATGATGTGGTTACATTGCTACAACAAGGTAACTTAATACAGGTTTGCAGGACAACATGCGAGATCTAACAAAGGTTTTTGTGGCAACGCTATTGCTTTAACACTAATCTGAGACATGCCCTGGGAATAAAAGCAGTAATTCAGACGTGAGATGAAAATAATTCTGAAATATAATGGGAGCTGAGTAACACTGAAATGATAGAAAATGAATGAAACTGCACAGAAAGGCAATGTATTTATGCATGCCAGTTTATGAAGTATAGTAGTATGGCTGTTCCCTTTTCCTTGACTTCCTTCCTATTGCAGATGTTGTATAAATTTCCGGCAGTTGCTATGCCAAAGAGGATTTTGAGCTATAAGAAATCTGTCAGCTCTTTCCAATTCTAAAGCTACCTGCTCGCTTTGGACTTTCAAAGCACAAAACTGTTAACTGCAGGATATGCCCACCATTCACATTTTTCTCACTGATAGAGAGTGCATCACCAGAGCAGTAAATATTTTTCTCTAGGGCTTACTCTATATATGATTTTACTGTAATTTTTAACCGAGTACTTTGGGGAGTGTATAATTTTAGTAGATCCAGTCTGACATTGTGTTTCACTCTGCAGAAGATGACCGCATAACAGGCTTTCAGGCAGACTGAAATAAACAAGGAAAATGAAACAGGCAGAAAATATACTTCTGAAACTTTGAATTGAGAAACTGATAAACCTCCATCCAAAAGTTAGAATACTGAATTGGTTTTGTTTTACAAAAATGTAAATTCTTTTCTCTTTACATACTAAGAAGTTTACATTTTAATGCCCTGAATTCCAACCTTTGGTCTAAAACTTAACGCATGCCTCTATTTTTAAAGTGGACACAGCATGAGCTTCCATCTCTCTCACCTTATCCATCCTAGCTTTTAATGGAAGTGCTCCTTAACTGCTGAAAAAAAAAAAAAACAAACAAAAATATGCTTTCCAGAGGCTACAGATCAGATGACCTTCCTCAGTTCTGCTGCAGGAATGGAAGGTCCCATGTAGCAGGCAGAGCCTTGTGTCTGAGTAGAATGCCAGTGGACTTGTTAGTTGGAAGACATCATATAGACATAAATGTTTCAGAATTGGGCTAAGGAAATTTGGCCTTCACTTAAAATCTTTGATATTTCAGTAGTTTTCAATAAATTTCTTTATAGTGTGTTGTATGTACCACACAAGAGGCATATTCGCTGTGATTATATCCTCTTTTTTATGACTTTGGCATATGCTGAGCTTGTAAGTGTGAGATTGGCAGCAACTTAAAAAAACATGGTTGGAGATCAGTAACACTGACTTTCTAGTATAAGTTGTATTTTTCTTTATTGTGTATGAGGACCGATCACACATTACTTGCAATGTGAAGTGCCAAAGAAAAAGATGTGTTACAGATGCTCTTACACACTTCTGTTGTGCAAACTGGGTAAAAAGTACATCTTTGTTTTAGACCAATGTAATGCAGATCATTGGACATTTTCCCTGTGTAGTGCCTCATACCCTCTCTTCTTTCTGTGAAGCAAAAAATGCTATGCTGGATTTTCTAGGTGGGCTAGAGCCTCATATCTGTGACGGTGCCATACCTCTGCAACTTAAAAGCAGCCTGATCTGCCACTACTACAGGAGCTGTATGATTAAAAGTCACATGAAATGTTGGTGAATCTAATTTACATCCAGCTGGTGATGCTTGGACCCTTCCCAAGTTTGTGTCTCAGGGTGATACTTTGAAAACTGAAGATGACCAGAGTCAGGGGAGGAAAAATTCAAAGTCTGAGATCTGCTTCCATCAGAATTGTTCTCCTCTATGGGACAGTACCATCCAAGCACAGGCAGCTACTCAAAAAGACTTAAGTGCTTTCAGAAGAAAAATCAAACTACATGTGAAAAGACTGTGGAGTTGCTGGGGGAAGAGAGAGAATTCGAAATGCAAAAAGATCCAAGGTGGTATAGTATGATACGAGCGGAGCTAAGATGCAGACACCAGCCAAGGTTAGGTGTTACTTGGTAAGGACAGATGGGTTGTGTGGTAAAGAAAGCAGCTATCAGCCTTTACCTTCATATGTGCGCAGGGATCTGGCGGTTGTGCTCCTCTGCCTGCGAGACCTCGGACAGGGAGGGAGGGAGGAGCGGCGGCCGCTGCTCTGCATGTCTGGGTCCATCTCCCTGCTTGTTCCCTGACCTGAGGTGGTCAGCTGCAGCAGAGGAGCCCCTCCTTGTCCAGATTTTGGATGAATCTGAGTACTGTTTCCTTGCCATTGCATAAATCTAATCTTGTTAGCAAAAATTTTTCTGTTATTTAAMCAACTTTGAATCTGGCCAGCTTACCAAAATATGTTATGTATTCTGCATAATAACTGAGTAATTTGTATTCAAATATATTCATTGTAGACAGCAATTGTAGAAAGGTAAGAACTTGCTATGGCATATTTTGTTAATACAGATAGCTCTATCTTGCTATAATGGAAAAAGGAAGCCCATTTAAAACACCATTAATCAACAAAAACCACTACCCATGCTATGTTTTAAAAATATATTGAATTTTAGAACTGTACTCAATTAAAATAAAGTACAAATTAAGAACTGGAAACCCATTTAAGTCACAGAAAATAAATAGAACTCACTGAGTATTCAATTTGTCACCTTTTCTTTTGGAAAACTGGAACTGATTCAAGTCAGCTAATGACTGGGCCATAAAATTGTTCACCCTGTATGCCTCTACTGTAACCCCATTAATGGCCGGCTGTATTCATAAATTAAATCAGCAGAACAGTAAGCATGGACAAATAATTAAAATAAGCCCTGAACCCTGGCTGCTGGATATTTTTATAGCTGGCAGGTTGAACAGAATTGTATATACTTCACTGAACACTCTTAAATATCTGTTTCTAGAAGTGAAAATTGCTTTTTTTCCCAGCTAAATATCGTCACACACGAGGCAGGATCAAATGTTTAAACAGAACCCAGTTGGACAGGATCTCTTGTGTTTTCACTCTTTAAAAAGTATTTTTTAATCGCAGAGATGTGTTCAGTTAGACTGAATACAAACAGATTGCCACTACCTCCTTCGGAAAGAAGGTGCAAACTCTGTATGAATCGTCTGAATTCACTGGCAGTAAAAGAAGGCAGAACTAATATATATTTTAGACTTGCAACTGAATCCTTTAAAAAACTTACTTTGTGTAATGTCTGTGTAGACACTGTAAAATTTGCATGTTTTCCCTGTAATGTGCGGAAGCCACGGCACATTTGCTTCTTGGGTAGTGTATAAAATAATCACTTCAGGCTGCTTCACTGACTAGTGAGTATATGAGTGTGTAAACATATAATTGCAAAAGGCTCCTTACGTTTGCAATTTTTAAATCAATTCATATCAGCAATGTATTTTCAGGAAAAAAAATCTAGGGAAAATACTATACTGTCATTTAACATGACAGCTCCGGATTTCCGACATAAGTAAAGCACGAGAAAAACTCTGAGCTTCAGCTTGTTGGTACTTAGCCAGGCAGACATCCATTAACCTTGGTGGTGGTGCCACGGCATTGGATAGCGCGTGAAAACATCCACTTGGTTTTATTTTCTTTCTACGAGTGTAACACACTACTCAGATCCTTTCCCCCAAGCCCACTGAAGTGCAGCAGAAAATCTGGTAATTATGGCAAAAATATGGGCAACATTTCTAGCTGCCAGTCACTGCTGAGGGGGGAAAAAAAAAAAACCTTTAATGAATCTGGAAATTTATAGAGAACACGAAGCTGGGAAGGCTAAGATGTGGGGATGCATTCTCCTCATGGGTGGATGCAATTGCAGGTGCTGAGCCTCGGCGTGCAGCAGGTCAGGTACCTCCCGCTGTTCAGAAACTGACATTTCTGAAAGCCTCCTGTTAAACTCAACAACCGGTTTCGGTACCGGGAGAGCGAACAACTGTTCCCCATCTAGATCCAAGATCGGGCTGGATGATGCTTGAAAGAAACCGGGCATTTTTCAGGCTCGTATCAACAGGTTCCTCCCCAGCTCCCCCGGGCGCGGGCACGCCCGCCCCCGCCGCGGACCGGCACGGCGCCCCCCCGCCCGCCCTCCCTGCCAGCCGCGCCGCCGCGGCCGCCTTCCCCGCTCGGCTCGCCGCTCCCGCCCGACGGCTCCCGGCCCCACACCCCCGCCCCTCCCTCGCAGCGGGCTCTGCCGCCAGCTCGGCGGCGGTGGGGTGCGCCCCGGCCAGGGACGAGCTGCCTGCCGGCCCCGGGGGGGCCGCCCCAGCGGGAGGTGCCCTTACCTCCCGCCGCCTGCCCCTCTCCGGGGGACCCGCGCTCTCCCCGTCGGCCCGGACGAGGGCAGACGTTTGGGTGAGGGGCTGCCCCTCCCGCCGCCCGCCTGAAGGGAAGGCACCCGCCTCCCGGGGAGGAGCGGCGGCGGCAGAGCCGCTGCCCGCCCGGCGGAGGCGCCCCGGCGGCGCGCCCACGCCCGAGGGCTCGCGGGGCAGGGCCGAGCCCCATGGCGCGGAGGAGGAGCGGCCGCAGCAGCAGCCGCAGCCGGGATTGGGGGCCGCCGGCACCGCCCGCCCGGCGGGGGGGAGGAGGCGGCGGGAGGAGGAGCGGCGGCGCGGGGCGCAGCGAGCTGGCTGGGCTCGGAGCGGCTGCCCCGGAAGATGGCGGCGGCGGAGGCGGCCGCTGCTCCGGGCGGCGGGGGCTGCTCGCCGGCGGGCGGCGGCTCGGTGCCCGTCCTCTTCTGCTTCTCCGTCTTCGCGCGGCCCTCCAGCGTGCCCCACGGCGCCGGCTACGAGCTGCTGATCCAGAAGTTCCTCAGCCTCTACGGGGACCAGATAGACATGCACCGCAAGTTCGTGGTGCAGCTCTTCGCCGAGGAGTGGAGCCAGTACATAGACCTGCCCAAGGGCTTCCTGGTCAGCGAGCGCTGCAAGGTGCGCCTGGTGCCGCTGCAGATACAGGTGAGACCCGACGGCGGGGCGGCGCCGGCCGCCACAGGTGTGTGGGCGGGCGGGCGGGCGAGCAGCCCCGTCCCGCTGCGGCTGCCCGGCCTCCCCCGCAGCCTTCCGGGGTGAAGCGGCAGCGAGCTGGGGGGCGGCGGCCGCCGGGGGAGCCCGGAGCGGGCTGGAGCCGTGGGCAGAGCCCCGCAAGCCCGCCTTGACTTACTTCTCCGTGGAAACTTTTGTTTTGGGGAGGCGGGTGCGCTCCGCGTGTGGTAACCGGGCTTTGCCTTCAGCGGGTCAGAACTTACTTGGCCCCATGAATGCGAAAATAGCCCGGTGGCTGAAATAATCAGTACTTCTCCTCTAAAACAGGCGGCTGGTGCTAACCCAGCCTTACCCGGAGGTAATGCTGCTCGGTGGAAGCTCAAAGGGTGCCGGTGAAGAGGGCTCTGCCAAAGCTCAGTCTCATGGCTCGTAGGTCCCTGGGACTTCTGTATCCCTTCTTGCCCCAAAAAGCTCTCTCCGATTTACAGGTTCATAACTCACTAGTTTTGCGGCCATAAACCAGGAAACCAGACTGCCAGACAGATACAGTACGTGTGTTTCATACTAAGATACCTTTATGCACACTGGAGGTTCGTGCCAGTTATGCTGTAATAGTTGCACTCGAGGGGAAAATTGCTTTTTCCTTTCTTCAGCATCAAAGAAGTAATTTTTTTTTTAAAAAAACAAAACACAGTTGTTGTTTTGATTCAGAACATTCTTCTTAATTTATGATTAAGTTTTAGTTTGTTGAGCCAACAGTAACAACAAGTTGAAAGTGATGTCATAAAAACTGAAACATTGCTGGTCTTCTCTTTATGTTTCCAGAAACAGCCTAATTCACGCTGTTTGTAAACCCTGCTTAATCGTAGTGTCTTGAACCCGTAAACTCTCAAGGTGGCCTGTTCGCTTAGACTGTACATCAAGGATGCCGTTGGAGTCTTTTGTTCTTTCCTTAACCCTATGTATGGAAAGAGTGGTTATGAAGACCAAACTAGTTTAATAACTTATTTTGTCATTTATTATTCATTTCATCATTCTTCACTCATCGTGTTCTGTTTAGAACCTTTCTCCTTTGTGTGTTGGAAACAGAACGGATGGGGGCCCAGCCAGAGAAACTGGAAAGGATAGTCTCTCCAACTTGCAAAGAGTTGGTGTGGGTGTTAATTCAAGCAAGGATTTTAAAAACAGAATTTGTGGCATCTGGGCGTGTAACAGTGGTGCAGGTCAGAATTTTGTTTCTTTCTTGGGCGTGCAGATCACTGCTCTGCAAAGACACTCTTGCAGATGGCTTCTGCACTGAAACTATAAATGCAGCCTGAGCATTCGTAGCAAGATGTACATCTTGGTGTAAAAGGTCAGTGTTGAGACATGGAATGATATGTCATTCCCAGGGTGCAGATGCACTATGCAGCTTTAACTGACTGCAGGGATCCAGGATGAGCCAATATTTAATGCATTAATTGCCTAATTGATTAGCTGCTTTCACTGATACTGTTGCAATTCTGTGACAATAGCAACTGTTGATGTGAAAAGGGTAGTACTTGTGTAGTATTTTAGTTGCCTCCTTGATGTGCTTCAGCAGCTGAGAATGAGCTGGAGACATCACAATGATGCCAGTCAGCTCGTCTTAAGCCACTGGCAGGTGCTGATCGGAGATCACTGGTTTGGGGAACATTTGGTCTGATACAGTCACAGCTGCGCTTTTTAAGACCTTTAGGATTTACTGATGGGAAGATTATACTTTCTGTATGTTGATTCATGCACTGCCACTATTGTGTGCCCTTTTCTCCCCCGCCGGATGTTTTGTCTGCAGTTACACACGACATGGGTTTGTCAACTCTGCATGTGGCATAGTCAGCTGAAATATGATTTTGAACGTGTCTTTCAAGAGGGACAACCTTTGCTCACTGAAGTGATTAGACTTGCATATTTGGAAAAATATATTTGGTTTAAAATTAAGATCACAGATACTAGCATCTGTATCCCTAGACAACAATTTCACTGTTTTTATGTGCATGCTGTACAAAACACATGTATGCGTTTAGTTAGGGATAGCATTTTAACCCCTCGGGTGGYAGTGCCCGTGAGCTCTGGAAGGATATCCTCCTGTTTTGATTCCTGAGCAGACCTGTCATGGGAGGATGCCTTTTGTTGCAGTAGCTCCAGAAATGTCAGCACCAAGCGGTGTTTGACGGGGCTGTTTCAATGTCCTGTCCCTGCAGTTGAGGGGGGCAGTAATCTCACAGAGAAATCGCCGTGCTGCTCTCGGAAAGCCACTCCACGCTACTCAGTTCGAGACTCGATCTGTATGGGGACATTTGCTCTCCAGTCGTATTTGTGCCTTTGTACTGTGCTCGTATATGTACATTTGTTTGGTTTAGCTGTCCTGGCACAAAACAGCCACTTGAACTTCTAGTGGCCACCCAGTGTTAGGCAGGCTGGTGGGATGCAGTAAACCCTGATGTTCAGCCTGGCTGCCGCTCTTCAAACTCCTCAACCACAGACTTGCAGTGAGGAGGGACTTTTCCTTTGGCCTCTCCCAACTGGTGAGGAGGGTATTTGCTTGCAACTTGAGGGACTGAGTACTAGCAGAAAGGAGTCGTCTGCTTTTCATGAATTTTACATGTTTTAACAGAATAATATTTATAGCCAGGGTGGGGGAATGTGGGACCACCTTAACCTCTTCTAACTCTAAATGCAGTTAAATAGCGCTATTAAAAATATTGTGTTTTGCTGTAACTGTTGTAGCTGCCTTTGGAGGGGAGAAGCAGTAAGGAAAAACACTTTGGAGATGTCAGAAGACAAGACAGCTCTGCTCATTACAGCCGTGTAATAGAGGGGTTCAGGCAGCATTCGAATATATGCCCCAGAGAGGCTATTTCACTGTCGCTGTCATAACTTCAAGGTGACTTCCCTTCAGCAGTACTTGTGCTCTGCGTTTACAAACTTGTAACCTTAAGATGCTAGAGCTAAAATGATAAAATTATTATTGAACTCATTACATAAAGCACCTCTACTTCAGAGTGTTTTTTTAAGACATGTTGACGTCTCAGGTGTATCTTTCTTGCAGAAAGCTGCTTGCAGAACGATACTTATTTGTTGCTGAAGGATAAGGTAAATAAAATAGAACTATTTATGCACAGATTTTCACTCTTTTTATGCATATCTAATACTGCTACATTCAGATGCTTTGGAAATAGAAGTAACATTAACTCAGGAGCCTAAGTCCATTTTCTGAAGACCAGGAAAAGCCAAAGCATAAATTGCAGGATATGAGTCAGGTGAGGGGAGTTGTTTGCCTTTTTTTTTTTTTTTTTTTAAAAGATGCAATTATACATTCTGATACATTAGTGCTACAATTAAATACAATGTTTCTAAATAAATAAATTAGGCAAAAAGCAGCACCTTAAAGAAGGGTTTTTTTCAGTCCTTCCTTAAAAAAGGACTGAAAATATTGAAAGGGAGGTTTCTTCAAATCCAGACTCCTTGTTTGTGTATCTTTACTCTGCAGCAAGCATTTTGGTCGTTTTGGATTTTGATGAAGAATTTTGTACTGTCTTAATTATATGAACATCATGTGCTTATCTAACTAAATCTGTCCTTTTTAAATGCTGAATTGCACATAAAAGGTTGCACTTTGGCTTAGCATAAAATAAATATTTATATTCCTAAGTTGAACCACTTGTAACCTATTTTTCCCTTGAAATACATTAAACTGAATTTCTTCTTTTTTTTTTTCCTTTGAAAGATAAGCAGCAAAGTAAAACTGAATATTACACATTTCCTTTTAGAAATAAAGGAGAAGAAAATATGATAGTCAGCTTCTTTTTGTTGTTCTCTTTTTATGCCGTCCTTGGAATACCAAGGCTGCGAGGTCCTCTGCTCTACCCTTTTAGTGAGTAACCTTGGCAAGAGATTTATGAGGTGACTAGTGGTATCACATGGGATTATTTATCTGCTTC
The DNA here is from genome assembly GCA_030449065.1 of Oceanodroma leucorhoa. Taxonomy (NCBI): domain Eukaryota; kingdom Metazoa; phylum Chordata; class Aves; order Procellariiformes; genus Oceanodroma; species Oceanodroma leucorhoa. The sequence continues at coordinate 733,313 of JASVER010000167.1, forward strand.
CATTTTCTTGTTCATTACAAATACTGGGGGGAAATTGCATTTTTTGTGTGTAATGGTTCCCTGAATTTTGAACAGGGAAAGTACAGATAAAGAGCCAGTATATGTGAGTATTTTTGTAAAGCTGATTCTGTAATTGCAGTACTTCATCACAGTCACGTTTTGTATGATTAATAATAATCAGCAGAGATTAAGTAGATGTGAAAAAACACCTGTCCTTTCCAACCTAAGCCTTTTCTAGAGTAGGATTTAAAGCTGTATGTAACTCGTGACAGCATACCTTTAAATCCTGGTCTGGTCAAGGTCCTAGAGATGACTTCTCTAGCTGGGTAAAAGAGCTGCATCGGGTTACGTGTCCATCTGACGTACCTATTCTGGTTGTGCTGTGGATAACTTCCAGCTGGAGGGAAGAGAGTCCTGGTGACTAACTAAGAGGATGAAGCGAAACAAATAGAAAAGCGCATATACTGTGTGGGAACTTGAGGTGATTTGGGTGGTGGTGTGGGGTTTTTTTTTGTTTTTTTTTGCTTTTAAATTTAGGTTGTTTAATGTTATCATGGCTGAGTAGATGTCATCTTTGGGGTGGATTCACACATGTGGCTGCAGTGGCTCACCATCCTTGCCCAGCCTGCCTCTCCTCGGAGTGAAAGCAAACTGGTGCTGGCGTGCCGGCCCAGGGTTTGACGTTTGGCTGTGGGTTTGCCCCCAGCCCAGCGGTGCTGGCAGTTGTGGTTTTCACTGTCAGGGGATGTGTGAGGTGGAGGTGTCCCATGTCGCTGACGCGGTGTGGCCGTGGAAGGGGAGGATGGCTTTAAGAGCAAGTGAGTGGTACGACTTAGGTGGTATATTGAAGAACCAGTAAACGGAAACTTTTCTTTATGCGGAGCAGATACTTCTGTGAATTTATTTATGGACTGCGTTAGCTACTATTTACGAAAATTTCAAACTGCTTTCTGCTGCGCTCTGTCCTTCCCACATCTGCTATTCCAGGTAACACCAGCAAGTGTTGATTTTTTGATCTTGCCATCTATTTCTTCCGGTTTCTTCTTGTTCTGCCATGTGTTGCATGGTTCAATTCAGACTGCAAATTAATCAGAAATAAATATGAAAATCAATATAGCAATTATTTGTGTTAGATTTTGTAAAAGCTTTTCTTCAGCAAATATCTTGTTGACCCAACTTTATTTTAGAGTGCTGCTGGTATTAAACTGAAGGCATAAATTAAATCATATTGAACCAACTTGATAATAGAGGAAGGCAGATATAAGGCTTTTGCTCCAGCTTCCTGTGATGTTTGTCATAAACACATGAGATTATGGATTCAGTGGAAGTCTGTAATGAGGATACTCCCTGGATGGAAAGGCAGTTGGTTTTCTTCTGTGCTTCACTGTCAAATCAGAGTAATATTGAATTTGGCTCTATAAGATCTGTTACGAATTCACTGTTTGTAAATGTTCCATCATCCGTGTCATTGCCGAAACTTAGGGCAAATACTGTTTTTGCAGAAGGTGTCAATCTGGGAGGAGCTGCAACCATCTGAGAGAGCAGAATTCAGGCTTTTCATGGCAAGTTGAAAAGACTTATTCCAATAAGATGCAGTTCAAAATGCAAGCAACAAAGGTAGAAATAATTCCTACACTAAGGTAGAAATAATCAACTATGCAAATAAAAGATGAGGAAGAGTGCAAGGGATGATTTTTGAGGTTAAAATGCACTTCAGGAGTCTAAGTATCATCAATTATGAAAACAGCAAATAGCGTGCTGGAAAGTACAAATTGAACAGGGCCTGCAAGGGCTATGAATTGATCGATCTTCTCTGAGGCTTTACTAGCCCTGAGAAGTATTATGGGCAGAGAAATATTACTGTTATAGTAGTATGGGGTGCAATTTGAAAAGCACCCCAGGGAGGGCAATGAAAATGATTTGAGTTGTAGGAGGGAAGACTGAAAATATTAGATATGTTTTAGAATAAGGGAGGGGAGGGGAAGGACTAAAGGGAGACCGGATCTGAGTCTTGAGGTATGGTAATACCTGTTTGTGCATGGTTATGCACGTGAAGGAAGATGGTAATGCTCTTGTGTTTAAAATCCACCATGGACAGAACTGGACATAACGCTCTTAAATGGCAACAAAGGAGCTGTGGGTGAGAAAACACTGCAAGGTAAAAGTAACAGAGCTGTGGGGTGGATTGTATAGGAGCTCTGTAAATCGTTTATTGCTGATGGGTCAGACCAGGTAGGTATCTGTGAAGAATATTTGCATTTGGTTGATCCTTCCGTAGAGGCAGACTACGCAGCTTCTTGAAGGCCTTCCTAGTCTATTCATACTTGTTCCTCCGCTAAGGATGGTAGTGCCATCCACTGCCTTGGCATAGGAAAGTGTATACTAAGGCAGTAGGTTGACTCCATGTAGATCACTCTACAATCCGTGATGGTTTGCAGTAGTTCAAAATGATCTTAAAAAAATTAAAGTGGTGGAATGATTTATAGAAGAAGATAATGGTCTTTGCTCGTCATATAAATGCCAAGACAAAATGACACTTTTTTTGAGTAGGAGGCACACTTATAAGTATTGTCTATTCCAATTGCTCGATTTTTGCTGCTAAGCAGTAGGAAAGCTAAATGTCATGATTGACTGCTCTGATGGTAGTAAGTGCCAGAGTTAGAATGGGTCATGGTAGGTGCTCGCTGTGGTTTTGAATTGTACGTTAGTATGTGCAACTGGCTTCTCCATTGTTCAAGCACATAGATGGATGGTGTTCAAGAACAAGGCAGTTATTCAATATTTAATTTTATTTTCAAGCATTCTTGGTCCCAGGCCTCATTTATTACATGGTGTAAAATTGCAGAAGTGTCGTTTGGGACAGATATCTAGAGGCTGCCTTCCCTAACTCCTAAGCAAAGCCAACTCCTGATTAAACCAGCTGTCRCTTTGCTGAATGCTGAAAACCTCMAAGGATGGAGATTCCACCACCCGTGGTAACCTGTTTCAGGGCAGTGTAGTGAAAAAGATTTCCCTATGCCTGTTGTGATGCTCTTCTGTCTTCCTGTGGCATCAGTGGGTCCAGTGTTAGAGCATCTGCTTTATGGTCATTACTGCATTTGCCTTCGTAACTGCTTGTATTAATAGTATTGCCGTTTCGCCCATGAGGGCTGGAGGAACTGCGGTTATGAACATTTGCTGTTTTGCCAGTAGCGGTGTGCTGAATCTGAGAGGTGTGGGAATTTAGCATTTACAATTATAACGCACAAGTAATTTTCACAACAGTTTGAACACGCCATTCACAATGGTTGAGCGTGGCCATTACAGTATTTTTTTAGCCCTGGAAATTGACATCAAAAGTGTTTTACTCAGGAGACATGTGGTGACTCAGTGAAAGATTTGGGACTAATATTTGAGGATTCCTGATTCCCTTGTGGTGAGTTGACCTTGGCTGGCTGCAGGTGCCCACCAAGATGCTCCATTATTGCCCTTCCTCAACAGGGCAGGGGGAGAAAATATGACAAAAAGCTCATGGGTCAAGATAAGGACAGGGTGATCACTTACCAATTACCGTCACAGGCAAAACAGACTCGACCTGGGGAAATTAATTTAATTTATTGCCAATCAATAACAGAGTAGAATAATGAGAAATAAGAACAAATGTAAAAACAGCTTTCCCCCCACCCCTCCCTCTTCCCAGGCGCAGCTTCACTTCTGACTTCTCTACCTCCTCCCTGCAAGTGGCACAGGGGGATGGGGAATGGGGGTTGTGGTTAGTTCATAACACTTCATCTCTGCCACTCCTTCCTCCTCACACTCTTACCCTGCCCCAGCATGGGGTTCCTCCCATGGGAGATAGTTCTTCTCGAACTTCTCCAGTGTGGGTCCTTCCCACAGGCTGCAGTCCTTCACAAACTGCTCCAGCATGCGTCCTCTGCGGGGTCACAAGTCCTGGCAGAAGACCTGCTCCAGCATGGGCTCCTCTCGATGGGGCCACAGGTCCTACCAGGAGCCTGCTCCAGTGCGGGATCTCCACGGGGTCACAGCCTCCTTCAGGTGCATCCACCTGCTCTGGCGTGGGGTCCTCCACGGGCTGCAGGTGGCTGTCTGCTCCACTGTGGACCTCCATGGGCTGCAGGGGAACCTCTGCTCTGGTGCCTGGAGCACCCCCTCCCTCTCCGTCTCACTGACTTTGGTGTCTGCAGAGTTGTTTCTCTCACATGTGCTGCTGTTGCACAGTGGGTTTTTTTACCCTTTCTTAAATATGTTATCACAGAGGTGCCACCAGTATCACTGATGAGCTCAGCTTTGGTCACCAGTGGATCCGTCTTGGAGCCGGCTGGCACTGGCTCTGTCTGACATGGGGCAGCTTCTGGCATCTTCTCACAAAACCCACCCCTGCAGCCTCCTCCCACTGCCAAAAGCTTATCATGTAAACCCAATACATCCCTACTCTTCCAAAATACACTATCTTACAGATTTTGTAATTTTGTTTTAATTTAAAACATCACAACCTCAGCTTGCAGAAAATGAAGTGTATACAATTAATGGATATTTCCCAGAAGGAGTTTATTCAATTTGATTTATCAGTCTGCTGAAAAGCTCCTGAAAGGATGTAATTTCTCTTGAATTGCCTTACAACTAAATGGTAGTATGTAGCTGCTTTCTTTCCCTGTAGCCTCCAGCTGAAGCCTTATCCTTTGCTTCTGCAGGTAGTGCAAGTAATTTCATACAAATACAAAGCACTCTTTCAAAGTGTGAGAAAATGCAATCTTTGATTTCTTTTTTCTTACCCCCCCTACTACCCCACTCAGTAGCCTGTATGAGGGAAACTATGGGAGGTTATTTTTATCATTAAAATGTATTCTAGTTTCTGTTCATAATACTGACAAGCTTCCCTGCTTTCATTCTAGCCTTTGGACTTTCATCAGACTTGTGCTAAAAGATTGCATAGACAAAACCAACTGACTACACAATGAAACTTTTGAAAATATGTGTATATACAGTATTGAAAGCAAGTGGAAGTCTGACTTTTTTCTAACTTTAATTTATCCTGATTTTATGTCATTTCCAAGAGTTGTGGATTTAAAAATGAATTTGAGGAATGTAATTTTGCTGTTGGTACCTCTTATTTTTTTTTTTTTTACAGTACTTTAGGCAGTATGCTCCTCCGCCCCCCTTCAGGGTTCAGAAGTTTCCATGTACATTTACATTGACTTGTGTCTCCCACCTAATAAAATCTTGATTACCTGTTGATGACTGAACTATACTGTTCAGTCTCAGCCATTCATTTGAATTTAGAAACATACTGAAATCAGGCTTGAAAAACCTTTCTCCTATTTTGACTTAAAGTAACATAAAGCTGTTACCTGGCAGAGCGTTGCAGACTCTTTCTCATTCTGCTGCTTTTCTGAAAGGGTCTTCACTGCCACTGAAAACATTATTTTGTTTTTCAGATGACTACTTTGGGCAACCTGACACCCTCAAGCACTGTGTTTTTCTGTTGTGATATGCAAGAGCGATTCCGGCCTGCCATCAAGTACTTCGGTGATATCATCAGTGTGGGCCAACGACTGGTATGGTTTTTGCTTTTGTTCTTGTAGTGAGTTTTGATCACACATGTAGATTAATATTTTATACACAGCCAGTTTACTGGTTTTAGGTAATTCAGTTTCAGGTAATAACAATGTCTTTGCTATTATCATTCTTTAATAATTTCTTTTCTTGTACACTTTCCTCTCTCCCCCCTTGCAGCTCCAAGGTGCACGGCTCTTAGGAATTCCAGTTATTGTAACTGAACAGTATCCCAAAGGTCTTGGCAGCACTGTGCAAGAAATTGATTTAACAGGAGCTAAACTTGTTCTTCCCAAAACAAAATTTTCAATGGTGTTGCCAGAAGTCGAAGCAGCATTAGCAGAGATCCCTGGAGTCCGCAGCATTGTCCTGTTTGGAGTAGAAGTATGTGCCTTGCCATTCTTGTACTGTTTTGTGGTAACGTCTGTTGACCCACAATAGTATTAAGCATTGCTTTCTGTAATTAAAAAAAAGTCAATTTATATTGCTTAGAGCTCAGATATCCTCTATAGATTATTCTTGTGTTATTTGTCTTTGATATTACCTCATAATAAAATTTGAAATGAGAGATTTGTGAACTACAGGTTCTTGTCTCAAGCTTGGTTGGCATTTAAAACCCACATTGAGTTCCCTACTAATGTCAGGGGTAGAAAAACACGTTTGAACCCTAATTAATGATGTACTCTAATTTGGCATTGTGCTACTCATGTTTTATAGTAATAGTTTGTTGGTGGGTTTTTTGTCTTTGATTTCTCCCCTGTAGACTCACGTCTGCATCCAGCAAACAGCACTGGAATTAATTGGCAGAGGTCTGGAAGTTCATATCGTAGCTGATGCCACYTCATCAAGAAGTATGATGGACAGAATGTTTGCTCTTGAGGTAAGTTTCTTAGTCAAGGCTTTCTCCACCTTGGGTCTATATGTTAATTTCCCTACTATTGTAAGCTTGCCCGGGTGGCCAAGAAGGCCAACGGCATCCTGGCCTGTATCAGGAATAGTGTGGCCAGCAGGAATAGGGAGGTGATCGTGCCCCTGTACTCGGCACTGGTGAGGCTGCACCTCGAATACTGTGTTCAGTTTTGGGCCCCTCACTACAAGAAGGACATTGAGGTGCTGGAGCGTGTCCAGAGACGGGCAACGAGGCTGGTGAAGGGTCTAGAGCACAGGTCTTATGAGGAGCGGCTGAGGGAGCTGGGGTTGTTTAGCCTAGAGAAGAGGAGGCTGAGGGGAGACCTTATCACTCTCTACAACTATCTGAAAGGAGGCTGTAGAGAGATGGGTGCTGGTCTCTTCTCCCAAGTAACAAGCGATAGGACGAGAGGAAATGGCCTCAAGTTGCGCCAGGGGAGGTTTAGATTGGATATTAGGAAAAATTTCTTCACTGAAAGGGTAGTCAGGCATTGGAACAGGCTGCCCAGAGAGGTGGTGGAGTCACCATCCCTGGAGGTATTCAAAAAACGTGTGGATGAGGTGCTTCAGGACATGGTTTAGTGGGCATTTGTACTGGGTTGATGGTTGGACTCGATGATCTTAGAGGTCTTTTCCAACCTTAATGATTCTATGATTCTATTCTATGATTCTATGATTCTAACAAGGAATGTCTAAGGACAGTAAGCAGTGGTCAAATGTAAACTTGAGAAGGGGTGAATGCTCTGATTCTCAGAAGAGCTTCCAGGATGGAGAAGCGTTACTGCCTTGTTTTTCCTCCCTAAATTATGATTTATTATGTGGAACCCAGTTTGGGACATTTGGATTCTAAAAGAGATTGTTTCATGCAATCTAGGTTACTCTGTATAACCATTAGCATTTTAGGATATTTTCTCGTGGAGCGTTATCTGTACAGCAGAGTAAAAGTGCTACAGAGCTTTTGGTTTTCTTGTTCCAAACAGTATTTGTTCTGCTGTTGAAATTGCTTGAAATGCAGTGGAATATAGTAAGTGATCGTGTTCAAAGCTCCTTCTTGTATGTCTGTCCCTCCCTCTGCTCTTTCTCATCAGTGCAAATTAAAGCTTAATCTCAAGACTCTGTGATTATAGTAAAGACTTCCCCCTCTCCCACTTTTCCCCCCTCCCCCCAGAATCTTACTATAATTAAATGTTGAGAAAGTGGAGATAAATGTAACAAGAAGATTTAAAAGCATGTACAACTATGTGGTAGCAAATTTATGCAAACGATTTTTTGATAGTGTACTCTGTCTCGCCTACAGGCATCACTGTTGGAAATCAAAACTGATATATACTTTAAGTATTGCAATTTTTGCCTCAACTACAGCACTTTATACTTTTTTCATAGATTTGGAGAAGGCTTTTAATTTCTTCTGGTTCTCATGAATAAAAGAATTAAAGGCTAACGGGAAATCACCAGCATATAGCGTTTGATGAAACCCATGACTTTTCATTAAGTGGAAGCTTAAGATCGTCTGTCACGTAAAGCATAGTGACGCACACAGAGTGCAGGAATGACTGAAATCATGGACTTCCCAAGTCAATGTGGTGCAGCAGCAGTAGTAGACCAAACAAATATAGAAAAACTGTGTTTGCCTTATTCTGTACGTCTTTGTACGTTTGATTATCACACTGTGTCTGCAAGCAGTTGGTTCAGTGTAACAGAAATCTAGTCTTTTCTGTTCTACATCTGTTCTACCTGTTTCTGCGGTGTGGATGCAACATATGCTTGCTGCTTTTCTTCATCTGAAAGACCACATTCTAAGAAAACTTTTCCTTTCCTTTGACATCATCCAGTGTGCTTAGCACATGCATCTCTTCATTCCTAAATCTCAAAACTGTATAAATTATACTTAGTCCTAGAAATAGAGTATAAGCCAATGCCAGCCTCTTTGACATGTTATGGTGTATTTTGCTTCTAAAGAGAAGACATTCTCTTTTTTCAATCAACATTTCTCAAAAGACAAGGTTCTTCAACAGTCTGTTTTTTCTCTCATCCGTACTAGTTAAAAGCAAAACCTTTGTATTCCTGGAGAAGTACATCTTGAAAACATCTCCGTAATATTTCATTTTGATTTCTCCTATTTTTCTCTTTTGTATGGGTATGTGGTTTAAACAAATGTGTGGTTGTACAGAGTAGGAGAGCTGGGGAAGCTATCTGCTTTGTTTCAACTTAAGAATATCGCAAAGCTTGCTGCCATTATTGCAAGCAGGAAGCATTGACTTGAGCCTAGTTAGTTTATCATTATATAGACTGTAGTGACGTATACTTTACCGGTCCTCTAAAATTAATAACTTTCCCCCATCAATTGCTTTGTAATTGAACAACTAAACAGCAGTGAACTGTGTCTGCCCTAGAAAGTTTGGAGCTTCTCTTTCCTTTAGTAATTACCATTGAAATCTGTCTGAATTTATATCAGACGTATCTATATCTGTATTTTCTGCCTCTTGCCCTCCCTTGGCTCATTCGGTGGAGCATGCAGTTGAGTAGAGGATGATGGAGGGAAAGCTGGATCTGTGAAGAGTTTTACTGCCAAAGCATCTGTACGATTGCTGGGAAGCTGATGAGGGGCAGGGGGTCAGCCTTTACTTAAAGATAACTTTGCTACATAGGCAACCACCACAGTCCTAAAAGTCCAAAAACTTTGCAATAAGTCCTGTGGCTTGGGCTACATGAAGCATCTCTGTGTTTAGTTGCACACTTACAAGATCTAGCAGACCTCTTTCAGATTTGCTTTTTATGCAGCAATGCTTTTTATTCTGTAGCCTGTGAGAACTAACTCAGGAGTTACTGAGGCTGTAATGAGATACCAGTTAAAAGGAGCTGCTGTTGTGCCAGTATGATTGATAAGGTCCGTAGAAGAGCTTTTCATTCTGTCTCCTGAGATTACTAGTACTAGCATGCTGTGTAGTCCAAAGACCAAAGTACTAGTACGTAACAAGCCCTGAAAGAGAAATTGTTACAATTCAGTTTCTTGCTTAACACTTTCAGCTTTGGACCTCACTATTTACTTTTTCCCCAGGCCTTTGAAATCTGCATGAGAGTGAAGAAACCTATCCTTGGGACCAAGGGGAAAGGGTTGTTAATATAAGAGGGGGTGGGTCTTCTGCATAGTAAGTCTGGCATGGGGAAAGAATCCAATCCAAGTAGGAAGCCTTATTTGTAATCCAGGGCAGCCTTTTTCCTCCGTAAAGTCTAAAAACAGTCACTTTGCATCCTAGCTTTATAAATGGCACCACTAAGAAATGCTGGTATGGAATTGGCAATACTTTTGTTAATAGGAGATGTTTTTGAAAATACCGTCTGTCTCTTTTACAAAATGTATACTCATTCACATTTGCAAGTATATCACGTTCTTCTCTCTGCTCTTTTCTCTTTCAGCGTCTTGCTCGTACTGGAATTATAGTTACTACTAGCGAAGCTATATTGCTGCAGCTGGTAGCTGATAAAGAACATCCAAAATTCAAAGAAATCCAAAATCTCATTAAAGCGAGTGCCCCTGAGTCAGGGCTCCTTTCCAAAGTTTAAAGAGGATGTGGAGGAAGCGGATCTCATTGTCATCTTTAAGGAGGACAGAAAGCTGTAAGCGCACATGTACACCTTCTTTCACTCAAAGTTTGGTAGAACTGTAAAATTAAAAATTGACATACTCGTGCTTGCCTTAGCAAAATTGTCTGGTTATATATCTGGGTGTCAGTATGTTCTGTTTAGTTACAGCTGTCAGAGGCTTTGGGTACCATAGGACCCTTTTGTTGTCAAATTTTCTTATTTATTTAAAAAACCAAAAGTTAACAGAGGTGCCTGCTAGTCTATACTATACACTGATTGTAACAGCTCCAAAAATTGCATATTTCTGTGACACCTCTTAATTGTGCCCTTTGTAAAAGTGTTCTATGATACTCTGTTTTACTTTTGTATTAATAGAAGATAATTACATATTGGTTAAAAGTTATGTGATACGCTTTAATGTTCTATGTAAATGAACTGTTTTAATAGGGCATAAGTTAAAACCAAGTAACATATATGGACTACACGTGCGCTTTTGTTCTCTAGGATAAAATTTAAGTGCTTTCCTTCATAGACAAGACACATAGATCAAGCAGCAGCTGATGTTTGATTGCTCTAGGTAGCTGAAGTCTGCATCATGACTTTCGATTATTCTGAAATTGACTGTCCAACCCTGTACTTCACTTAAGTGTACACAACAGAAAACTGTCATTTAATGAGTTCTTTATAAACAGCTGGTGTAAAGGCCTTCAGAAGTAGCAGAAGATTACCAAAACTTTAAATAAATTGGAAATGCTGAGGATATTAAAGAACAAAAGCTTTTCAGCTTCGAGTGCTCGATCTACTACTATATTTAGATCTATTTTGGAGATTTTTACCCCATTTTAGTTAGATTGAATAATTCCGTCTGATTTACTCATTTGGCCCAGCGAGCTCTGAAAGAAACCTCAGCTTCTCTAGGTTTTTGTGCTTTTTTTGTGGGCTGCATTTGGGTGGAGTTTGAATGGAATCTGGCCTAAAAGCATTCTTCAGAAAAATGGCATCTTTAACTTGATGATATATATATTTTCTATCTAGACTCAATCTTTTAACACATGATTGTTCATAAAGGCACTTCCTTCATGTTCCAGTGATTTAAACATTGTTGTATAAAGTTTACAGTGTGACTGAGACATCTATTTTTTTAAAAGAGTACTAGAAGATGTCACAATGAACACTGATTTTTTTGGTAGAAAACCAATTAGAGTACATGTATTGTTTTAAATTGCTTATTTTCCCCACAAGATGGCTCTAAAAGAATTGTTTCAGAGAGTTATAACCTTTATATGTTCAAAACAAATAAAACGTTAACATTTGCTGTCTCTTACTCTTGTGATATTTATTGAAGAGCAAATCCTGAAAGCTGTGTTTGCCATGGACCTTATTCTGTTTTGTGCAGCTGTGGAATTTCTATGGATGTCATGGGAATTTTGTGTAAAGATCAAGGGTGGATAATGTCTAATAATTCTTCTGTTCTGCGTCTAGTTACAGTGTTATTTAGTGCTCCAGAATATGAGGAATGAACATTATGCTTCAAGTTGGAGGCAGGGAGGGGAGTTGAGTTGAAGAACCATTGTCCTATGTCATTGACCTACTTTTTACCTTCTTTTGTGGTATATTAATCACGTTGCCTAGCAGTATAAAGTCCACTTACAAAAATCAACAGCTGTGCACAGAAATACTGTAAATTTCTTATGAAATAATGGTTTTATTGCTTTCTTACCTTTATGTGTTGATGATACCTAGAGTTGGCAATCCAAGGAAGAATGATAGGGTTTTTTATACATGTTTATTTTTGGAACAATATCGATTTCCTTAATAACAAATACATGGGTTTTTAAGAGATAATTGTATTTGTTACTAAAAATTTACCATTTTTATACAAACATAAGTTGGAGGACAGATGTCACAAGTTCCTTTGCACACAGTCCTTTTTCTTTCCTAAATAAGGTTTTTACCACAAAGGGAATCATTTGGTAGCAAGATGGCACTAGAGAAGAATCTATAAAATACACTCATATTCTCTGTGATGATTCCCCCCCCCCCCCCAGTATTTGCATAGCCTTCTGTGGCAAACTAGATTTTTGTCAAGGTCCTTAATTTGTGTTTTTTTCCATAAGCTTAAAAAAGAAGAATGCAGAAATACCCAGTGATATGCTGTAAAAGAGCTCTTAGCTGTGAATTTAGGGGCAGAATGATTGAAGTCTTTCTCCTTCTTTAGATGGGTGTTAATCAGCATCACATGGATCATTCAGATGAGATTCTAAGAGTGTTTATTTAAAAGGAATAGAAGAAGTGTTGCCATATTTCTCTTACGAAAGTAAGTTTATTCACAGGAGAGAATTTGCTTTGCTTCTTCATGCTCTAACTCATCTGTATTTTCTGTTCTCTGACAAGCCGGTGTTCCTGTGCAGAACTGAGCTGTGCGAGAAGAGGTCTGCAGGTTGTTGCATTATCTAGTGTAAGCACTGTTTTGCCCTGCGAGGATGTGAAATAAATTACTGAAATATCACGGAGGAGAATTGCTTAGGGATATACTCAGGTGGTTGTGAAGAAGCCTAATTCATCACTGTCTAAGGGCCAAGCTGTCCTTTATTTGAAGGCTTCACCGCAGCTATGGCTAAGCAACGTGATCGCCACCTGCTGTAGGTGGCTTCAGCGTAATTTCTCTTTCCTTGGGGAAGCAGAAGRACAGTCCTTGATGGAGAAGGCTGGTTTATTTTCCTCAGTAGGTATTCTGCTTCTGTGCAAAGTTGCTGATGTGTTGTTAGCCTCACTGGAGTAGCTGGTGTATAAATTCTACACTAAATATAATCATAGGCATGTGCGCGATTRGTTTTCCTCTGCTAAACCTTTACAAAGATGGGCGCTTTTTTTCTTACTGGGACAGTGTAGGTTTTGAATTAAAATATGATCCTGTCTATTCATAGAACCATGGTCCTTTTATTATTTTTCCACCTGYATGGTAATTTTATATGAACTAAAACAAGAAAGGTCTCCAGTACCCTGAAAATGGAGAATGAATAAAAAATCAGCTGTTGCTAGCCAATGTTTTCTATTATGGTCATAATAGAAATGGCTGGAGAAATGGTGCYGTGGGACTGCTCCACCATCATTTCTGCATTTGCCTGAGAGTAGTTCGCAGGCAAATSTGCACTTAAATAAATCATGCTGCTTATTGAGTAAGTTTCCTATTAGACATTAAGGTGGTGCCCTCTCCCTCCTGCCTCTCCCTCCCCCCCCCCCCGTATTTATTACATTACCTAAACAATGACATTAATCTATTAATCTTTCAGGAGACAAGAATTAAGATCAATCTTCTCTTTTTGACATGAGCACTTTCGTTTTTTCTTTTAAAAGCCTCATAGATTTTTTTTTTTGTCAAGATTTTTGTTAAACTGAAACTCTTCTACGGCTGCAGATTTGTTCTTTTATGTAAAAGATGAACATTCAATGCTTTGTTGCTTTAAAAACTTTGTTTCAATTAAACATGAAGTAATAGCTGGTGCTGTGGAGCCCTGAAGAAAGGTGAATTAAGGAGGATAATGGCTTTTACTCTGATAAGCAGTGATGCCAACTTGTACTGTTATATAGTTCACTTATTATTCTTCAGAGTATTTTCTACCATATTAAGTGCTATGGTAGTGACAGAAGATGTCAGTAATTTGTAGAAGCTGTTTTATTGTGGGGTTTTTTTTGTTTTTTTTCCCTCTGGATAAATCAGAGGTAAACTTTACTAGATGGGTGTAACAGATGTCCTTCAGATAGGTTTAGAACATCCGCTCTGCAAATGGGCTATGGCAGGAAGTCCTTGAAAAAAAAGTTCTGTTTTGATTGTCCAGTGCTGGTTTCTTCTTAATAGTCTCTGAAACAGAATACTTTCATGAAGCTGTTTTTAGACCTTTCTGTAATCTCAAGAAGTGCTTCTGGTACAGCAGAGGTTATGATTGAAAGTCTGCTGCTGCTTCTCTTAGGGCAGAAATATATGTATATGTAAAGATAAGGTAGAGTGTGGGATCTGGTCTTTTATTACTTATTTGAATTGCATAACTTTTTCATATGAGATAAAGGAATATTTGCAAAGAACTGCTGTGAATAGAAGGAATTTATTAAGTATTAGCATGCTTAGGTCAGCTTAATAGACTTACTAAAACCACCAGGTTTGGCAGCTCTCCTGCCACTGACAGCATTAGGCTTTGCTTTAATGAAATCCTTTTATCTGCTCAAGAGAGAAGATTGAACAAACAAATGAAGAGAGCAGTTAATAGAGAATAAGTGGTGAAGTGCAAAGGCAAAATGGAAAAGAAAACTTGTTTTCTAATTGTTACTGATTTTTTTTTTTTTTCCATGGGGATATTAAGAAGCTGGAACACTTATTAACATAGAGTTACACACCTTAAGTCTGCAAAAGCTGAGTAGGTAACAGCGGTCCTTGCCTCTGTCTTGCTGTGCACTTTATTCCCTTCCTGGACTGTTTTTACCTTGTTTTCATTACTTTATAACTGTCCAAAAAGCAGACTCTGCTAAGCTTTTTGGCTCTGAGTATTGCAAAAATTGCCAACTGGGAGGGTAAATATTTTGCTGTCAAAATAAAAAAGAAGGGGAAGGTGTTGGAGTAATGACTGAAGATCACCACRTACTCGGCACTGACATCCCCAAGGCAGGTGTGAACTGTTACCTGCACTGTGGTTTCAAGAGCAGGAATACGTACAATGGAGACTTGGACAAACTAAAAGCTTTCTGAAAACAAAGATAGCTCATCATAATTTGAATGATTTTACCTGTCTAGGACATGGATTTTTACAGCTAAAAGATCTTTGTACACCTAAAATGAAGTGAGTTAGAACTAAGTTGGTGCCACTCATCTCGCATTATAGGCAGGGGGCTGGATTGTTAGATGGATCCAAAATTCATTAGAGGTGGCCCCTCACTGTGCTGCCACAGGGAAGCCGACATTTGCAATTAATCCAAATGAGAATATTTGAACTCTTTTTTTCAGAAAGATTTGCCTGTTCAGGTTCACAAAGCTCTTGGTAAAACCTTAGTTCAGATGAACTCTTGAAGCTAGATTTTAAAATACCGTTCAGACCTCTGGAAAATCAGGTGTTTGGCTAGCACATTGTTTCCATAGTTCATAGGAACTTATTAAATTAAGTGTAATGCTACCATTATTTTGAAGTTCCAATATGTATCTGTGTTATTTGTGTCCCAATATAACACATTAGACATTCTGGCCTTCAGATTTGAATCCAGAATTTAAAGATTTCATTGGGTATTTTAGTACTTTCAATGGGCTTTGAATTGAGGCATTGCAGATAGGGACGGCTCCATCCAGATTTCTTCCCAAGTCCTAAAGCAGAAAACATTGCTGATGGGAAGAACCGGGGAATAAGCTATCTAACTGTTTACCAGAGTGTTTAACCAACTCATGGCATCAGTGTTTCCACTTTATGTCTTTGGCTAACTTAAAAAGACAAACTTGGAGTCCTTTCAGACATTACCTTTTTCTCTGTGTGTGYATATGTATAGTGACGTTGTTTAGTTTTGGTATATTTGTACTGAGGCACTGAAAATCTTGGAGTGTTTGTCATGTTGAGTAACCCCGCTGGGTCTTCCTGGTCAAAATCCTTTTAGCTAAGGAATCAAAGGATTACCATGTYGTCTGCTAGCAACTTCAAGGCTATTTCAAGACCCTTACACGAGAAAGACAATCTAAAATTGGGTGAACAATGCCATACAGGAAAGTGTTATCGCTGAAACATGGTAAATATACATTTATGCTCTTGGTGCCTACTGACTTGGTACTCAAGGTGCCATCACTTGCAAGTCCCATGCCCTAAATATCATTAAGTACCTACATAGTTCCATTAGTGTTTGGTAGATGTGTTTGGACTGGTAAGTATGATTAAAATGAGCAGTTTCACTAAAATTACTAAAAACACCAGAAACAACACATCACAGGAGATGTATTACTCATAATCTAGTAAGGCTGTGCTAACCAGGCAGAGTATTATGTTCTATATAAAGTTTCCTTATGCAAAAGAGAACACGTTGTAAAGATTTTAACTTGTACTTCTGCAACTTCTAGTGCAAGGATTAGTATATTAAAAATTCCAAGGTAAGTGAATAGTTAAATGGGTAAAATCTCACTCCCGTGTACTATATGGGAGTTATACTGTTTAATTCAGTGGGCCAGGCTGTTGGTCTCTGTGTTGGATTGGAAATAAGCATTTTACTGAGATCTGGCATAACAGCATGGAGCTGAAGCCCAGGACAGGGTTCTGTGCTCTGCTGGAACTGATGCAACCGGCTCCGATGGTGCTGCTAATTCCTCCCTGCTCAGGTTTCTCTGGCAAGTCCTGACACACTCATTAACTGTGAATAACAAAGAGGTAGGTTCCGAGTAGCCTGCCGCAAGTAGGTATTACATGGAATAAGTTTTAAGTTTTCATACAATTAAAAGGAAATCGGTGTCCTGCCATGTCGAGGAGCTGACAGGTAGTGTCTGCTATGACTGAACTAAGTGGGATATACTCAGATACATTTTTCATTCCCAGCTTCTATCTCTAAAGTTAAGAATTTTCCTTCCCCTGCCACCGCCCCCCCCCCCTCCTTTGACAATTGCCCTTCCTCTCCCAAAGTAAGAAGTAGAAGAGTTTTCCTTAAAGCTTGTCAGGAGAGAAAGAAGAATCTGATTTAATCTGCGTCATGGTCGGACTCAGGCCGTGAATCCATTACATTGCTATTACCATTGAATAGTATATATTGTAAACCTGCTCCAGTACAGTGAGCTACTCGATGGCGTCCGTGGGTGGCTGTGAGAGGAGATGACAAGAAGTGTTAGTGCTGGGACCATCCAAAAGCTCAGAGCAGGCTTTGCCAGCTCTAGGAGACAGACCTTTGCAAATGCACAGTCACTCTTGGGAAACATTGCAAGAAGCCTGTGAGAGCAAAATAGCAGATTTCCTCCTAGGAAGCAGAAGTCATTGAATGCTTAGATGCATCTCTCTCTACTGGGGTGAGATTAAAGGGAAGAAAGGCTGAAGTCTGCTAAGGAACCACTCTTCCCTCCTCAGTGATAAACATCTCCTCTCACAATTATGTGGAGGTAGAGCAAAAGGCTGAAACTGAAAAGCTAAAGAAGAGCAGTTTTATTGTTTCAGACAGTTATTTTATTTTAATGAGTACCCAGGAGGATACTCAAGCAATCTGCAGGCGGGGTTGAGACCAGCAGTGCATGACAATTCAAAGTCCCACCCTAGAGAAATATTGAAGATTTACCAAACTCCAGTTTGTAAAATGAGATAGGGTTAGACAATTTTCCTGAAAAGCCATGATTTGCAAGAGTCACTGTATTCTATTAAATGCTTGTCCTTAACCATATTTCAATGAAACGTGATTTCTCCTATAAATTTCTTTCAGAATGGCATATTTTAATATATTTTTTTTAATTCTGAATATTAAAAATTATGTTCCTATTACTGTTAGTTTAAAACAATTGAGTAACATTTAGCACATTTACATAGTGGATTTTCTGGTGAGGATAGCTAACGTGGTCTCCTTATAAAAATATATTTTCATATTAGAAAACCTCTGTATTTCATCTTTGCATGTGGTAAGAAGAGTGGCATTAGCCAGTATTATTCATTAACTAAAATCCATGCATTCCCAGTGGCAAACTGACTAACAGAAGCTGAAGTGCTGTGCTAAAGTAATTTCCTCTGTGAAAAACCTGTTCTAAGCACTCAAAGAGTGAGATGACAGAAAATATTTCTTGTAATGCATTGTGGTAGAAGCAGTTTAGGGTGTGTAACTAAACAAAACACAACTCCCTGCAGGGATATGTATTGTAGCAATGAAGGTACAATAATTTGAAGGTGGTTTAAATCAGCCTTTGAAGGTGACTGTTTTTTCTCCAAAGTAGGTTAGCTCAAGTAGATCATCTATATTTCCATTGCTCATCATCAATAATTTCCATTATTCAGGAAATAATTTCTGCATCATTTATAACTTGTGCTCCAACTAGACTTCAGATCATGGTTTTTAACATCACCAGTCTTGTTGAGAAAATTTGAGGTCTCTGTTCATGTGCCTTCAGTATGCTTTTATACTAGCGTACCGAGGAGAGTCAGAATGGTCCGCTGTGACTTGAGACAGACAGATTGCCCAATCCCTGGGCGCTCGGGTCTGGGCTGTCACAGGCTGTCGCAGCTGTATCTGATGTACTTCCTGACGCAGGGAGAGGCAGGCGGTCCTGCACCAGCGCTGCATGGCTGAGCCGGGGAGCTCTCAGGCAGCTCTAGTCCAGCCGCTGGCGCCGAAGCGTGTCTGTGACAGATGCCACGTAAAGTGGACCAAGCTATGACATCTGAGCAGCTTCTGAAATGACACAGCTTATAACCTGCTGACTGAGAAGAGACAGCAATTGRACCTCTCTGAATTATGTGCCTATAGAAAAAGATGGTTAGGGGCTGAATTTCCGCCTCTAGTTGTTCTAAAATTTCTCTTGTCTGTCCTCCCAAGCTAATACACAGGAGACGACCGCTAAACGCGTTGCCTACATCTTGACATTATACATTTGAAAAAACGTGTTCAGCTCCCAAACGGGATCTGCTGGCAAAGTGGAATTTGGTGGGTCAAGTGGGGCACAGCACCAGATTTTTTTTTGTATTGCATTACTTTAAGACGGTCCTTCAAAGCTTCAGTGATATACAGAAGAAGAAATTGCTGTCATTTCTGGTCTGTGGAACAAGTATACACAGTGGAAATTGTTGTAGCCAAAATTTAAAAGTATATATCGGCATAGAAATAGTAAGAATTTCTGGTATTATATACTTAATTATTTCACATTTTAAATCTTAAGTGGAATTTCGTCACTGAGTGTCGGAAATCCAGGATATGCAAGTATGCATCAAACAGAGTAGAACAGGGGCAGTGCAGGATTCAAAGCCAAGTACCAGTCATGTCTTGCAGCCATTAGCAGTATAATGCACTACTTACTTACTTGACTAATTTGTCCACAGAAATAAATCGATGTGAAGTGAGGAAAAAGTATGAAGTAAAGGTGACTTTACAGTGACATTCACACAAAATAAAGGTTCTTAATGAAACCCCACTGTAATATTGTTGGTGCCTGATGCAACCGCCGGCCCCCATAAATACTTTCAATGAATGTGTCTTCTTCTGTGTGTGTAGGGAACAATAAGATATTACTCTTTCCTGGAATAAAAACAAACAAATAAAAAATTTCAGAGTGCATGAAAAGGTATTTTGGAAACAAAATGTGAAGGTGCACATAGACTAATTCTTCACATCAGGGTTTTTGCGGACATTGAAGTGAAGTATGGGACAGCATCCTATTGCTTTACCACATACCACAAACTGTTTCTGAATACCAGTAGAATAAATGCAGTGAAAGATAATTAGGATAGTATTTTCCAATGTAACTTGAGTTCAAATACGTACTAGAACTTACCGAAAATCTCCACTTTACAGATGAGGAAAGTTACTTCATTTAGATGCTTAAAAAATTCAATCGGTGGTTTAAAAAACATRGGATATTTCAAACTATGCAGTTTTGGACTGATCCTGTCTAGGTCATCAGTATTATAAGTCTATTACCAGCATATGCACACAAGTAAATGTTTTTGATAATCTTTGCCGTTTCATAAGTGTACGCATGTATTATTAAAGTAGATTTCTTTTCATGTCATCTTTTGTTCTGCAACTAAGAGGCAATTAAAATGTCTCCCTGTTGGCCACTTACCTCCCATTGAAACTACTGGACATAGGTAGGCTGATACTTAGTTTCTTTGCAGATTATATTCTGGAATCCAGATTATGATCCCAGTTTATTTAGGTTAATGATCTGATAAACTCATGAGTAATCCCACTGATTAAAAAGAGATTAACAGTTTCAGGGGGTGCTATAATTTCACCGTATGTTCCATAAAGCAGGCTAAAATACTCTCTATTAGTGCTCATCATAAATCCTCGAGATCTTCCACTGTTTCCATAGTTTATAGTAAATTACATATGGCTTTTTCTTTTTTTCCTAGGGAGGGTAGATAATCCTTACATGCCTGAATAATGTGTGGCATAAACAGAAGGAAGCACATTCGCACCATCAGAATAATAATTAATGTTTAGTAATTATTATTAATACCAAAAGCATTTTTCCTGAAAGTGATAGTTGCATTCTTTTCATTGTTACATGCAGCCTTACAAAGACTTGATTATACATTTATAGTCTTTCTCAATACCTGATGGAGTAAACTCTTCTATACAGAATGCTACCTATTGCTGCTGTGTGAGACAGAAAGATCACCTCTGCATTACCACACTGCATCCTTGATCCCATCCTTGAAAAAAAATCAGTAGTATTCAAGGATCGATGAAAAGGTAACCCAGGAAGCTGATGGACAGGCGTTATTTGCTTCCTATACGCAGCAGTATAGTAAAGGGTCCAGTCTGGCTAGGTTTAACCATATTAAAATGGAGAGCTCAGTCAGTCACAACTGAGAGACAGCTTAGAAAGCTGTTCCTTGCTGCTTCCCAATTGTTAGCTGTTATTTTCAAACTGAGAGGCTGGTGCCTGGCTGTGTGTTATTTTGGATGCAGTAAAAATGTAGGAGTCTCAGGCACAGGCCAAATATGCAGTGTGAATATAATTTTTAAATGGTTGGCTTATTTAAACTAGTGGAATCAAAGGATATATTTGCTCTCTATATAAGCATTGGTAGGTAAATGCTAGGGAGGGAAAAAAACCATCAGAGCTGAAGAGTTATAATCACAAAAGAAAAATAGATCAGCCAAGAGTGGCTTCAGATTGGCAATTAAAGACAATTGGAAATCATCAGAAGAATGTGTTTCTGAAATATTCCTCCAGTGGAAGTAGTGGCACAAACCCTGACTGGTTTCAGATGGAATCTGCATGTGTAACCTGCATGTCAAATTCTGTTAATAAACAGGAATATAAGATATTGTTGCTTCCAATAGTAGGGAGCTGGTTAAAATTTAAATGGTGAGCCAAACTCTGAATATTTGCCACATCATGGAAGTGAGCACTTTGCATCTGCACAGACCAGCTGAGCCTGGCAGGCCTCCTCAGGGTTGCACTTGGATGATCGGTGGGTCAAGACTGTAGCCCTCAGCCAGCACTGTTTCAGACAAAACTGGCAACAAGCAATAAGACTTTTATGAGAAAAAAATCAGTCAGGGAGTTAAATCCAAGTCCCCTAATAAGCTCGAGATTTATCCTTGAATAAATATTAAAGTTATAAATAAACTTTTGTTTCTGTATGGATAGATAAGTCATTAATCTGTTTACACAGACATAATTCTATTATCACTTTTTAAAAATATATATTTAGGTTGCAGGACAGTATATCCTGCCAGATTCAAGAGCCTGGGAGAGGCGAGGCTGCTCAGCTCCACATCCCCGCGTCCAACCAGCAGCGAGGCTGGAGACGCGTTCCCAGCAGGCAGGCGCACACAGAGCACACGTACGCGCCACGTATGTACCTACACACGTGTCCGGACACACAGATCAGACAGACACCCAGAGCACTCACACGGACACAGGCAGCACCGAGACTCCCCTCTCCAGTGGAGCAGGGTGGGGGTCCAGAAGTGACAAAATACACACACGTATGGACGAGGTGGGTCCCTCTGGCAGCCGGCTCAGACCCTCAGCCTGCCCAGCAGCTGCCCCTGGATCCCAGTCTCCCCTGTTGCTGGCACCAGGGCATACAACCCCTGAGTCTCCAGCTGCTGGGACAGACTGTTGCACACGCATACACACACACACACGCATGCACACACACGCGCATAGGTGCACACAGAGATGGCTGGGACTCCCCTGTCCCCATAGCCAAACCCCTTGTGCTCTCGCCCTCAGAGACCGCCACACCACACTTATTCCTGGCCACTTCACCAGCCCAGCACCCTGTCCGGTGCCATCCTCACTGGCACTTGCACATTCACTTGCACACCCACTTGCACACCCATACCCACTGTGTTCGCTGCACCACGGACACGGGGCCCCCAGCCACCCTCTGACCCCAGCTGCTGCACGCAGACCCCGTATGTGTGCACACACACACACATATGTACACACACTTGTGCGTGCACACACATGCACACACATGTGCATACACACGTGCACGCATGCGTACATGTGTGCACACACACACAGAGCCATCGGTGACAGACTGGGGAAGGACTGTGGCGAGCAGCCAGGGCCGGCTGTGCTGGCCGGGCGCAGGGCATGCCTGACAAGTGTAGCCACGTAACAGCCCCTTACCTGCCGTCGGCCCTTTTTGCCCCCTTGTCCCTCATTTTCCCACTCCTGGTCCTCCCTAGATCACCTAAGCCCCCTTTTCCCACCTTTGGTTCCTCCCCAAATATCCCATAATAAATTCCATGGGATTCTAAGCTGCTTTTCCCTTGCACCCACAACGTGTCCCCTAGCCCTGGGCAGCAACCCCCCCCAGTCGGAAGCATGACCTGGGGGTGCTCCCGATGGCTGCTGGYGGWGGGTTTCATGCTGGGTGCGGGCTGGGGCTCTCCTGGGACAGCCCTGGGAGGGCCATGGCAAGGTGGTTCATTCCTCAGGAGCCCTTGATTTGGGTTTCTGCCCGCTGTCCTGTGCCTGGGTTCCTCAGGGTTTGTGTGATGGGCCTTTGACGGGCTGGTGGCCCCGGGGTGAGCCTGGCAGCAGCCAGGGCAGGGTATTATTTGCGGTCCCCCTCCTGCCATTGTCGCTCTGTGCTCCTTGGTGGGTGTGAAGAGGAGCTTTATCACATAACCTAACAAAACCAGTTCAGTAATCAGACATTTACAACATACCATACATAAAGAAAGCAAGTACCAAACACAAGGAATTTGATGACAAATTGTCTTTTACCTTCCAACTCACAAGCCCTTAAATACCCACGTAGTAGTGCGGGCAAATACTTCTTGCACTGCGATCTCTCATCTTTGCTTGTGAGAAAGCAAGTAACGATGGTGAAAGAAGGAGGAAACGCTTTCTTTTTCCCAGGGTGATTAGCTCTAGTCAGTCTGCCATTAGTTTCTTCATACTGCCCCATTACTGATTATTAATGATCAAGTCTCTTGGCATCATTTACTATTGTCTGAGAAGAAGAGAATGGAAATTAATAAATATTCAACCTGGGGAAAAAATGTCTGCATGACAGGAAATTATAGACTAGAAAAACTGGGTTAAGCTGGCAAGGCTGATAAAAGGCTGAAGCAGATCATTAAGGTACAATGACATTTGACAAATTCAGTCACATTGGTACCTATAGGCCTATGCAGGAAAACAGAAATCAGTTCTGTTCCATTCAATTTTTCTTCTATTTTATGAGTATCTGAGATAAAAGGAGGAGAGAGTTTGCTTCTTGCTTGGTGCTTACTTTGTAATGAAAACTTTTAATTAATATTTAAATTATGACCTTTAAACTCTGCTAAACAATGTTATCTTTGAAAGTAAAGCTGTATTTCAACACGAGTAACTAAATTATATTGGTTATGTTCTTTCCCATGACATYACAATGATGCTGTCCCTGGGGTATTTTTTGTAGGATTATACATCTTTGAATTTTTCATATGTAAATAGAAACATCTTAGATGTAATCATAAAATCAAGTTATCACATTGTGAGGTCTTAGATAAAAGTGTTCATTTTCAGCAGAATGTTGTTTCGGTCATATTAAAGCAAGCCAATTAAATTTCAGGTATTCTGCTTTTCAGACCTTTTTTTTCGTATTGCAAAATTACATGTACTCCTGAACACTTGCAGTAAGTACTAGAGTTTCTTTGGGACATCTCATGCAAGTGTAGTTTATCACATAAGAAAGTGTAAACTTAATTTATTCTTTTTGTTCATTAATTCTTGCTTATGTACTTGGCACAGGTAAAGCCTGCTTTAGTGCTAAAACTATTTGCTGTGGCAGTCCTGAATTGAAACCTCTGAGTGTTCAAGATTAAATGTAAAACTCCTATGTCTTCTATTATTAAATCCCCCCTAACCACACACACAAGCACACACACACTCATATGCCTTAACTGTGTGGTTTTGCTGACATTTCATAGCATTGTATTACTTTTAGAACGTCTCAGCAATAGAAGCCACTGTCCCTCCACAAGTACGCTAACCGCTTACAGATTATTCATTTAACTTCATAGCTTTTTGCACAAAGACCTTGATGCTGCAAATCCCTCGTGTAGTTTGCTCTTAACTTGCGTGATCAATGGTCCCATTAGCATTGCTTGGCTTTCAATTACAGTATCCTGAGAATGATAACAATTATTTCTTCACAACTTAGCTTAATGATATGGCCTTTAGTACCTTTTAAAAACCTATGTCTGTTATAAATCTTTATTCTTCAATACACACACATTCTGTTTTCCGTATCCTGTTCAAGTTCATGACATCTTTGTCCTGTTCTAACATGGCATTGCACTACATGAGTCACTACGACAGCAAACAGTCTGGGGACAGTCTTCACAGTGGTTCACCCTCTGTGCACACTTGTAGCCTGCAACCTCCAAGCTAATGCATCTTTTATGGTCTCGCGGAGGATGACAGTATTTTCCACTGACTTTACAGAAGTACAACTGTTTGGAAAATGTGACAACAAGGAAAATGTGAGTCCACATAGTCTGGTTTTAACAATAGCTCATTCTGACTCTCTTCACTAGGGAGCAACACAGGGGAGATACTTGCGAGTCAGATGCATAGCAGCTGGAAGACATAGATAYACACCAGGCTGCATGAGGTCTGCTTTGGGGTTGACCCTGAAGAAAACAYGATCTTTTAAGGGCATTGGATAGCAGAAGCAAACCAAGGAATGCACAGTTGCCCCTATTGCCAGCTTCCACAKCAAGCTGTGCTGGAAACCCAGCAGCTAGCCAGAAGTGTGTGAGGAGTTAATATGGGAGAGATGGGTGTTGTATTTTAGTCGCAGTTTAGCAGACCAGTAGCCATGGGGTTACCACTTCACAAAATAAGCATAAATACGATAATGGAGAGGGGACTCACAATCACAGTTTTGTTATTGTGCTCATTACTTCGTAAACAGTCACTTGAACTCACTGCCACACTGTGTTAATTGTCCAGTTAGTCACTGTAACTCACTTCACTTACCATAACTTCTTGAATTTAAGGGTGATATTTCTTTTTATCAATACATTTGACAGTGCTCTCAGGGATTTCAAAATTAATCAATTTCACTGATTAATAGATGCTCAAGAAGTTGTTAAGTAATGTTATGTCTCCAAATTCAGATGGAGTGGTCATAAACAACAATTTAAGGAATGTTCTTTAATTGTAAGGATTGTACGTGCTGAGTCTGTAATGCACAGGGTTTGATGTTAAGATTTAATGAGCACTTGACGTTCTCTTCATTAAGAAAAGTTGCCCACCCATCTAAAAAGCAGGTGCTTAAAAATAAGATAACAGAAGTTACTTCAACAAATATTTGCTGTGATACAGTGAAATCTATATATATACTGGACAATCAGAAAGCTGTTCCTCACACACTTACTGAAGTAAAGAAAACCCATGCTCAGAGCTGCATAATTAACTATGATTGGATTGTGATACTCAAAGGAAGACTGTAGTCAGTTAATAAAACCACAAGTACCTTGAAAGTGTGTTGTCTCAGGCTAATCCTTTAACTCCACTCATAGGTTAATCAGTAACCGTGTGAATGGTAGATTAATCACTGTTGAAATAGACACATGCAGTACTTTGGAAAACATTAAATGCTGAAAGGGTGAGGATATGGAGCAAAGTACGAGACAGTTAAATCGAGCAATGCTTCAGAGTTAAATTTTGATTCAGAGGACAATGCTTTTACAGGATATATTTAACCCTCAGAAGTAGAACCAGCCCAGGCTTAGAAAGCATCTGTATTTACATATGAACCAGTGTGATTTCTGGTTGTTCTCATTAGGAGCTCAGCGTGAGCATCTTTATAGCTGACCCTGCCAAAAAGGCCAGATTCGGAGCTCTGATGTGAGGTACAGCAATTAAAACACAAGTGTTTTTGATGTAATACTATGATATCTGATATTCTATGAGAAGACCAGTCATAGAGTCATAAAACTGTAGAATAGTTTGGGTTGGAAGGGACCTTTAAAGATCATCTAGTTCAACCCTCCTGTTGTGGGCAGGGACGTCTTCAACTAGATCAGGTTACTCAGAGCCCCGTCCAACCTGGCACTGAATGTTTCCAGGGATGGGGCATCCACCACCTCTCTGGGCAACCTGTGCTAGTATTTCACCACCCTCATCGTAAAAAGTGTCTTCCTTCTATCAGCCTAAATCTACCCTCTTTTAGTTTAAAACTGTTACCCCTTGTCCTGTCGCAACAGGCCCTGCTAAAAAAGTTTGTCGCTATCTTTCTTATAAGCCCCCTTTAAATACTGAAAGGCTGCAATAAGGTCTCCACGAAGCCTTCTCTTCTCCAGGCTGAACAACCACAACTCTCTCAGCCTTTTCTCACAGGAGAGGTGTTCCATTCCCTGATCATTTTCATGGCCCTCCTCAGGACCCGCTCCAACAGGTCCATGTCTTTCTTGTGCTGAGGGCTTCAGAGCAGTACTGCAGGTGGGGTCTCACCAGAGCAGAGGGGCGGAATCACCTCCCTCGACCTGCTGGCCATGCTGCTTTTGATGCAGCCCAGGATACAGTTGGCCTTCTCGGCTGCGAGCGCACATTGCTGGCTCATGTCCAGCTTTTCATCCACAAGTACCTCCAAGTCCTTCTTGGCAGGGCTGCTCCCAATCCCTTCATCTCCCAGCCAGGGGGATGTATTGATACCGGGGGTTGCCCCGACTCTGCACTTGGCCTTGTTGAACCTCATGAGGTTCACACGGGCCCACTTCTCAAGCTTGTCCAGGTCCCTCTGGATGGCATCCCGTCCCTCAGGCATGTCAACTGCACAACTAAGCTTGCTGTCGTCTGCAAACTTGCTGAGGGAGCACTCRATCTCACTGTCTATGTCATTGATGAAGATATTAAACAGTACCAGTCCTAATATGGACCCCTGCGGGACATCACTCATCACTGACCTCCATCTGGACATTGAGCCGTTGACCACTACCCTCTGGATGCGACCATCCAACCAATTCCTCACCCACTGGACAGTCCACCCATCAAATCCRTATCTCTCCAGTTTAGAGAGAAGGATGTTCTGGGGGACCATGTCGAAGGCCTTACAGACATCCAGATAGACAACATCTGTAGCCCTTCCCATGTCCACTGATGTAGTCACTCCATCATAAAAGGCCACTAGGTTGGTCAGGCAAGACTTGCACTTGGTGAAGCCATGCTGGCTGTCTCGAATCGCCTCCCTGTCCTCCATGTGCCTTAGCATAGCTTCCAGGAGGATCTGTTCCATGATCTTCCCAGGCACAGAGGTGAGACTGACTGGCCTGTAGTTCCTTTTTTCCCTTTTTAAAAATGGGGGTTATGTTTCCCCTTTTCCAGTCAGCGGGAACTTCACTGAACTGCCACGACTTTTGAAAGATGGCGGATAGTGGCTTAGCAACTTCATCCATTAGTTCCTTCAGGATCCGTGGCTGGATCTGATCGGGTCCCACGGACTTGTACACCTTCAGGTTCCTTAGGTGGTCTCGAACCTGATCTTCTCCTACAGTGGGCGGCTTTTCATTCTCCCAGTCCCTGCCTTTGCCTTCTGCGGCTTGGGCAGTGAGGCTTGAGCACTGGTTCGTGAAGACAGAGGCAAAAAAGTCATTGAGTATTTGAATAGTGCCTGAATTGACACATTGGTGCCAACTGTGCTTGGGTTCTTGCGAAAATAATAAAGATATGTGGGAAACAATTAGATACCACAAATCCTTTAAGGCATGACATCTTTAACGTGTGTTGTGCAATGTGTATTTATGTATCATCTGGTCTCTTTTGAACAAGAGTGCTGACCAGCAGTGTACCTTCTACTGCCAGCTGCCTGTCTGCCACAGCTTTGACTTTTGGGCATTAGGTCCCAGAGTACCTATTTCCTTTGCAATCACTGCCAAGGGTCAGGCCATCCACACTGTAATAGCTATCCCTCTTTTAATGCTGTCTAGGAAAAAAAGAAATAAAAGCCTTATCCATACTTTCATAGTGACACAGATGAGCCAGACAGAAGCCTAAGAAGGATTTTCTAGCAGAGAAAGAGGAAAATGGTGCAAGAAGGAGCCTGGGGGATGTTTTCTGTGAGGGTTGCTCAAAGGGGAGTGTTCTAACCCTTCCTCTACCAGTTTTGGTAAAAAAGTGATTTGAGGTAAAATTTTGTCTGCAAACTTTGCTGCAAAAAATTAACTTTTACATTTAAAGAGGTTTAAATTATCCCCCAAATTTAGCTGGAGATACAAAGTACACTTAAATTTTGCATTTGCAGAGCTCCTGTTGGGTGAGAAGCTATTTCACTCAGATATCTCTCACTACATTAGGTAAGAACTTTGTCTTGCCTCTTCTCTGGTACGACTTCTTGACATAGGTTAAGTCAAATACCTGAATGTTTTCAGCTAGAAAAACCAAAGGCACATGTGACAAAGAGGCAGTGTTATGAGGGGCTGATGCAAATCACATCATCTTCAATGGCTAAAGAATGGAATCTGTAAATTAGAAATATATTTTTGCTAATATGGGACAACAGAACATAGAAACATTTGAGCATTGATTATTGCTGCTTTGTATTATTAATAGTTTTCCAATGGTAACTACCAAGGACTAATTGGCACAAAGTTAACCAAAGTTCCTGTGGCTTTGGTTTTTGAATAATATCTAGTAAACTTGATGCATACTATTCCAGTAATAGTCTGATACTTCTTTCGTTTCAGGAGAAATATTTCCAGAAGGTGTTTTTTATTCAGTATTCAGTAATTAGTTATATGTTACACTGAAATAAGAACTGCACTTTTTCAGGGGGGTTTCAAGGGTCCACTGAGGAACACAATTAAAGGAATGGGGGGTCTTAGGGGTATTTCAGAAGTTTATCTTGAATTCTGCTACTTTTCAGTTTCTTTCTCTTTTCTTTAGAGAGCTATTTGTTCTTAATTTGTTAGACAAGATCTAATTTAATACCTGCATAATTATTATAACCTGTCAGAAAAAGAGGTGCTCTAGTACAATCTGATAATAAATTCCATTTAAATTGGGAAGTGGAAGATGGGTGCCACTCTTCAGAAAAAGTAGGTCACATGCCAGTGAAGGCTTCTGGCAAGAGAGTGTGCTGGTGCTTGCAGGAACGTATGAATAAATCCATTTCATGTCGTACAAAGAACTGATGAACGAATTAACACACTTCATCAAAACAGCCCTGTTTTGGCCAGGTAAACATGAGAAATATCTCAAAACTGCTTTGTAAGGCTAGCATGGATTCTTAAGCACTGCATGTTTTTGTATTCTTTTTTCCTTTACAGACTGCCATATCTTTAGAAAAAAATTGTGTTACCCTGAAGATGTGCAATTATTGAGTTGGATTAATATAAGCTGCTTTCGCATTCCCTGCAGTGACAAGGAACCACTTTCTAATTATCACAGGCAACCAGCTTGCCCACATGCGTTTAAGAAACTCATCTTTTCATTTTATACTGATTTCTTGAGAAAGGTAAGAAATTCTTTCCCATAAAAACTGTGCAGTTAATGGAGCAGAAATCCCACCTTGTCAGAAAGCCCATCGAATATCAAGTACCTTCTCAAGAATAAGCAGAAGGGGCAGGAATGGGCATCCATGTTGCCTTTTCTTCTTCCTCAGTGTGTCACTGTCTCCTCAGAGGTCTATAATTGGCAAGATTTATTTTCTAGAGGAAAAGCAGAAATATCTTGACAGATGTGTGCTTCTGTGCATAACATTTTCCAAAAGGAATTGAATTTCAGTCAGCTAGAAACAGCTCCCCACCTCATCTCAAAATTTTTGGCAATTTTTTTTTTATTAGTTCCACGAACTGGAGGAGGTGGCAGAGCCTTTCACATTGAGTCCCGCTGTCTTTGGCACAATTCCCTTTCCGGCATATCTCTGTTGGGACTTGAATCCATATTTCCAAAGGTTCAAGAGAGATACTGATCCCTAATTCTACATGGCTTAGGGTGGGCTAATTGTAGTCTCTCCACTGAACTACTAGTAGAGAATACTAGTAGAGAGTATATAATGTAGAAAATACATTCATTTTCTTGTAATCCAGAACAATTTTGCTTTCTCTGTTCTTGTTTTTAAGTACAAATGTAACCAAACAAAATATAAACACTTCATTCAACTTTTCCAGGTGAATACTACAGTTTCAGGCTCATCCAACTGGCCTTCAGAGGAATTCTCATCTTTCAAGAATACGTAACATCCCTCCCCACACAATAGGGGATGTCTTCAGTGACTCCTGAAAGTGAGAAACTAACAGCAATGGTTTGGATGAGACATGRTGCGGGCAACCACTGTGAAATCCTCCCCATGTAACTCTTCTAATGCACCTCAATGCTGGCTTGTGGTGTTCCTCTTGGTTCCAGTCCTGGACCTCTCTTGAGTGGAGGCTGCCAACTGTATCGCATTGTGCCAAATTACGTGGTGGTTTTCAGATATGTGCAAATTGTGCCAAAGAGAGATTTATTTAAAGAAATGAATCAGGTATTGAGATGTTGTTATAAATAAAATAGCACCATTTATATGCTGAGCTGATTCTAAAGTCTCTTTTGATATGCGAACCTAAACAATCCAACTCTTGTTGAAGTGTTGGTTGCTTGTGTTTTTTTTCCCAGTTATAAAACAAGAAAGCCACACTGACCCGGCTCAGCTGAGAAATGGTTGGTTAGTTAGTGTGCATAGTAGCAACCCCAGGAATTAAGTTGAGAAGAGCCAAATGTGGAACAACAGATTCAGTGGAACAACCTCTTCTGAAGTTTTAAGGGTTCCTTTCTCAGAGCTTGTTCTGTTTGGCACACAAAGCAACAGAGTGATTCGTGTTCCCATGTAGCTCACATGTTGCTGGATCCCTCAGTAGTACAGATGTGTGGATGTAAGAGAGGAAACTTCCAGTTTTAGATTCAGCCACTGCCAGATGAAAAAAAGCCACAGAGCATAAAATCATAACAAAAATATTTTTAACATGGTAACTGCATACTCCAGCTTGTTTCTCGATTCCATTGTTTTGGAGCTAGCATTGATGAAAGAGAAAACAAAAGGCCTGGTTACTATGTTAAAAGYGTATTTGAACCCTTAGGGTAGGATTTTCGACAGTGCTTAGCGCTGGCCTTTCTTTGCCCCCTCTGACATCAACAGGAGCAAAAATAAGTCAATGCTGACAACGCTATCCTTAACATGTTCTATAATAGAACTTATACCTCATGTGACCCCACATTATTCCTCTTTTCTCTCATCTAATTAATCCTCTGTTTTAATACATTTACTCTTCAAATTGGTTAGCCAGGAATATTCAATGTCTAAAGACACTTTTGATATTTCATCCTTAAAAAGACTTGCTACTTTTAGGGAATGTAGGACAAATGTATGCAATTTCAGAAGCTATCCAAGTGTCATGGCAACATACTGACTAATGCAACAAAAATCTGGGAGTTCTATTAAGATAAGCATAAAAAATGGATTATTGGTCAGAGCTCTTTAGTCTACAAAATGGTCTAGAAATCTTGCAAATGAAGTAAGGCATTTTTATGAGGTTGCTAGTGTATCTTGGTTTTAGCCCAACTGGAAGGATCACAGCAACAAACAAATTTTTTTTTTGTCTTTTCTTTTTGGTTGGCTGATAGTTTCTCTTCTCACCAAAACTAAAATGTAAAGAGGTAAAATAAAACATGTACTTAAATAATTTGAATGTGTAAAGTTTAAATGCATCTTTGTCTGTAAGCTCAGGTCTGATCTTTTTTAATGGGATCATAAATTTAGAAACAACTTAATGGCACAATTTTCCCCTTTAAATCTGATCTAAAATTGAAGGCTCAAATTCTGTTCTTGATTACCCCACAGCAAGACTGGGTTAGTACTAATCAGTGAATTTTCACTGGTATCTTACATAAGCACTAAACAATTTAGGATTTAGCACACAGATTTTTTTTTTTTTTTTTTTGTTGTCCCAAACACTAGCATTACAATACTTAGAGAATAAGAACTCAAAAACTGTTCTTTCCTGGTAACTCTACTTTAGAACTAGCCTAACATCTCTGTAAGCGTCTCATTTCTACCTGATGAAAATGCCAAAATCAGGACGTTTTTACAGAATTGTGGAAAAAGTTATAGAAGAATTAATGTTACCAATTAATTACTATATGCAGCAATCCAGTTCTTCAGTAATGAACAAGACAAACATGCATCACCATCCTTGATCATTATTTTTGTAGTTTTTGACCAACTACCCCATTTAGAGATGGTTAGAATCAGCAAAGAGCACCTGAATTTTAGAGACATCCCAATCTGAACCTGAAATCTGGGATTGATCACAATTCTAGATTTGAAAACGGGGGAAATGTGAAGAAGTGTAGATCCTCATCCAAACAGCCTGGCTTAGACTCATCATTGTTCTTTTGCCCATGGATTTCACTGCCAGACACTACTGCCTGATTTTTTTCCAAGCAGATGATAGTTTAACAGGGACTTCTGTTGCTTTTGTGTGGTTATTTAATGGAACTGCTCAATACCACAACTTTGTTAGAAATCTTTTTAGGAATAGTATCCTCTCATTTTCCTCAGTTTTCTGGTCAAGCAGTATAATTTTCAGTGATGGTAATGTTTTCCCTTATACATGAAATCTTAATTGCTAAGGTAGATGCAATCATTTTTTAAACATGGAATTAAATGATTAGCATTAGTTTTAATTAAAATTAAGAGGTAAGAACTTTTCCTGCCATAACCCTGCAAGCTTCAGTTGTCGTGACAACTACTGTATGTGTAACTTCTTAATACAGAGAAATTATTGCTGCTGCTTAATACAACGTTCCAGAAGACTTCTTTTTTCTTTTCTTTTCTGAACCACAGACACCGTAACAGTGAATTCAACACCAACTTGGCTGCTAAAACAGTAATATGGAGCACTGGCATATCTCCCTCTTTCAACATGGAAGATTCTACACAGCAGACAATGGTGACCTAGTTACAAGAGGTACTATAGGAAATAAAAATGAAAACAGAGAAAAGTAATATCACAGGCCATTCTTTCCTACTGTCAGTGGCTCCTCCTGCAAATAATTCAGAAATAAGAGGATTCTTCATCTTATGACACTAAGATCTACGACAATAGGAAGAGCTGAATTAGAATATATTGAGGGAATACCAAAGCTAAATTATTTTTGAAAAGCATTTTAGAGTATGCTTTTCCTCCTTTTTCCTTTTCTTATTTTGTAAATGTAAATTAACCAGCAGGTGGTAGCAGTGGTTAAGATTTCTAGAACTGGTATCTAAATCATGCAAGTTACTAACACATAGACAGAGAAAATATTTCAGAGAGTACAGACCACACAGTCAATGCCTCTGCAAGTTTACCTTCATGGCCAGGTTCTTCCACCTTTTTTGATGATGGGTGGACACTTACTTGTCACCTTTAAGACATTTCAAAGATTATTTCATGTGCAAGGTAATGGTAAAACGAGACTAATAGGGCTTTTTTTTCTTTTTTGGCAGGAGGTGAATTATTAGCCTAATGGTTCATCTTCACTGTAGTCCTCATTTTACCACTGTTTTCTATGCATCTGCAAAACACAGAAACAGTTTGAAAGAGTTCACATCAGAAGGTTTTTTTTTCATATCCACTTCAACTCTAGCACATTTCAGCTCTATCCTTTTGTTCTATTTGGCTTCCTTTATTGTAGTCATTAAAGTGAAAGGGCAAAAAAATGCACTCCACGCTATAATCTCTTTGTAATTACTTTTGTTATTTAAGATGCATAATTGCAAACAATATGAGAGCTCTGGATGTTGTAGCACAAACAAAATTTGATTTTAACAGAAGAACTTTTGTGTTAACAAGATAGTTCAGGGGCATAATATGTGCAGTCTCTGTTAGTGGCTAGTTCATTTCTGAAAAATGTCTGAGGCAGATGCCTGTTAATGAAAACGTGCAAGTGTGATATCAACACTGTAGCAAGGTAGCTGTACTTGAATAGATGACCCTGTTTGAATAAGAAATTTTAGACAATCGCTAAGAACAGCATAATTATGTTGAAATTACTGACTCATATAGCCACGGAGTTTCCCAGGTAATAAGTAAAGGAAAAGAAGTATATCTCCCCAGACCTCGGTTTTAAGAGGTTACGATTATGCATTCAAATTATATTTAAGATCCTTTCAACAACAGCCTACATTCATGTAAATATTAGCAAGATGACTCTGGCAACAAAATGTACTGGGCATTGCACAACATTCAACTTTGTGGTCATATTGGGGCTTGCCTTTTGCATTTAAGGCATATTCATTGCTCTTCTCCATATTAAGCAACCCAAAAATCTCACAAAATGGGAAGGAAAAGCATGATTGTTAGGATATAATTATGACAGAAATAGAAAACTTACAGTACACTGCAAAATAGTTCTGGTAACTTATTTTTGTAGCCTATACCCTTTCTAGTTTTAGGGGGGAGAAAAAAATAAAAAGAGAGGTAAGGAGTGAGATGCAAGAAGAAAACAGTAGATCTGAGTCACAAGTTAGAAACAGAGAATGATTTAGTCATAACATAATACAATCTAAATACAGCCAAGATAAACTAATGCAAACAATCAGCAGACAAATAAAAGGGTCTCGAAACAATTCATTTGGCTGAGGCAATTTTGTCTGCTCTGATGTTCTTAGTGACTTCATTTGTCAGTTAATAAGGTCTATCTGTATGACAAGATGTATTTGCTTATTTATACAAATAGACTCTGCTTCAGCTAAATTGATACAGCTGCCCTGCACAGGCATTACCTCCAGAATACTTCATTATAAACTATCTGCAGTTATTCTGGCATTAAAATGAATTCATCGTAAGATTTTAGGGTGATTTTTAAAATATTCCACAACAGAATGCACATATAATGTGCATTTAGCATCATAACTATCAGAAATCTATGCTGGTATAGCAACATGTTGCAACTCCCAGCCTGGGATGTATAGCTTCTCTCAGTGCTTTAACATGCTGCATCTTTTAAGAAACAGAGATCTTGTGTCCTTCTTGGTACTTCAGAGGTAGTTGCAATGTATAAATGTGACAGAGCTGCCAAGAGCTGTTCCTCTTGGCAAGGTCAACCACATTTTTGGGAACCCAACTTCCTCTCTTCCATCTACTGCTAGCAATTTATGGAAATTATTTTATTTCTTCAAGTTGTTTTCTTATATATTTCTCTTTGATGAATGCTTTGTAATCAATTGATCTTTAATTCAAGGAACTCTCTAGCTGTTGTCAATAATATTTTTCCTTTCTTGCGTGAATTTGATTGTGAGTAGTGCTAGTAAAACATCATTTACTGTCTTGCATCTGTTAACAGTATGAAGAACAGATAACTGCAGTTGTCTGAAAAAAGAAAAAAAGATGAACTATTGATTACTGTAGAACTTAGTTAAATATTTGGCTGCACATACGACTTCACAAGTTGTCCTTAAAACTGTAAATGTAGGCAGTTGCTGAACTCAGTTAGTCGTGAATTACCATGTATTACCCTTGCTAACTTGTTAAGAATTCAATGGTAGGTAGACTAGAAAAGCTTTGCTGATTCCCCTCAGTAACCGGGTGCAATTCAGCAGTTGCCCAGAAGTTATAGAGATGTGTCAGCACATCATGTCTGAAGTTAAATGGGTTGAACATCACAGTTGTACAGCTTCGAGACCAGATCYGGCTTCTTTGGACCAGCTAGGGCTAGAGAAACTGAGCTCACATCTCCCTGCAGCTGCCTATATAGATTTGCCCTGAGAACTGGGGTATCCTGTTACAGCCTGCTGTTCACTTTCTTTCTTTTCCCTGTGTTTGCTACAAATTTTTCACACTGATATTGTCTATAGCAAAGGTTGCCAAGTTAGCATGAATGGGATACCTCAGGTTGTGACCCCGTTCTGGGTCACATTTCAGACATTCTGGTGCTTGTTCAGAATTTCTGACCTCCTACTACATGTTAGTATCAGAAAAGAAATAATATTTATGGTAACTCATAAACTCCGTCCATGGTCCTTAATTAGGGATAGGGTTAGGCTTGGGAGAGAGACAAAGCCTAGAGATCCCATTGGTGTGGGGCTGCAAAGAGGCTGCCAAAAGAAGGGGTAGGCTGCAGAAAGGTTTATCCCCTAAGCCCATTTTCCCTTGGGCCCTGGGGTGTGTTAAGGCTAGCCAGGGTATGCTTAAACTGGTCTTGTCCTACTCATCATGGGGAAGTATCTGAGTCATGTGCTGTATTTTATATTTGTATTATATGGCGCTCAGCCATGTGAGCAAATCTATGGCTTGCAGCATGAAGAAGGCTGGACATGCCTATAGTGGGTAGATAAGACATATAAGCAATTTTTAAAAGGATAGGTTGAGCACAAACAATCAATGCTAATTACTGTAAAATTAATCACCATTTATGGTTTTTCTGTTTCTCAACATCTCTATTCGTTTGTTCATGATCCACTGGAGGTCTAATCTGAATGTCACTCAACAGGCGGAAAGACTCATTTTGTCTTTAAATAGAATTGAATGTGGACCTGAAATCTTGCTTCTGTACACTGGCTTCATGAATATCAATAGTTTGCTCTTTTATGTGGAAATCAACTTCATTTCTTCATAAGGAGGGCATAACCTCTCTGAATTGTTGATGAAAAAGGTAACAGTAATTTTATCCCACTGAGTGATGAATCACACTTGTTCCCTGTTAATTTCTGAATGTATTTCATCAGTTTTTCCATACTAGTGCACAAAGGAACATAGCTTAAATTTGTTTATGGACTGTATTCTTAATAAGGTCTTAATCCAGTCGTTGGGTAGGCTTTTTCTTGTTTATGACTTGAAAGGTTTGGTCATTTGGTGCTTTTTCGTTTTCAGGTTGTAAATTTCTGGAATGACAAGTAGGCTTTGACATGTGGTCTTTCATTTGCTTTTATTTCAGCTATCCTTCTTTCATAATTTATAGATGCCTTTCATATAAATACTTGCTTTATGAAACTCTTCACCTTGCCTATATTACACATTTAACGAGTAATGTGTTACGCTTTTAATAAGTCATTTTCACATTCACTTTGCAAAAAGAATCATAGTAATGATTAGAAGTCTGAAGTACTGAATATGATGGTTTATCTTCTGTTTTGATTGTGCATCATGTATACTCATAAATACATTACACCACCAGCAAGTAAGCAACTCCATGCACTCTTTTTTCAGTCAAGCAGAACTTGTACTTAGGGTAGTGTTGAGAAAACATCTTCCAGAAGGACAGACAACTGCAACAGCTGAGCTCTTAAGTGTTTAGCTAATCCGCAATATTGCTATACTTCTGCGAAAATACTTAATCCCTCCCTACATTTTTTACCTAGCAGTAGCCCTCTCTCAGTAGCGTGTTCTACTGTGACCAAATAAAAATTAGTAATGCCATACTGACGTTCCCTATCGAGCATAATAACGACATCTTGTTTGAGGTTTTCTTTTAATTTCCTGCCATAGCTTCTTCCTCTTCAAAGGCTGAGTGAACTTTTATGCAGCAGGCATGCCAGGTATTGCTAAACCATTTAGTCCATATGATAGCTGTCTTACCAAGGTAAAAGTTAGGACTCGATTGTGTTTTTGAACGTTGGACAATATTCTTCTATATTTTTTTATTAATAATTTTCATCTATGTAAGAAATGATTACTCTCCTGGGTGAAAGGGATATTGAAATGCTAAGAAGCAAGAAAGATAACACGACCTACTTATTGTACTGATTCATGGGAAAGGAACCCAAGGACATACAGTAACACGAAGAAATTGCAGCTTTTATCCAACTGACCTGCCTTCTCACCAGGCACTGATTATTAGCATAGTCCTAAAAAA
This sequence comes from Oceanodroma leucorhoa, assembly GCA_030449065.1. Lineage (NCBI taxonomy): Eukaryota > Metazoa > Chordata > Aves > Procellariiformes > Oceanodroma > Oceanodroma leucorhoa. The sequence continues at coordinate 771,339 of JASVER010000167.1, forward strand.
CATGCTGTGAATAATCAAGTGCCTTGTTTCTGTGATGTAACACCTGTACTTGTTTAAGGAAGGGATGTCATGTTCACAGACAGCCTAAGGAAGCTTATCATATGCTGCAGGTGGTTCAGTCAGTCTGTGCATGTCATTTTGCTTTTACAGGATTGACTTGTGGATGAATCAGCCATGAAAAATGATTTCATATATTTCATAATTTAGGGCACTAGAAATTACTATGGAAAACTGAAGCAGTTGAAGTACATTTAAAATCAATCTCACAAGTTGTTTATTTATTTTTTAGAGTATAAACTGAGAACTCTGGAAAAGCATCAATCTCCTCTCCAGTAACCACCCACACTGTCCCTCAAGCTCTGTGCTATCACAACCTGTTACTTCACTTCCCTTTGCTAGTGTCACCATCTAAATATCATTTAAATGTGTAAAGTGGCAGAACTTTATTCAATAATTTAACTCTGCCATTCTGGATAACCTATCCAGTTTCCTGGTTAAATTACTTACAGTGACTGTAACATGAAGGGCTAATCAGCTGTAATCAGCTAGCAAGCTTGTCCTGTGGTGGCACACTGCTGCTTATTGTTGCCCTTCAAAAATACACACATTCTTTTCTCTAATGAATTAAACTGAGAAATACAAAGCAATGGATAACAATGATGAGCAAAATTCTGCAAACTAGAAACAAGAATTGAGGAACACAGACTATATTTTAGTTTAGTTATATTTTGGTTTAATCCCAGGTTTTGGTTTTGGTTTTGGTATTGTTTTTTTTCTGATAGAGCTTAATTCTAGGGAATGGCTATGCATTTTGTTGCAAGAGGATGGCCTGAGAGGATAACTGGGCAGGGATTTGTGTTTAGAATAAAAATCAGGAAAAAGTATTTGGAAATATCAATACCAATACATGTAGCTGGTAAACTATTTAAATATATTATTTTATAAATAATTTTTATTTAGCTAGTTTATGGCTAGGAAAATGATGCATACATGTTCACAAGCGCTTCCTTCTATTCTTTTCTTTTGGTAGGAGAGTCAGGTTTGTTCTACTTTACTGTTCCCAGTGTATGTTTGTTTCCAACAGTAAATCAATTCCTGCAGCATATGATCTTGGATATTTCTCCAGTATGCTTAAGCTTCAAGTCGGACTAGAACAGGAAACCACTCTTAATCTTACTTGATAGTAATGATCTGTTCAACAGAAAGATCAAATGCCTACTAGATCTGTCATAACCTTTCCCCCTTCAATGAGACATTGCTAATAACTCAATTAAGGAACGTTGCAGAGTTGACCAAAACTTCCTAAAGTGTTGATTCAACTCCTGTTTAGAAGATCACATGGCATTGAATAATTGTTTTCCCTCTCTGGGTGACCTTGTCCATGACATCTCTGTTTTCAAATCAATCACCTGTCCTAGCTGATATATAAGTATATATAATCAGATACACACACATATATGCATATAAATATGTATTTCCACACACATACATGCATGCATATATACACATATATATACACATATACGCCCACACATATACACACACACACACACACACACACACACACACACACATATACACATACATATGGGTATTTGTATATACGTATATATACACACAAATACATACAAATAAATATAAATATATCTGTATCTGAACACATATGAAACTGCTCTAGCTGTAAGAAATTATGAGTGCTGCTTGACAGCCGGCTGAACATGAGCCGGCAGTGTGCCCAGGTGGCCAAGAAGGCCAAGGGCATCCTGGCCTGTATCAGGAATAGTGTGGCCAGCAGGAGCAGGGAGGTGATCGTGCCCCTGTACTCGGCACTGGTGAGGCCGCACCTCGAATCCTGTGTTCAGTTTTGGGCCCCTCGCTACAAGAAGGACATTGAGGTGCTGGAGCGTGTCCAGAGAAGGGCGACGAGGCTGGTGAAGGGTCTGGAGCACAGGTCTTATGAGGAGTGGCTGAGGGAGCTGGGGTTGTTTAGTCTGGAGAAGAGGAGGCTGAGGGGAGACCTTATCGCTCTCTACAACTACCTGAAAGGAGGCTGTAGAGAGGCGGGTGTTGGTCTCTTCTCCCAAGTAACAAGCAATAGAACAAGAGGCCTCAAGTTGCACCAAGGGAGGTTTAAATTGGACATTAGGAAAAATTCCTTCACTGAAAGGGTTGTCAAGCATTGGAACAGGCTGCCCAGGGAAGTGGTGGAGTCACAATCACTGCAAGCATTCAAAAAAACGTGTAGATGTGGCAGTTCGGGACATGGTTTAGTGGGCATGGTGGTGTTGGATTGACGGTTGGACCTGATGATCTTAGAGGTCTTTTCCAACCTTAATGATTCTATGATTCTATAAGTTACAAGGGTGACAGACTCATATAACCACGTAAGACTTTTCAGACCATGACTCCAAATTTGTAAATTTGTTTTCAGATGTTGTCCTCTAGTATGCTTACTGTTTCTTCCATTTCGATGTAAATTTAATAAACCTTATTTAGCAATTATTCAGATTATGAGGGAAAAAATTAGGGGGAAAAAAAAAACAACAAAGGAAAACCATATGTGAAACTGCTCAAGACAGCTATGTTGGTAGTGTGCTAATAATGACTACTGGCACTTTGGCATTACCCTGTATTGTTTTCCTCTGGCTCATGCTTCTGTAGTTGCATATACTGTCACGTGCAACATTGTCAAAAACTTCTCTAGACAAACTTAATACATGTGATTAGTGCTTTCCTTTGCTCAGGAGGCTATTAACCTGTTACAGGTAGAAGAGAGATTGTTTTGACATAATTTGGTTTTTGATGGTGTTTGCAATTTGGCTTGTTCTCATCTTGTTTTATTCAAAGAACTGACATTCATTTGTTTACTTACTCTTCCCCCCTGGCCCCATGGACATTAAACTCAGGGAGGTGTATGTACCTCACAGAAGCACAGAATGGTTGAGGTTAGAAGGCACCTCTAGTGCTCATCTGGTCCAACCCCCCTGCTCCAGCAAGGCCACCTATAGCCAGTTGCCAAGGACTGTGTCTAGAGATTTTTTGAATATCACTAGGGAGGAAGACTCCACAACCTCTCTGGGCAACCTATTCCAGTGCTCAGGCACCTTATGCCAGTGGTCCTTCCCCTATTCCTGTTCTTTTACAGATCACCATCACTCTTGCTTTCTTCCAGTTCTTATCTGTCATTGCCACTAAACAGGTGAATGTTCCTGATCTTTTCAACTTAAAATCTGAGGCACTGAAGTTGGATTACCTTGAACGTGACTGTGGACTAACCTGGTTGCACAGAAATGGACTAACAGTGCTCTATAGTGGCTGTTACTGTAGCATAAGGTAGTAGCAAATAACTGTTGGGAAGCCAATGCATTAATTTCTTCTTACCCCAGAAAGATCATGTGGTTATGCTCAATTGCAAACATTGTATTTACCTACTTCAGATCCTTGACATTTACCTTCTCCTTTGCAATGATTAAGTCTTTTTTTTTCCAATTTAGTTTGCAATTGGAATTTGACAGAGGTGAAAAGCTGAATTAAATTTATGAAGCTGAGTTAAATTCAGTACATAATTCTAGCTGGAAGAAAACCTGCTGGGACCAGAACTAGAATACCCAAATTGGTGCTACTGCTGCTGCCAACATCCCCACGGTTTTATTTAATGGTTGATTGAGTGCATGGCGGACAACATTCGTACCTTTCCCTCTCTTTTAGGTAGCAAATAGGTGTTATCATATGTCCTCAGGAAAAGTGTTCTGATCATCAGGCTATAGGATGTTTTGAAATAGTCTGTTTTGTGTCTAATTCAATGTTCATTAGATCATTTTTAGATATTCCGTCATGAATGAATGCCCTAAACCACCTCCATTCTGAACTATTTACTCAGCTATTATTTATATTAAACATCTGATAAAATACTCAATATCATCAAACTAACTGAAAGAGTGTCACAATACCCTATAGCCCACAGGTGAAGTTCCCTGGGAGGAAAGGCATCCCAAGCTGCTCCTTCCCCTCTCTGTCTCTGCTGGAGAGCACAAATTCGTGCTCAGGCCTCCCTGACCCTAGTGAAGATCCTCACCTGAAGATCRGGTGTTTCGTGCCGTGAGAGGAAAGCACTGGACTTAGTAGAGGTCACAAGATACAAGTGTAGAATAAAAATAACCTGCCCTCTGAAGTTTTGTGCTGTGGCATTTAAGGCTTATTCCTTTAAGCAGAACATTATAAAAAATAATCTTAGAACCAAGAGAGTGTTATAAAAACAGATTTGAGAAAAGATATGAATTGTCCTAGCATTTTTGCTCACTGAAGTCTACTTAGGCAATTTAAGTGTATGAAATATGCAATATACATGCTAGCAGTGCATAATTTAGGATTCTGTCATATGTGTCTAAATGTCTAGACCAGGTATCCTGTTCAGTTCAGCAGTAAGGCAGCTGTTACAGTTTACCAACTACTATATAAACACTTGGAGCTTGGATAGATTTCAAAAATACTAATGCCATTTGCTTTTCTAGTCTGGAAAATGACCCATTAGCTCTCTACCTACTGTACGTAAACTACAAACTAGACTATTTCAGCTATAAACCTGAAGATGTTTAGTTATTTCTGTAAATTGATTTATTTCAGTATAAAAGCATAATTATTGGACTTGTTATAAATAGCAATGGACTTTTTTTCCATTAGAAAGCAGAATTACCTTGATAGAGTACAGGATTAACAATCAGGATTGTTAACTTCTATCCCTGGTTCTTTCGATGGTTTGTTGTATTATTCCATGTAAATCACCTTCTTATCTTTCTAAATGCATTCCACATCTTTAACTACTTTTCAGGTTATAGTACTAATATTTGTAAAACCACTTGATATCTTTGAATAAGCAGTATTGTAAGTAACAAAAGCTCTTTCTAGATATAAGAAAGTTCAGATGCAAATCTGCATATAACTGTATTGCATCCACCTGTCCTGTATTAATAATATTGTATTCTTCGATTTTCTTACATCTGGCACAACAATAAAAAAATCATTAATTACTTTACTTTAAATAGATGATCTTGATGACTTCTTCCCTTTGTCTTCAGTTTGTAACTTTTATTGGTGTTAGTGGGAATTCCATATGTAGATCCAAGATTAAGGAGCAAAAGTTGCCTTTTAAAGTGTACCTGGCAATGTTGTGTATTATTTAGAGTGTTGGGTACCCCTCCCGGCTCCTCTCACTAGTTCTGGACTTGCTGATATTTGCCTTCCATTTACAGGAGTTTAAAATCATGCCAGTTGTAAAAATTAAGAAACACTTAGCATTGTTTATCAGTTCTGTCAGGAAGTGTCAGGTGAGTGTTGCTCCTTTGCTTATATGGTTTGCAATATAGGAATATGGTACAATATCTTGCTTTTTCTATGATATTAGGTCTTAGTGTTATAGAAGGACACATTCTACTCAGCTTGTATTAAAGACAGCATGTGCAAATATTAAGAAAAAAGCGTAATAAATAAAATGGAAATAGTATCAATAAGTAAATTCACAGTGGATAAGACAGATGTGATGTCAATGTCGAATTGTCCAATGCCAATGTCCAATACCTATCACATATAAATATAGTCCAATTTGCTTGAACTCTGAGAATAATTGCCTCAATTAAGTTCTTTTATGTGCTTGCAGAAATAATTTTTTTCAAAGATAAGGTTAACAGCCCTTGTCTTTGAATTACTTTGAAGAGAATTTAGTGCTATCAGTCTTCAAAGTGCTGAGACAAAAACGTTTATTCTCCAGTGCAGCCCTGGAGGCCACACAGCTCTGCACTACCTGAAGAGACCATTTTCCTGAAATACAGCAGTTTAAATGAGGGAAAGAAGTTTGCAACACGATTTTTAAGGCTCGTCAGAGTGATCACTGTGCTGAAGTAACAGGCCCATTTGATTACAAGTGTTGCAAAGCTGCAGGGCTTAAATATATTGTCTTTTGAGCTATGAGGCTGGGCCAACATTCTAGATGAAGGTGACACAATTTATACAAGCAGTAATTTGGTTTATTTTACCTGACCCAGAGTAGGAATGGGGTCTTCATCTCACTATAAAGGTGATGGACTTCTAATCTCAAACTCCCTATAGAGTCCCAGCATCCTTCAGCCGCCTTCTTATCAGATGAGATCAACACTTCAGATGTTCCTGTGGCTCTGTGTCTTCTCTTCAGAGGCGTGCGGAAAGCACAGCTAGTCAAATTTGACATGTTGATGAAAAACAGAAACTAACATTCTGAGCTGTTTTCGTTTTTGTTTTTCATCATGAATTTCACTTTTAGCCAGGAAGAAGGGCTGGCAGAACTGGAAAACAGAAGTAGATGATTAATCTGAGTGGTCCCACCAGGAAATCTTGGCAAAACACAATTAGGTTACAAGGAATTATCAACTCCTTATGTAATTAATTTTAAAACTTCAAGACTGGCCTATGCAGGAGATGTTATCACAGGTTTTGGAGCTGGTAGGAGCTGAAGTTGTTTATGTAGGGAAAGCTAAATACATGTTAGGAAAACTGGAAGAAATGATCCAAAGAAATAGTTTTTAATATTTTCTTTATAAGAGATAGTAAGCATAACACTAAAGCTGTCATAAGGAGTTCTATGTTCTATGAAAAGACACTGTATGTTTAGCAAAGATTTAGCCTCCAATCTAAGCAGCAGGACACTTTTTCTGCCTTACCTGCAAATTTCAGCAGAGACTTAAAAGAGGAACCTGTTAGTAATAGAATCATTACCATGYAATTATCTCAGAACATTAACTGAGATGCAGGACAAATAAATTACTGGTATTTGAGAGGTGAAAATATTATAWTTTTTTTGCATTAACAAATTGTTTAATTTTTAATTAACAAATTATCTAATTTGTTAATTAAAAGGTCAAAAATGTTTTATTTGTTTTACACTAACTGATTACTTCCATATGACAGCTAAATATATTTTAATGATAAATACAACAACACAACATTTAATTTGTTAATTATCATAAATGAATTATTTAATTTGTTTTGCTGTAATTAAATATGTATATGTAGGAGCTACTCKGTTCTAACAATGACATCCTATACCAAAGCAAAAATCATTCTAGCTATAGCATCATTTCAGGCTGACCATAATAATACTTGCTTGTTATAGTGTCAATGCACCTGGGATTAAATTAAATCTCAGTGCAAAAGCGACAAACTTCAGTGATTTCAAGGGAATTATTCCTGCATATCTTAGGTCAACTTCTACTACCCTTTACTCATTATGCAATACCTGTTAAATCCCTGTAACACCCCTCTTGCTTCCTTCCTTGTTTTTGTTGAAATGACTTTGGCCTGGTATATTGAATTATGAGACTAAAAGTATTTTGGTATTTAAAATGCTTTATTGACCTGGTTTGACAGATGTGAAAGCTCACTTCACCAATCCATTGGATAGATATAAGAAATATTATTGCCTTGTATTCTTCATTGGTATCTAGTCTCTGTGATGTTCCTACCTCCTATCAGAACATCTGAATGTTGTATACTAAAACTGAGTCTTGCAGTGTCTTGACAATAGATACCCAGATAACTGCATATTAAATACAGGAGAATTTAGATAAATGCATATTGATACCTCTGAAACTGTAGTATCTCTGACTGTGTAGTCCTTCCATTTTATTCTCTGCATTTGATTCTTTATTCTTTATCTGTAGGTATCACAAAAGACTTAAGACACAAGTCTTCTAGGCTTCTAGAGTTAAGGTTCCTTGACTATAAAATATGGGGGAACTACCTTCATTGATTGCTTTGTGGCATAAAAGCATCAAAACAAATTACAATACTACATAAAAGCCTTTGCTTTGGAAAATAATCAAAGAAGTCTTTTCCAAATATTTGTCTCAGCCTAAGGAAGGTAAACATAAGGCAAAAAAAAAGGATTTGGCCCAAAATGTACACCTGCCAGACAGCTTTCTGAGCATGTGAACCGCTCATGGTATGACGTAAAGACTGAGAGAGGCTGCAGGAGGCTCAGTCCTGTACATGAATTTGCTCTGCTGGACCCGTGCAGGATCCCACTGGTACCATCAGGACTCAGGGAGGCATAAAGCCAACCAGCTCCACATAGATTTATTTGCAAGCATCAGAGTCTTAGATGGTGAACATGTGAATTTTGTTGAATGGTTCATTAATTTTTAACAGCTTTGGGGGAAACACCATGAATGACAAAATTATCAGTTTCACAGCTCATGGATCATAACTCACAGAGAAGGAGAGAGCAAGCAGGCCAGGGTACTGTAATTCACTAAGGGCTCCCATCATCAGGAGGACAAACTTCCAGTTACATGGTGGGGAGGCATCTGGCTGTCTTTGGCAGCAGACATTAGTTCGGAAGTTCAGTTTGCTACAGTGCAAGGGTGTAAGTTTTTAAAGAATAATTCATAGGAATGCTAATGGTTTCTTTTGCCAGTATTTTATCAATGTTGGGATATATCCTTAGACTAYTGAAAACATATCCATAGATTTAAGTGGATTTGAGCCTTTTACAGAGAATGACCTTGAAAATAGGTGATCTTTACCTCTAACTACATTGTTTTTGAACTGGAAAGTGCAGCATTGGTCCCTGTATTTTTCAATTATTGGGCTAATTTAAAATGCTTCAGGTTTTAATTATTTCTCCTAACAGTGCCAAAATAAAGGGAGAGGTAACCAAGACTATGAAAGTAGAATACTCTTTTCTCCTACGCCCAGGATAATTGTCATTGCCTACTTATGGGCTTCCTCAATAGCTGGAGGAAAGAACAGCGAATCCCAGTGTTTCCCTAGGAGACATTTCCAGCAGCAGCACACCTGGAAAGCTCTGACCTACACTGCAACACCTGCTAGGCAGGGCAAGAGTTCCAGGACCATGGCAGAGAGGGCAACGGATAAAATTGTTGCTCAGAAAGGAGATTCAATAAATGGGATTATCTTTAATGGGATCACTCAGTAGGGGACCAAACTGTGAATGAATACTCTTATGAGAAAGAAAAAGAAGACTCCAAATTAACAACAGGTTGATGTGACAGGGCTGAGGGGAGTGGAAATTAAGTTCATAATTGGTCTGAGATATTTGCCTTTCTGGAGTTAAAAGTTTAATGGAGGCAACTGACCAAAGTTTGCCTTTTACTCTTTAAATATTATACATAATATGAAGAAGTGTGTTTCTTTAAGCTTAAAGAATCATTTTTACTAAATATGCTTAATATGCAAGACTTGGTAAATTGCATATTCTTACTGGCTTGCCCAAACCTAGGACTGGCGTAAAACTTGAAATTTTTGTTACACCTGGAACTTCTGAAGTACCAAGGTTCTGTTCTCATGCTGAGCAAAGTTGAAAAACTGAACTTTCGGAAAGCTAATCTCAGAAAAAGTGTCAGAAACTTTCAGTTCATTAAAGGATTATACATTTCCTGATGGACTTATCTAAATAAAAATGTGTAATATCTCCAAATGTTTTTGTTTGGCTTACTGAACTGCCTTTCCTTTTTTATAGAGATTTAATGGAGAAACCTTTCTCAACGCTGCAGGTACCAGGCAGATGGTACCTCCTAGATGAGGTCCATGATAAGGCTTGGTAGGAGGGAAGGATGCACTGCACTGCACTGCAGGAGAGGAAATCTTCAATGGATCTGGTCTCAGAAAAAAGAATGGTACCTTGAATTACATTTATTATGGGGTAGGGAGCTGCTAAGAAAGTGTTGAACTGATTAAGTTCAACAAACAAAACATTTCTGATGATAGATGGAATATTTTGTATATCAGTTCCATTGATATAGAAGAATTTTTAAGCCTAAACAATATATCTTTCCAAATAAGACTTTGATTAGGTGGAAAATGTTGACCAGCTACATTTTAATTTTTTAATAAATCTTCATATTAAACTATCTGTTGCTGGATACTGATGTTACATTTGATGTCATTTCTTTTGACAAGCAGTAGAAACTCTTGAGTGTGAATTAGGTTCATTGACAGAATGTGTTCAGAAACTGCTGTCCCTAAAACACTAATTTTAACACATCCAACATCTGCATTACATTAGATTTAATTCATACGGAATAATTCCAGTCATTTACAGTAAGTATTGAAAGCAATTTAAAACATATGTCTCATAAACTGTCTGCCATAATCTATGTAGATTCATTGCTACAGTACARATGCTTATGTCCAGGATGCTAAAGAATGGGTTTAAGCATATTTTTGCATTTACTGAAAAATCTTTAGAATTTTCTTTCAGTTCTTGACTTCTGCGTATCATATACAGCTATCAGCCAGAACCTTTCTTTTACAGTCCCTAAATAGCTTTTGTGTCATTCTGAGAGTAGGCATGAACTGATTTTTCTTGGGATAACCKACCACGATTACACACCACTGGTTGAGCTGGACACATACAATCAGCTAAATTTAGGAGAACTGGAAATATTTGTTTATGGGTGAATCCATCCTTTCATGGGTGTGTCATGCATTCCAATAGCCATGACAGATAYTTTATAGTTCTGTATATATACGTCTATTCCTATGACATTTGTCTGTGGTAATTCTACAGAATGTGTCATATAAAATATAATGACCGACTCTGACTGCATCTTAGAATATTCACCTTGTGTCTTTGCTAGCACATAGGACATTCTATCTGCCTTCACTTGGTGTAAATTTTAATCTAATAAAACTCATTAAAAACTCTGTTTTAATTGTGATCAATAAGATGTTTCCCATGTTTGTAGTAAAAGCTACTATCACAAAGTATTCACTGTGACTGTGACTCTGCCTTTTTTTTTTCTTTTTTTTAGGAAAAAGAAATCTGAGGAAAGACACTGGATATAAACTAATTTAAAAAGTAGAAGTAGACAGATGATGCATGGGATACGATGATCTTTATTCACTTTCTGAGTACTAAATTGTTTTAATCCTCTACTTAAATGGGAAGGGGAAGACCCAATCTCAGTACTCGARTCTGTAAAAGTGCGCAACACAATTGTGTTCTTGAAGACTTTGTCCTGGAAATGCAATAAAAAGATCTGAATTATTGAAAAAAGCAATTTAATTTCTTAGGGTTTCAGGGAGCACACATACCCACACACAGAGGTACATATCTACACGTATATACACACACATACACATATATTTTTATACATATATATGTATACATATATATATAAAGATAACTACAGACTTGAACAGTGGGTCAGCTCCCACTGAGGTGTTCTGACTTCCAGTTGCATCAGATAAGGATTCTCCAACTACATCTGGGTAGCCATCAGGGGACTTAATTTTATTTCCACAAGGTGGTGATAAGGTTCATCTGCAGCAGTTTTAGAGGTACAAGGGAACTTACGGTGTGACAAACCTCACGCTGTTTTAATCAGTAAGTCTACTTCTTTTCCTAAGCTACAACAGGACATCCACTCCGAGATCTCCAGACCTTCTCTTTCAATGTTTATACTTGCCTACTTCTCATGAAGTGGTTTTAAATGTATGAGGTAAACAAAATAACCATGTGGAAATAATATTTTTTTTATACCTTGTATTCACATTCAACATAGGTTAGTGTTCCAATGTATTAGCAAACCTTAAGTAAAGCAAAAGTAAACTTTGTCCAATAGCATTTTCTTATGAAATGTTACAAGGAGTCTATACATCCAGCAATCCTTGTCCCTCTGATTGAATTTCTGGGGTAAAATTCTGGCACCACTGCAGTCAGCTGAGGTTTTGCCATTCTATCCACTGGGACAGGATACCCCCTCCTGTTTCTCACCACCTAGTAATATTAAAATAGAGGAAACATTAGCTCTATGACTTCTGCAATGTCAGTGTCAGAAACTGKTTTTGTTTTCTAACACTTTTAGTTGCAGATAAGACGCTATTTCTTAGATCCCACTGACACATCATTAATAATAAGTTAATTGATAACTAATTTGCTAATCAGTTATATTTCTGAAAAAAAAATTGTTTCCTTTCATTACAGTGAAAAGAGGATAGGAGTCACAGACATTTCATGCCCACATCTCTGAAAAAGCCACATGCAAATTAATGACCATCCTCCTGACCTTTCAGAAACATCTATCCAAAATCTTCAAGAAACCTACCAGGAAACAAGAATCTTAGTCAGTAGTCCCTAAGGTAGTTAAGCACTGGTTGCTAAAGTAAAGAGTTCTTTGTCGCTCGAACACTGCCTTTGATTTAACTTGGAAAGCTTTCTGGAAAATTGTTTGAGTTGGCCTTTTCCCATCCAGTGATTTCTGTGTAGTCCACATCTAAGCAAATATGTAATCACAACAGCATAGAATTATGTTAAAATCTGACTCTACAACAGTAAAGGATTTAGTGGCTTTGTCAAAGTGACCAGAAATATTTTTTGTTGTAATGTTAACTGGCACTTTAATTTTGAAATGTGTGTTATTATGTAGTTTAGCTTGTTAAAGCTGGATGAAGGTAAAAGAGAAAACAAAATCAATATTGGCTTTCTTCTTCCTTTCCTGCTCAGAAAAATATAAGGAGTTTCAATTAATTAATCATTGACTTCATGGCTCATGTGTGGCCTTCACACATATTTGGAGGTTAGTATCATAAACCAGATTTTTTTTCTTCTATGAAGGGTCCTTATTGTTCAGCATTGTTTGATCTGGAAAAAAAAAAAAAAATTTTCCCTGCCTTACTATCAGAATATTCTACAGTAGAACTATTGAACTCATTATGAGGAAAAATTTTCTGTAGGCAATAACTTCTCTGTGAGCTTGAAGATTAGACCGGACAACCTGAGCTAGAAATATCACTGTCAAGAATTGCCTTCAGTAAAGCTAAACACAAGAATTTCCGAGGATTCCTGCTCAATAGTCTTGGCTTTTCATAGTTGAGAGATATTTGAGGGGGCAAAGAAGAGAAGGCAAGCTATTTATGGCCCACTAGAAGGACTGTTGGTTCATTCAGGTCCTTATAACCCTGCAAAATATTACCTGGACAGAATCTGATTCTCACAAAAAAGAGCAAATTGGAGAAGAACACTGTGTTGAATGATTTGTGGGAAAAATGACTATGAGGAATACAGTAAAATAAAATTTCAAAGGAAATGCACATTGGAATTGGTGTAATTTGTGGTGTACTGCTGTACTGGTGAATACAGAAAATCTAATTCTCCATGAAATTCTGATACTCAGCATTGAATCTAATCAGTATGTTAAAAAGTAACCTACAAAATCACTTTCCATTAAGTAAGTTGAAATGAGTTTATTTTAACCTTGGTGATGATTCATTATATTCCACTTAGAATAACAGCTCCCCCCCAACTGTTTTCTTTCACTGCCAGCCAGATTATATATTAAACGCTATAGAAATCTGACTTTTTTTATTAGCTTCCTTTTGGCCACACTTACAGTGGAAGTGATATGCAGTATGTTACCTGATTGAATTCCTGTTACACGTCATAAAAGATACTTAGATGGCAGTTCATTGTGTCGCCTCTCCTCCCCTCTCCTCTCCTCTTCCCCCCCCCCTACGTTTTTCTGCCTCTCCTTTTCTCTCTCTTGCTTTCTATCAAATCTTGCAATGAATTTCTAAAGTACTAGAAAGCTGATAATGAATGCACAGAGATTTGAATCATCAGTCAGTTCCAAGAAAAATACTGGAACAAGTAAACACTGTACTGCAACAGAGCGTTATCTAAATTCTCCTTTCCAACTTCTAAGAACAGATTTTATCTTTTAAGATAAACGTGTTTAAATACTCTAATGGACTATAGAGACCATGTAAGTCTGTATAAATTTGTCTTTTGCACATATATTTTCACCAATATACAGTGTTATATCACAAATACATAGATGCAGTTGTTAGCTGAGTAGGGAATACATGAAGGTCAGGATATCTCATATGTCTCTTTAATCCTTTTTACTGAAAATTATTTCCAGTCTTCAGTTTCCATCTTTATTTTCCAGTGTAAAAGATCTTACGGCTTGGAGAAATAACCAGGGTGACCTATTTATGGAAGAATAATATGCAAATATAAAAAGTCAGAATAACAGGGAATGTGAGCARAATTTGATGCAGAATACTTGAATTCTGAGACTTCACATAACAACATTTCTATCTTTACTTGGGAATGATAATGAAATTTCTTACCTATATGTTTTACCTCATAAAGGCAAAAATATTTCTGAATCCACTCCCATTTACTGCCATGAGAGGTTTCTTTTGCCATCGATTTCCATGATCTTGAGTTGAGATCAAGATAAATAGTACTGTGAAGCATTTGTCAATTGAAAATATAAAAAGTATCTGATGATTTTTTGTTTGCTCATCTCCTTAAAAGGCTAATAAGGGCCTTACTGTAGACAATATATATTTGAGTGTCTCTAATTTTTGCAATTTTCACCTTGCAATGTTCAGGTAAGCTTTTCTGCACTCTCTTTGTCAAGAAACATGTGACTGACACTGATACAGCAGCCCACTCATATCTACAGCTAACTGAGAAGGTGACAGCCTGTTGAGACAGAAGATTTCTTATAAAGGAACTATGTAAAAGTCTTAATCCTGCTTCCTATAGAGGTCAGTGAGAATTTTGCATTGGACTTTGTGGAAGCCAAATTGGTCCCTGGTTGAACAGAAAACAATCACTCACTGTAGAGTGAGAATTTATATCCTGCAAAAAAGATTGTCTATTATTAAAAGGGACTGACATAGGGGTCACTAGGCAATTTTAGTAGCCTACAGATCATTACATTTAGTACTCAGGGTTTTTTCCTTTTATGCAAGAAAAACTCACAGTGACTTCAGTAAGAGTTTTTCTTACTTAAGGAGTACAGGATTGGGTACTTAGTTGAGAACTAAAGCAGCACTAATGACTTCCATATGTCGTTGCATAAACCTCATTCATGTGTTTTTGATTTAATGGATTATAAAACAGAAAACAAAAATATTCTGTGTAACTTTTTGCGAGAAGCAGAAATGCTTTAAAGATCACGGATGAGAACAATTGGATTTTAGTTGGATGTGCAGTAATTGTTTGAACCCTGGAAATCACTTCTACAAAACAGTCTCTTGTTCTTTTTGTTCAGTCTATCTGTCTTACATACTGTTTCCATTCTCTTGTCTTCGCCTTTTTTATTTCCAAAAGCCCTGTGGGGATATTATGTCAGCACTTCTTGACCTCATGTGGTGAAGTTGTCAATGTTGAATTAAGTATTTTTTTAATATAACCATACCAATCCCATGCACAGATCTTCCATGCAATGTCCTTGATTGTACAGTGAGGTGAAAATGCATAGGGTAATGTTGTAACTGAACTAAAGTGAGAATGTGAAAGCTAGCAAAAGAATATGAATTTGTTACATAGTGATTGACTCAAGTGTTCACCTCTTACTTTTATGCAGAAATCCTTAAGCACAGACACAATCCCCTGCCCTAGGATATGGGATTGCAAGAAGAGCAAGACTAAAAAAGAAAATACAAGTAAAACCCTTTGCCACTGAATCTGTAAATAATATTAGCAGCATCCTTAGGTACTGAAAATAATTAAACTTTTTTTTTTTTCTAAAGATCATACCAAAATATCATATAACCCAGTCCTGTAAGGACAGCTGTCCAAAGTGGACTTCTACTTTGAGCTCAGGATCTGGGATTTGCAATTATTTGTATTCTCTAACTCAGGTTTCCCCCCATCGCCATTATTTGGGTTCCTCTGCCAGATAGCTATAGGTAGACAGCATGAGAACAGCTGCTATTTTTGCATTTACTGTATTCAAAATTTAGCTTGTAATTTACATGGATGTGAACCATGTAAGACAGTGTAAGCCTTAGATTATGATACAAGGAGTTGATATTTTTCTTCATATTTATTTCATGAACCATGCTGTGTTATTCTCTTACTGATGAAGTGAGGAAGAAAACATGAATATGGTAGTCTTTTAATGAGCTGTGTTCATATGAGACTAGCAGTTTTCAAGCAAACTTGCTGTGGCTGGAGATTTAGGTCAGTAGGTCAGGAATTACTCATTTGGAGAAAAAAGGTTGACGCTGACCAACAAGGCTGTAAAATTTAGCAGCATGTGTTGAAACAGGCATATGTAAAAACAGCAAATAATGCAAGCTGAAATGAAATAAAAGGATCAAGGCACTAGAAACATCTCCAGGCCTCTTCCTGTGGATTACTACATTTTTAAGGGCTTTACTGAGGGCATTGTCAAGTCTTGAGGAAGGAAGAGGAGTCAGTAGAAAGACATGAATAAGCAGTCATCATTTCATACATGCAAAATATTATTTCCCCACTGTCTGTAATCTAAGTATTTTCCCCAATAGTTCATATACCTCTTTCCCTGCAAAGTAAAGAGAGCTTCCTCCATTGTACACTTGCAGGCCTCTGACCCCCTCCACTGTTCGAAGCGGTTTCTCTCTCATCTCCCCTCATTCTTTGAGTGGTGCCTGGTGTCTCCCCTCAGTGTGGTCGTCCCCTGCAGTATCGCCTGCATGGGGCACACTGGAGCACTGTGTTTTGAAGATAGCAGAGAAACAAGAGAATTCATGGAAAACAGGTTGTGGAGAAGGAATGAGTAGGTGGTTATTATCTCAGAGCATTTCCCATCTCTCACCATTCCTCTGAAATCCTGATGGAGCTTTCCAGCTGAATGATATGACCACTGAAGTATTACTCATCTAATCCTAAACTGTTTACGTGTCATTGATAAGGAATGCTGCTTGTCCATTTTGACTTTAAATAAATTGTTTGACCAATGTAAGCAAAAAACTGAATAATCCACCACTTCTTTACTGTCAGAGGTTGCTAAAAAGTTTTGTCTCCTCTCTTTTGGATTGCTGACACAGAAGCTGATTGCTAATACAGGTAAGAGATTATCAGGACATAGGTGATGCCTCCTGGGTGGTAGCCATATTAATGGTTATGCTCTAGCTATATAAGCAGTGGTTTGAATTGTATTTAGCTTGATTTTAGGCAGATAGGGCCTCACAGAATAAATTAGAAACAGTAAACTGTTACATAAACTTGATAGAAGAAAGAATCTTTTTACAGTGAGAACAATCAATCACTGGAACAACCTCTCCAGGGACATGGTGGAGTTCCCAACACTGGAGATTTTCAGGACTTTATTGGATGCGATGCTAGATAATCTTGTCTAGGCTCCTTTTCCCAGGAAAGGTTGGACCAGATGATCTTTTGAGGTCCCTTCCAACCTGAGCTRTTCTACAACTCTATCATTCTATGATTACATTGAAAATAGCAAAAAAGCCACACAGAAGATGTGACTCAGTAAAAAGAATCTTTGTCCTTGAAAGTGTTTTGTCTTAATGTTGACAGTAAGTTTTCAAGGCATTCAAAACTAGAGGCAGGGGGTCATCTCGGACATCTCTTTTCATTGCCCTGCACACTTGCTCCACCTAAGTTCCCAGCAAAACAGACCAGGAGCTTGTGTCCCAGCCAGAAGCAGGAAGTCCTTACAGTCTCTAGAGGTACACTATTCTTGCTGGCTTTCTAAACCAGTTTTTGATATCTAGCTAGGCATCCAAATGCAATGCAAACCCTCTGATTTTTATTATTGGAATTTAGTAATGTTTTCTCCACCTAAAAGTCGTGGTAGTTGCCCACCATACAAATAGGTGAAAAAAATGTGTATACTCGTCCTCTCTACAATGAAGTAATTAGAAAATTAAAGGGAAACATTGTATACAATTTATTTCCTGGGGTACACTGCAGGGCAGTTTTAGATATGTAGTGTGTTACTGTGACAGATTACTGTGAGGCTTTTTGAGTATGTAGGTAAAATGATAACACAAGATCAGCTAAAAAATGGATAACTTGGATCAACATTTTTAAAAAAATTACTCTCCAACCACCATCCCCCAAACCCTCATCATTTGTTTTTCATTTATAAACTTTGGTGGCAGAACATTGATCACATTGTGTTAAAGACTTAAAGAAATATCACTTTGTGAAGAAGGATTTAGTTAAAGAATGTACTTTGTTAACAGAGATGGTAGTAATAACGTATGGAGTGTAACATACACACACAGCATGGCTTCCAGCTGTTTGGCTTCAAGGTTATTATGTGCACTGTGAAAGAATAAATTAATCTTTTGATAATGCACCAAAACATTTTGGAGTCCRTCAGTTACTCCTTCTGAACACATAAGGAAAGTTTCCTTTCACTATTAATTCTGAGGTATATAATAACCTCTACTGGTAGATCCTAAAAAATTAGAATGACCAGTGAATTTTGAGAGTGAACTTAAAAGTTAGTTCAAGAAAATCYATTACCTTTTCCTAGACACAAGCATATTCTCTGTCTTAAATTTGTTAGCTTTCCAGAAAGAAATACAATTTCAAGTCAGTAGTACTGGGTCTGGAGCACAGGTCTTATGAGGAGCGGCTGAGGGAGCTGGGGTTGTTTAGCCTGGAGAAGACGAGGCTGAGGGGAGACCTTATCGCTCTCTACAACTACCTGAAAGGAGGCTGTAGAGAGATGGGTGTCGGTCTCTTCTCCCAAGTAACAAGTGATAGGACGAGAGGAAATGGCCTCAAGTTGCGCCAGGGGAGGTTTAGATTGGATATTAGGAAAAATTTCTTCACTGAAAGGGTAGTCAGGCATTGGAACAGGCTGCCCAGGGAAGTGGTGGAGTCACCATCCCTGGAGGTGTTCAAAAAACGTGTGGATGTGGTGCTTCGGGACATGGTTTAGTGGGCATGGGTGCTGGGTTGATGGTTGGACTCGATGATCTTAGAGGTCTTTTCCAACCTTAATGATTCTATGATTCTATGATTCTATGATTCTAGTACAGTTAATATTATTTCAGAGTCTTCTATTCTGATACTGATTTAAATCTAGGCAAGTATAAGTGAAAATTGCAAATTCAGCTTTTAGGGAGAATTGGGAGAATTTTGGGAGAATTGTCTCAGGTCAGTGTGTACTAAAAAGGTGGCTGTATTTTTCCAATTTCTGCCCTTCTGATTTTTTTCCTTTTTTATGCCAGATATTCTCCAAACAGCATTCGAGGGAAGTTCTTAAAGGCAGCTTTATTGTTTTTACAATACTTTTGAGGGATCACATTTTCAATGGGAAAGTATTTCTGCTTCTTGAGCTATTTCTTGTACATGTGTGTAAAGTCTTGACAATATAACCTGAATCCATATTTACACCTAGGAAGAAGCATACATGTGCAGAAAAAGAACAGAAACTGAAAATGGGGGTAAATGCAACATAACATTCGACTTCTAATACTTGGGTTGAAGGACACCTTGTTCTGGTGTCACCACATCCCACTGGCTACAATACTCTCCTTAATGAGAAACTAGAAAGTTGAGTTTTAAATCAAACATAAGGACCTTCTGAATTTGGTAATTCCTTAAGACACAATATTTAATGAACAACACTGGGATTTAAATATGAAATGTACAAATCATGCAACGTGTTGAAAGAGCTTGGAATTGACTGAATGAGACCTGATATGCTCAAGCAGATGGGAATCCTACTTGTGAACTTGCATTTAAAGGCTGTTATTTTGGCCATAAACACAAGTACAATTAACAAACAAGAACTTCTCTTGTTAACCTCCTGATACTTTTGCCAAGAAATCTTAGAATTGTAAGATAACGGAAAATAAGAGACATGATTTAAGAGGTTAAGTATCTCTTCAGTCTGCTCTGTGGGCTCCAGCCTGAGATATGAAGGTGGCTGCCAACCCACCAAAATATAACAAAAGTTAAGCAATGAAATGAATTACAGTCTTTCTCCTAGGTGTTTCATTTCAGCAAATGGCCTGAATTGGAACAAGATACAAACACAGTACTTATGCCTGTATATAATGCAGGGCTGTATGCGTGTGTGTATGTATAGGCCTTATTATACAGTAAAGTGGACTTTTTGGTAAGCTGTTATTTCTTCCATCTTTGCATCCAGATTTCACTTAGAGGAAAAGTGACAAGATTCAGCTCTCTTACTGTCATTCAGGAGAATGTTCATGTTGGGAGAATGGCCACTTGGGAATTTGGGCTTACCCAGTGAGCCAGAGCATAGACAATAACTGTTTTCATTTCTTTGTGTTATGCTGTCCAACTTACTGATATTTCTGCATTCATCTTACAGCACGACACTTGACCCCATCCTCCTATCTGAGGTGAAGCTATTCACCACTACTATCTTCTTTTCATCACTAGCATCATTTTTTGTCCTGTCTTGCTATTAATAGTGTTCTTGGCTGGCCTTCTGCATTAGTCTTCACTGTTACACTATCAAAAGTTATTTTCTCAGTTCGTGTAATTTAGCCCATGATTTAGCTGTTTATCTGCATTGTTATTGTAAGAAGAAAAGTGCATTGATTGTCCTGATTCTGAGTCTGGAACAGCATGAGCGGAGCTCCAAGATTCTAGGAGCTGCTTGAAAGACAAATAACAAAAAAAAGAAGACAATAAAGCTCTATAAAAGATCACAGGTTTGTTCACATGGGCCTAGTTATGGGATTGAGGTCCAAACATTATGTCACTTTTGCATGTCCTTACAGGTGGTCTGTAAATAACTTCTCTTTGGCCAGGTGCTCCTTTTTTATTTTGGTTACTTGTGTAAGTCACATCACTACCACAACACATGTGGGGGCTCCAAAGGCATAATTATATTTCAGAACTGGACACACTTGTGCAAAGTGCTAAAGTGACTTGTCAAGGACCACAGGAAGAAGTTTGGGGCAGAAAAAGAACGGAATTTGCATTTCCCACAACCTTGCCCACTCCTTAAACCACTGGTACAGCCTTCTGTTTCACTGTTACCGTTAACACTGTAACTCATAAGTTGTCCAATCTGCAGTCAAGCTTGAAAGCTTTAGTTATTAGAGCTGGGTAATTTGTAAAAGAAGATAAACTTGAAGTATTCAAATAAACTTGCAAAAAAGGGGCTTTGGTCAACTGTGAATACCATCTGTATTCACTGTGCATTGCTAATTATGCAACTGAACCTCCTTAGAATGAATTTCTTCTGAGAAAGAAAGGTAAGTGGTGGATATTTTTCATACATAACTTTTCCATAACATACAACATTTTGCAATGTGTGCTAAGTTACAGACCACTGGGCTCAGAAAAATAGAAATTTTCCACATCTAGGATAAAACAAAATCAGTGGGGGAAAAAACATTGCTGATATTAGGAAGGGTTTGATTTCGCTTTCAAATTTCTAACTCCGAGTGGACCATTTCATCCATTTTTCATGGGTAAAAATAGATAAACAGTTTTAGATATTAAGAAATACGAAATGATTATGTTCCTCTSTAAGGAATTCTGAGAAAACACCAAAATGACAGTGTTTAATAAATAACTACATAAAGACTGATTCGCCCCTCTCAAGGAATTAACWTCTTTCTTGTCTTTTTAGCTAAATCAATACAAATTAAACCATTAAATTTAGTTTATGCTGAAGAAATCTCTCCTGATCTTCATGAGTTAAGAGCTTCTGCTGTGAACAGAAGGATGTTTGTCATGTATTTCAAAGCTATTTAACATTGTTTTCTTAAAAGAATAATTTTCTTTAGAAATATTTTATATGTCTTAAAGTCACTGTATTTTAATTGATTTTTTTGCTCATCACTGAAGCTTACCTCACTTGTTGGCACTTTTCTTCTCCCTGGAAAACTTTGACATACAATTTATTTATTGTAGTTTCACAGTTGTTTCTGCTTCATCTGTCACTAAGTTCTCCTTACACAAGTGCAGAAGTATGCAACAATGAAAAATAATGGCAGGAAAACACTTAAACAAACATTTCCAAGGCTGCAAGAGAGTTTGATCTGGCATGAGAGGTAAGAATGAAGGTTCAGGTCATGGGGGTAAAATGGGTTCCTTATTTTTTTMTAAACTGTTTTCCCCTCCTCTCAGTGATACCATAAAATAAAAGCTACTAGTAACATAAAACATTAAGCTACTGCTTCAGTGAATTCATGTAGACCTGTACTCCAGGAACTGCTGCAACTAAGAGAGAAGCCACTCTTACTTTGAGAGACAAAAATTCATCAAAATTTTAAGGAATTATGGAACTAAGGTAACTAGTAATAAAAATCAATTTGCAATTTTCAGTTTACTAAAATGCACCTCCGGCCAAGATAGATATGTTAGATTTTCTTTTGAAGTGTCTACAAGTGATACTCATTTATCACATCCCCCCTGAAAGGTCTGAGAGGAAAAAAATTGCCACTCACTTCACTGAGTGTGAAGATAGATGAGACTGCCTTAGCAGTCCTCATTTGTGTGCTTTGGGGGAAAAATCAAAGTCACTCCCTTTAATCAGCTGTAGCAAATAGGATTTGGGCATTGATTTTGTCTGCAGGTTGCCTGCTTGCAGCTTGTGCAGGGGTTACCTGGCATGCAGGTGAAATGAGTCTGCACTTATCTCCTGTTCCCCTTCTTTCTAGTACAAAGCCAAACAACGTATCTTACAACTGCTTAACCTCATCTGCTTGACTGGAAAGAAACAGAAGTATTAAAAATTAGAAAGATTTGAAAAACTGTTCTAGAAGCAACATTCTCAGGMTTATCATTTACTGTCTTTTATTTCAGCCCAGAAACTAACTGTACTTTTGTGAATGGGCTTAGGTACATGTTAGCAAGTCAAAAATGGATGAACAATTTATGAACAAATCTGAACTGAAAATTTGCAGGCACATCTCTGTTGCCATATCTCCTGAGAATTCAGGAGTGCATGGATCCCCTTAGTTCGGAGAGACGGCTCTGCACAGGGCTCTGCTGCCTTCCATGCTCTCCTGACTCACTAGAAAGCTCCCAGTTATTGCCTTCCTCTCTCTCCTCTTCAAGAAGAAGATAATGAACTTCCCATGGTAAGATATGTGGATGTGGAGGACCAGGCAAAATGCTATGTGGATGAGTGAGGAGCTGGAAACCAATGTGAAATAGCCTTTAATATTTTAAACAATATATATATATATATATAAAGATTCATGTGGCATTAGCCAAAAGTAAACTATATTGATTTTTTTGTGATTTTACCACTGCATTATACATGGTTCTTCTTTTGTGTAAAAGCCCGTTCTAAAAAGAAATGTGGGTCTAAAAATCGACACAAATATCTAGGCAGCTAGATACCCAGAGATGTACAGCACTGACTCCAGTGGGACTTGCGTGCATAGATACTGTTGTAGAGCTGAGCTGTAGTACTTAGCACTGGAGTGGTTAAGGACATATTGGGGATGTCTTGCAGTTGAAGCTGCCTAAATATGTTTGAATTATTAGTGAGTTAGCACAGAAAGCAGGAGAGGCTACTTAAGCATTTCTTACCCTGTTCAAATTTATCAAGTTCAGCCAAAGTTAAATGTTATGTTCAATGCACTTCAAGTTTTATAGGTGGTATGGGGATAGATACATGAAGGGCTGTGCTACTTCTGCTTGTGTTCAGCAATTGCTAACCTTCTTTTGCTTATTATCTAAATCCGGTCTCCATGGGTCTCAACTATTTGGGACACATACATTTAGCAACACCCCTATGTTAATATGGCTCTCCTGAGATCACAGCTGGGACACAGAGTTTCTGTAGCTGCTTATGATTAGACTAAGACTTTTCTCTTTCCAGCTTTTACTTCTGATGTCACTATAGAATCACAGAGCCTGGTTTTGCAACTTTTGCCCACTTAAATTCTGGAGACATCTCAGGGAGATGATGGTTTCTTGATTTTATTTATTCATTTTTAATTAGTCCTGCTGGCATTGGAAGGGTTTTTACTGTAAAGACTTTTAAACCACTGTTACTCCTGAAGAAATAACAAAGCAATATGTTCACATCCACCTTCCCTTGTTCTCTTATTGTGAAAAAGGAAAGTATTTTCATCACTGCATTCATACCAGAAGGTACCATTTGCTTAAAGCTGCCATCTAAGTTGCTCATACAACAGCTACTTAACCTGCTTCAGCTGAAATCTGCTGTGCTACTGTAAACTGACTAAGTACTGGATGTGCCCTGAATCCACTTATTTTAACTGAAAAAAAGGATAAGGCATACCAGATGAGTATCTCTACCACCAGATCCAAAGGGATGTGCTGCCTGAGGAGGTCTGTAGTGGGAGACTGTAATTTCCTGCATTGACATGGCTAGATTTCAAAAAGGATGCCCAATGCCTGAAAGTGGGCTCCTAGGCCCAGATACAATTGGGATTCCTGAAAACCTCAGGTGCTTGTCACAGGAGAGAATCTTCCACAAGTTTTGGTTCCTGACTTGCTGTGTGTAGGTTTGACCTTCCTGCGTCCAACATGCACAGTTGTACATATATGTACAAACCGATGGTATTTCTCTGCYGCTGTAAGTGGTGCAATATTTTCTCTCTTCCATATGACAGGAGGCTGTTTTACTGTTCTTTGATTCCTTTTGCAGTATTCATCTTGGCTGCCCCAAAAAGGCAAAGCCCGTATCTTGTGACTGTTTTAGTGCAGCCAGTTTTCTGTCTCCCTATTAGACAGGGTACACCTATACATCTGCAAAGGTGTACAGATGTTGTGTACGGCGTGAAGAGACATACTGAGTGTTTTGACATCTGTACGTCCTGGCAGAGGACAAATCAGGAGAGGTTTAAGGCTATCAGGAAGTTCTCTGGTACTAATTGTATCGATGATGTTTCCTATTTAGTAAAGAAAAAAATCTGCAATAAGATTGTTTAAACATATTTATTGTTTGCACGGATTTTTCTTAGATGAAGCTTTTAGTTTCTTTTTGTTTAGTGCCATTCTTGCTAAGATCCTCTAAAAAGTGGTTGATCCACATCCTTCCTGTTTTGCTTTTCTGGAAAAATTTGGAGATATGCAGTGAAGTTTTGATGTSTGTCATACTGTGAAAGACTATCAGAACATGGCATGTGAAATACGAAGGAAATTAACTACACATCCATAACATCTGTTTCATTACCTTTTCCAATTTACATGTGTATTGGAAGAACAAGCAATTCAGATACTGCCTATTTCTGTAATGTCCCTGACTTCCAAAGCCATGAGTGGGGGGATAGCACTGATGTTATCAACCTCCAACAGTAATATGAAATAATATTTACCAAAATATATAAATAAYGAGGCAGTATTTTTTTGTCTCCACTCTCCATTCACTATAAACTTTAGAACTAGTTAGACCATCTGTTGTTGGGCAACCAGACATTCTCACAAAAGCACTGTGGTCATATCTTCTGTCCCTGAAATTCAGCTCAGTGGGAGGGAGAGAGACACCGAAATGGCATCAACGAAGCACATGAACGTGAGAGTAAAACCAGCTGTTTGGGGTGCAGCGGTCTTTGCATGAAGAGCAGCCTGGCATACTGCACCCATACAGTACGTATTGGATCAATCCCTCCAGTTGTTGCATTAGATGCATAAACAACTGAAGAAAGGCTGAGCTGCTCTCCAGCTCCTCTCCTCCTTCCCTTTTTATCACCCAGCTGTGAGAAGTCATGCAGACAGTTTTATTGATGTAGAGTTAGTCCTGTTTTGCAGGATAAACCTCTTTTAGCATGTCACAGCCTCTTAATAGGTGATACTTGGCAGTTAGGGAATTTGGTCAAAATTCCTTTCTGTCTTCCTCCCTCCCTTCCCTCCCCCTTTGTCTGTCTTTAACTTTATAATAGACATATTTGGAAAAAACTATGAAATAATTGCTGAAAACTTGCTTACTCATAAGGTTTAGTATAGTCATTGCAAGAAAGTGTGTGTAATGTATATATGGATTTAGTTTTTAATATATTACATATATTTTGTAACTTTGCATGATGTTGTTATTTCCTATATGGCCACATGTGGTGTATATGCACTACGATGGCACTATGCTGAGGGCTTATTGACACTCAGATATATAGCTGGTAGCTGATACTTTGAGAAATAAACAAAGATACTCTTCATCCTATCCATTCTTCTATTTACKGGCACAGCAAATGTGTAAATAGTCATAAGTATTAAACCACTAAACTGATGTAGTACGTATTTCTCTGCAGAAGCACATGATGTTTTTCAAAATTCACTGCAAAAATTATTGTTAAAAAGGAATAGCAATTTAATCTAATATAAGACAGGACTAGTCTCACAGCTGAGGTTTGTAGGTGTTGAATTTGTTAATGATTTTTATTGATTTTGTATTGGTCTGCCTTTTTTTTTTTTATCTTATTTTATTTTTATTTCCTTCTGTCTTCAGTACTGGTGAGCACTTTCTCAGCTGGCTTATTGTTGAGCAGGGCTCTAAGGAGGGACTTTGACACAGTGACAGCAGCCAGAGCTGATAGTTGCTCCTGCCACTTCATATGGCCGTCACAGCCTGCGATGTAGGATTCAAGGACATGCAATGAAAGCTCTGTATCTGTAACAGATCAAAAGACAAATCTTGAGCACATAGCAGTGCTGCCAGTTCACGTGATTCTTATTGTTAATGTTGCAGCATTTGTTTGTTTGTTTTTCCTAAAATCCTAACTACTGATTACTTGTGATTGAATTAAAATGTTAACTCAGAATATAAATTTCTAACTCTCATTTTACCACTACCYCTCCACATCTTCTCCCCGGTCTCCTAAAATTCATTCCTAGATTTGAAACTCTATAGGGTGTAAAAAAAAAAAATCATTTAAAAGCAATTTTTCAAATCCATGTATTAGCTGCTAGTAAAATATTAACTATATTGAAGGTTGTATCTTTAGACCCTTCCCATGAACGTTTTTTATCACAGTGGTCTTGGATTTTAAATATATTATAGCACTGAAAAATTATGTTTGTATTGCACATGTGTGGTTAATCTAGTTGATGGTTAGACCATGTAAGTGATATTTGTACGTCAGTACTATTAGTTCAGCTTTTTAAAACTGGTAGAAGAGTAGGTGAACAATCTATCATAATGACATTTTCTATCATTAACTGAGAGAGCTGAGAATTTTAACAGGTGCAAGTTTACTCAATTTAATTTATTAAATTTAATAAATTCCTTTAAAATTGTCATAAGCATTGATTTGATACAGATTGGGAAAACAATTGGAGTTCCTCCAGCCCCAGAGTTTGCATAATTGTGGTACTCCATACAGAGTTTCACTCCATAACAAGTTTCACTCCATAAYTTGTTTCACTAAAATCACAGGCTTTAGAGGAATTCTTTCCTATCAGTCTCTTAATTTCTTCACTGTTGAAGCTGCAGATGCAGAACTTCAGAACTCCAAAGGGTATAGTGACGGTGAATTTGCAAAAAAATGTAAGGACTTCAGTACAATCTAAAGGATCAAGTCAACCTGTGATAATTTGGAAATACATTGACATGAGTTTGGTTTTAGACTGTGCAAATTTGAAAGAAATATATTCTATTAGATATGACTTCTCTTTGTTTACTTTCTGTTCAATCTCTCTCTTAATTTGTGCATAGCTCCTTTATGGTTCTCAATCAGATTAGAGAAGCTCTCTAATCTCAAGGATTTACAGATTGTGCACCTGGTTTTTGCAGAGCAAGTCTTGAAAGTGGTAAAAAACTGCAAAACATAAGGCTTAGTTTTGCTTCTGTATCTTTTTTTTGGGCAGCGGGGATGGAGGGGGGAGGCAATGAAGGTCTTTTGCCAAGTTCAGAACAATTGGTTAAGTTTGATTGTGGAATGCTAAATTACTGTAGGACTTGACTTAATTGCCACATCCTGGAATAACTCTCGAGTATACAGCAGAATAAAGATTTTCAATCTTATAGTTTATTAGTTGAGGGTTTTCTTGGTTGKTTTTTTTTTCTCCTTTTTTTCATTTCTTTTTGGCAGAGTTCACCTTGATAAATTCTCTTTCCTCGTTACAACTAAGAACAAAAATATTTTAGAAGTGAACACTGAACTCCTTTGCCTAGCCAACGTCTTGTAAAGGAGCTAACAAAGAAGTCCACTATTTCCTTCTAATTCTTCAGCTGGTGTCTGGCAAGTCTGTAATCCATTAATAACACAAAAATTCCTGTGAAATGAGAGGTCAGTACCTACAAAAGTATAGAACTCGGCTGCCACTCCAGAACATCTGGGAAATGMCAAAATAAAGGGTTCTCCCATCCCTCAAAATACTCATTCGGTGTGGAACTGGAGAAGATCAAAACAGTAAAAAGCCATGGGACATGGAAAGAATACACCTGATTCCTTTTCTTTTTCTTCCTTTCTTTCTTTGCATGGCTTCCTTTCTGTCTGTCTGTCTGTCCCTTTTTCTAAAGTAGAGAAATGTAACAATGTGATCCAAAAACTTAAGTAAATAATACTTCAAAAAGATTTTAGTTGTAGGGTTGAGTGAAGATTTAGTAAAGAGGCTATGATATTTTGTGTTATGAGTTCACCCCATTAGCATCATGTAACGCTGTGGAATCTGCTATAAACCAGCATTCTAATCCATAAGATAAATATTTTTTAGTTCTGTAAGCAATATTGTGAATGAGAACATGTGGCTGAAACAAATGGTGATAAAACTCTTTTTTCATCAGGTCGTACCAGCATGAAATATTTGTTCTGTCATTTATAACAATAAAGGGATTTATTATTAAAGAGTTGTTTATTCACACACATTACAATTTTATATAAAAATCACAAAAATTTGGCTTAAAAGAACAAATAACATTTGCAAACACTAAGCAGCTGTTAATGTCAGTTTATCATTTTGTTTTGTTCATTACGTGGCAGCTGAAGATTTGCTCTCCATGGGCTTTGCAGAGGTCAACAAAAGTCTTTCTTGTGATTTCAAAGGCTCTATTCTTGTCCTTAAAAAGAGCTTGACATCTTTCAGGACATAGTCCAATTTGCTAATACCAAGCTATTCTGTACAGAGATATATATATTTCAGATATGTTTGCAGATGAGGTATTATATGAATGTTTATATCTAATGCTAAAGATGGAGATTCTTATCCATTTTTGGTTCTGATTTTCTTGTAGACTCTTAAAAATCTGTCTCTCTTATGAAACATCATTTTAGAGTTTGGGCTTTATTTTAATGATTTGTTAGAATGGTATAGTAAAGCAGTGGGATCAATTGATTATATTGATAATTGCTAAGCAATTATATTGATAATTGCTAAGCAACTTCATTTGTATTTCATACTTGGTTCTTCCTCACAGGTTTGAATTGTAACTRACTGAAACTCACAAAAAATTTAAATGTTTCTATTTCTTTCGGAAAAGATCTAGTATGGTGGAATGACTACGTGTGATCTCAGTTCCTTTCAAAACTGGAGAAATAATAATGTGGTGAAGGATTTATCTGGCTATAATAGGAAATGACAATGAAACAACTGGTTTTATTTTCCAGAGTTCTTTGACAAGAGTTTGTGAATGTGCTTGTGTGTATATGCAAAGTAAACACTATTAATTTTAGAGGTTATCCGCAAATAAGAGAGACTTTGGGGTTTTGTTTAGGAAGCAGGTAGAACTCCTATATATATATWTTTTTTTTTATTTTTACTCCTCGCATTTAGGAGTGTCAGGTTATATTAACATTTTTCTTTCTTATTTTGTCTTGAGGGCAGGAAGAACCGGAGTGAAAAGTTTCGCAGTTTTGTTTTTTCCATACAGAAGAAAACATGTAATCTGAGGTGCTCATTTGAGTGTAACCTATAATTTCAGTGGAGAAAAGAGTGAATTTTCCATTTAGTTATTAAATAAGGATTGTTGTCTTCAGAGGGACTCAGAAGCTGATGGGGTCAGTTGTTTGCATGAAAATAAAGGTTACACTTCTTTGAAAACCTTAAACTGAGTATATGTAAGTCTATATGAATTGTTTTGAGAAGAATTCTGGTGTGAACTGGTTAGCATTTTCACAGAATTAAAGCAACCCAGGGGAAAGAAGAGGCTTTTCTCCTGTGTAATCCTAGATCATTTTCTCTGTCTCCTTGACCTTTGTTCTTTCAGCCTACCAGGGACCAAACTCTTACATACTATAGTAATTTGCAGCATTTTCCACCTCTTCTATTTTGAGTTGTTGTTTGATTTTGTCAAGTTCAGTTGTAAGTCCTGGAGACAGTTTTAAAGATTAACTTTATATTTAAACTGCTATAAGGAATTCCTCCCCAAGGAATTACACATACACATTTCAGTTTAACACTGTTGTCTGAGACACTCTTCATCAACTTCTGCAATTTCTATCTGTGCTACCATTTTAACTCTTGAAATGGCTGGGCTCATTTGTTTGTCTACTAGTGAGTGAATTAACACGGTAATGAACTAATTTTGTAATAAACATTTGGATACTATGACGTATAACAGCAAGACTATCTTAAAGCCAATAGAAGGTTTCTTGAAATAATGAATATAATATCAAAAACAGTTTTCCAAGATGTATTTCTTTCTAATTACCATTGTTACTGGAAATCTAGGGAATAAAATAATAGATATAAAATGCTATTTCATATAACATAATGAAGATAGACCTAAAATATTAATGTCCTTCAACTTTCAAGAGCACAGAGTGAAAACTTGGTTTCTTAGATTTAATTCATTTTTTTAAAAAACATCATTAAACAGTTCAATATTTATTTGTCTTCCAGCTTTAACATTGTGAGAAAACTAGCCTATCTTTTTCTCTGATTGTTATTCTTCTTTTTTAGAAATAATCTACTTTCCTACTTGAGACACAAAGTTTATATGAGGACAAGGCAAAACTTTCRTTCCAGATCAACTTCTATTCCAAGTATGTGACTACAATGATGTAAAGCACATAGGAATACATAACTTGGATTAACATTTACAGATCCTTTTTAACAATACACATATCTTACATTTCCATGCTCCACATTTTTCAGTTTTTTACATGCATTATTCAGTATTCCTTCAATAAGGCAATGGAGGGAACAATCAGTCTCTTCGTTGAACACCATTTCATCTGGAATTCCTAGTATACATTTTTTTAATGTTCTGTTAGAGTGTGTGGTAACAAATGGCTCTAAAAATACTTGAAGAACATATATTTAGAGTAAAACTGTTCTTCAAAGAATACACAAATACTATATTTTGCTGGGCAAAGCAAATTAATTTACTATTTTAAAAATATGTACATATTAACATTCATGACAATGATTAATCAAGTTTACATAAGAGTTTTAGTGTAACCGTAGAAGATCAGTCATGTTTATCAATCTCGTGCTAATAGCATTCCTTAGTATTCCAGTTCTTTTATGTCCCTGTCTTGAAGTCTTTATTCTTGTAAACTTCTCACTCACGCTGTTTTGTATTCATGAGTGAAAGATTAGCAATGAATCAGAATAAAAACACTCAACTTCTGTCCCCTTTTTGCTGTTGGTTTTGATTTTTTTTTTTTTTTTTTTTTTAATTGCTATTCAGTCTTAGTTATACTTGAGACTCTAATGAACTGCAAAAGTTTTGAGATTATTTTTCTGGTTTCTTTTTGATGGAGAAGGGACTTAATGTCTTATCTGACTGTTTATGAAATACCATTATATTCTGAAATGAGGTATCATCTCACATTATGTATGTGTTAATATATTATATTTTGGCTTTACAGTCAAGAGGTCTCCCCCTATATTGTCAGATGTCTGTGTGCTCTGGAAAGTCCAAGTCTTGTGCATGCTTGACTCTGCACCCATAATGATGTTCTTAGTGACATAACGGTCTATGTGCACATTTTTAAATTTTGTAATACTGAAACGTAATGCTGAAGAAATGATCCTACTTTATTGTTCTACTTGCTTATTGATAGGCTCACATAAACTGGACAGACGAAAAAGCCAGTAACCTATTTTCACTGTTTCTTTCATGATGCATCTAATCAATCTCAAGCTATTCATCAGTGTAAAGAGTAATTTTTAAATCAGTCTTTTAACAGATCTGTGCAAAACTTCATCAGATGTATACAGCCTTCCTTGAATTTAATAGGATGATGCTAAAAAACATTATGTTGCTATCAAAGACACTGTACCCATAATAACAGAAGATTTCAAAGGAGCACTGCTGCTTCAATCTCTGATTCAGTGGAGTACATTATATAGTATTGCAGGTTTATACCTAACAGTTCTTAGATCTTTTAACTAGGTTCATTGTAACTTGAGTAATATCCAGTATCACTGAAATACAGCTAAGAGTATTCAGTAAGTGCTCAGTACCAATCTTAGTAAATGTCCTCAGAAAGTGACTATTAACAACATTTTTGATGTTATTAGTATGTGGTATCAAATAATTTCCTATGAATTGGAAGTTTTAAATGTAAATGCACTTGCTTGTTACCTGGCTCCTACTGCTAGTATTTTGTAACTTACATTAGAAAAATTCCCCTTTGTTGTGAAAGGAACTGTAAATTGTGGTATCATTAATACTTACACAAATTATGTGAAAATCATTGTCTTCAGAAATATTTCTTTATCAAGGAAAAATGACTTTGTAAATAACTAGGTAAGCCCTGTACTGGTAGTCATAACAAACAGTTGGAAAGAAAAATATGTTTCTAATAACCATGTCTTCACAATGCGATTAAAGCAAAACACAAAATATTGTAAACAACTTTTTTATCTGCCAAAACATGAGTTCAGAGTGATGCTTTTATTTTATAACAGATCACCCCACAAACATTCAAAGCAGCAATACAAATTTGCTCCTCATATTTGCTTTGCATATTAGAGATGCCATCAACTACAACAGGAAAGAAAAAAAACCCACTACAACCAACAAAAGAGAAAACCACAAATAGCCTTCTTTACCCCAGATTTTGGTATTTAAATGAAGAAAGAATTAATTTTAAACAGCTTGGTTTTAAAATGTATTTTAAAAGCATTTATTAGTGATTCTAAATTTTGCTAAAACTTGAAGATCTTTTGCACTTCAGAACAAAAATGCTTTAGTTTAGTTTACCTTGAAATTAAATTTAATAGTATTTTTCTGCCTGAAGATCCAAAACCACTGTAAAAGCATAGGAATATGAAATATCATGCACTTTCTAGACAGGTAAGGCAGCAGCTGTCCCTGGCAATGCTAGCGCAGGGTGGAGAACTCAAGCAAATGTGCCCTGCCTTCGACCAGATCCAGCGTCCCTGTTGTACACCCCCCACACCAGGAGCTCGGTATGGAAACAACCCCAGGCGCTGGGGCCAAAGGCACGTGGGCCCCGTTCAATTTATTAATGCACTCGCCGCACCAGCTGCACCGTACGGCTGAATAAATGGATGAAGATGAGAAAGAGATGATGGCCACAGCAAGAAGGGAAGAAAACAAACAAGAAGTGGCAGAGATGCCGATGGTCAGCCATAGAACATTGCTTATTTCCTCAGGATACAAAAATGGCTGGAAATCAGTGCTGTAAGGCTGCTTGCATTTATCCTTGTTTTGCATATAAGGGAGGTCTCAATACTATCACTTGGGAAGTACYGAGTGTGCAAACTATTTGATTCGATAGATAGGCAGACTGCTACTTCAAAGAACTGGTAATCACAAGCGTATTCTCTGAAGGTGTAATTACTGAGTACATTAAGAAATTTGCATTTTTTTTTTTAATTTCAGTTATTCAAAGTGTAATAACAAATAAACAGGGTATATGGACCTTGGACATTGAATATTAGCATAGTTAAATTTAACATATTGAATTAAACATTAAAATTAAATTAAAATTAAATTAAACATATTTAAAAGTTACAAATTTAAACACTGATTGTGGTCTGTTTATGCTGCCAAATGCAATAAAAACTTTCAGCAATGCTTTATACAAGACAGAAATCACAGTAGGATGATGATATGTACTTTTGTCTGAAAATTATTTATTATTTCTTAGTTTTCATTTTTACTCCTGATTTTCAAAATCTGCAGTTACAAATATAAATCAATTGCTCATGGTAGGGAACTGTTGCTTGCCAATGTTTTCTGAACTCCTTTTAATAGCATATTTCTGCACATATGTATTTTCAAATGATTGGGATTTCAGCTGTGTGAAAATCAGCACACTTGTGGAAAAAAAGAAAAAAAATAAATTTCAGTGTTTTGTTTTGGCATATAGAATGAATGTAAAAGAACTGCTGAAATGGCGCATTAAGAATCTAGTCTTCCAGCAATCTAGAGGGCAATGTGTATGTTAAAATCACATGGGAAATGGACTATGGAGATCTAATATAAAGTAACAGATAAAAACTACACAGGAGAAAGTTTAAAAGTACCTCATTTGTACCCACAAAAGGCACAGTGGAATCTCAGAGAAATCCATGGTTCTATATCTTAACAGACCAGCTAACTAAATAATTTAAAGTATTTTCACCTCTTTGCTTATGCATTCTCCTGCATATGCATGAGAATGCATATCAAAGAATGGATACCAAATCAAATGCATTTCAAAGTAAAATGAAATGACTCATGAAAATTAATCTTCTCATCAAATGTAAATACTGTAACATAATAAAGGAAAGAAAAACTTCCATGAATTTCTTTACAGGCTACTTGGGATGGGTCACAATTTCCAAAGAGTTCTACCGTCTTTCCTTGTAATACAATACAATACAGTTTTCACTGCAAATTTGAGTGAACTCCTGTCTGCTTTGCTCAAGCAGAGTTGTGAAATAGCCAAAAGCACAGGTAATAGCTCCAAAATAAGGTGATCAGTCTTTACCCTGCAGGCTGAATCTACTGATTGTTGTGGTCTATCCATGGAGCCTGCAGACCAGAGCAGGACATTTACCAGTGCTAGGGGAATTGCTGGGCTGTTCTGCAAGCTCTTATCCACTCCTGCAAATTCTTCTGAGCTATGTGATTATATTTCTACATGTCCTTATTTCCTTTATATTTGAAATTGTCTCTCTTTGAAGGAAAACTGCTTTTTGCTATGCCAGCTTGTCCACAGCGGGTTTGAGCACTATCATGCACTATTAAGTGCCCAAGTGCAGACACTGAGGCTTTGTCTGTATTGCTGAAGAAAATAAACCAGGGCCCATATTCTGGCTCTAAAGCCAAGTAGCAAAGCCTGGGTTCAGTCCACACATCTAAACTTTCCTTTTCCTGTCCGCAGCTAGATGTCTTAGGACAGTCACACTGGAGTCTTCCTAATTGGAATTGTTCCTGGAGTTTGCTATCCCCCAAATTATGCTTGGGAAAGCACAAGCTGGCCTGAGCCAAAACAGCGCCAGGGAGTATCCTAATGACAAAGCAGAGCAGGCAGGCACAAGAGAGAATTCACACTATCTCTGTGTTAGCATACAGACCCATTTTTTGCCCTTGGGGTCCTTACAAGCTTGCAAGATCCTTGTACAGGACTCAAGGCTGGCCCTTCTGAAAGAGAGACCTTGTGGAAAAGGCAGGACCTGCTAATTTACTCCTCTCTTGCAATGAATTGCTGTAGTGCTGTTTGGACCTTATTCTGAATGATCATCTTGTTAGAAAGAAAAGTCATTTGTGCCTACTGAAATGCCAAAATGTAATGGAAGAGAACAAATTTTTTTTGAGTGGTAAAGCAGATTGACTAATTTCTACACCTTATACTTCAATTCCAGAAGGAGTGATCTAGTTACTAATTTATGGTAGGAATGGTTTCCCAGGAAAGGCTGATTAACTAGGCCCCAATTCTATTCCTTTAGCAGGTTTGTAACTTTAAATTTGTAGATGATTTCATTAATGTCAGTAGGAGTGTTCACATTTTCAGGGTTATGGAGATATAAGGCGGTACCTTCATATATGCTTAAACTCTACCCCCTAACCCATCTTTTGACAGTTTTCAGTCATACTTTGATAACAGCTGCATATTTGCATTAATGCTTCTTGAGACAGTATGTCGAGATAGTCACTCTCATACGAAAAAGAATATTCTTTCCTCCAATATGCTCACTAATTTTTCTTTAATATTCAAGATACATTAGCCTTCTTTTCAATTAAAAGCATAGCATGTGATCTGGAAGTCATGAGCAAAAACCACAAAATATCAGACAAACTATAGAGTGAGTACTGTACAGATACTTTTGTAGAAATGGGAGGCATCTGTAAATATTTCTGGAAGAGAACGAAAACACAACATGTGACAGAGAATTTGTATGGGATGACATTCTGAGTGGGTCTAATAAGAATAACCTCTCTTCAACAAGAGAGATGCTATTGCCGTGAATGGGTTTATAAGCATTTATAAATAATAGCCATTTATAATTGTTGTAGTTATTGGGGCTGATTTTATTCAGGTGTAAATTGAGGAAAGCACTGGCATTCCTTTTCAATCCAAAATGATTGGTTTAGATAGCATTGAATGGATTTTTACTTTTCTTCTCATTTTGCACATTGAAATCTTCCTCCAAATGATACGTAGTGTAGGTATTTCTTTTCCTCATCTTGAGGACTGCTTAACAGTTTGGGATGTTAAAAATATCTCTAGGCACATTTTTAGCCTGGTTTCCTGAGGAAACAAGGCTTACGCAGTCGTGCTGTCTGTGTGTCTGTGTCTCTCTTGCTAGTACCCTGAAGTCCCTTGGACAGTTTCAACAAAATTTGACAAAGACATCGAGTTTTCAAAGATATTAAGCTCCTTCAACCGGCCTGCACAAAATATTGCCCAGGGGCCTCATTCAGGCTCCAGAGCTGTTTGTTTGATCCATCAAAGTTGAGTTGTTCTGTTTAGGCTCACCCAGCAGCCAAGAAACAGCAACCAGCTGGGCAGTCAGCTCACAGAGAGCTGCCGGTCACCCGGCACGGCTGCGATTTTCACCAAGTCACAGTGCGTGCTGTTTCTTGCCGGGCTGTCAGGCCAAGAAAAGATAGATAGGGACCTGATGGGTTGTGGGCAGGCTCCTGCAGGAATAAGGATATGGCTGCGTAGGACTGCAGGGCACTGGGATTCAACCATTCTATAAAATAGATATTAAAAAAAAAAAAATCAAGAGCAAAACCTCTATAGCTTTATTTGTCTTTTGTCACAGAACTACTTAAACAAAAACACAGGGTTCAACACTCACTTGCTAGCATCCAAATAACAGTTCTCAAAACTATGTGCACAATACCTTTGTTAGGAAGCAAACAATATCTAAAAGCTACAGGAATAGGCACGCACATCCAAAACACGTGTGAGCATGTGTGTTTGTGTAGATATACATACATACTTGCATATGAATGCACTAATCCTGGAACCTTCATAATCCGGTGTACACAGTCCATATAAAGTCCCTCAAATTCTATGCTCTTGTTATTTCTAGTGCATTTTGGCAACAGGACACTCATTTGTTAATTCACTCCTAGATGGTGGACCACTAGGATTATTTGACCACTAAGATTAGGGTCAAGCCCACCAATTTTACTGTGAAGCTTACTGATTGGTTTGTATAAATAACATTTTTGGATAAACTATGTTGTTTGTCACCAGCAGGGCTCATATCACATAATGACAATATGTGAGCTGCAAATAAACTTTGTGAGTGCGATCGTGTCACAGAAACATTCTAGTAGTTCTAGTGAGCAGCTTTGTTTCAGAAAAAAAGAAACTATTTCACAAATTTCTTCCTTTGCCAAAAATCTATCTTAAAATGTGTTAACCATTTGCCTTTACTCTTTACCGTGAACTGCTGTCTGTATCTGGTTAAGAACTAAGTGATTGGAGCCAAATGTTTAAGGCAACAATTTAATATTTTTGTTTCATTTCATGAAAAGTCCATATTAAAAATGAAAAAAAAATGAAGGGAAGAAAAAAAAAAAAAAGCATTTGGAGGGCACAGCAGAGTGGACAGCAAATGTCCCTGCCAGCAGGCAGGAAATAACATATATTAAATTCAAAGCAGCCATTCGTGTCTTCAGTCTCTCCAAGAATGCTAGTACAAATCCAGCTGGCACCTCAGGTAGGTTCTCCAGCCACATCTGCCTGACGCATTTGGCTGTGTCTGATACTTTTTTTTTTTTCTTAAGGAAAGGTCTAAATGCTAAGAAAAGTATAATTCATTTATTTCAGGATTTCAAGGAACAGATAATCCACCACGTGGCAACATTTCTCCTCATCAGCTTTTTCCTACTGTTGTAATGCTGAGCAGGAACAACTGAACAGCTATGACTGCCATGCTTCATATTATTTAGAGAGGCATCACATGTGCACTGTGGTTTTCCTTATCCAGCAAGATGCCCAGTTATTAGCTTGAAGAAATGCTGACTTCTTGCTGTTGCGCCTAGAAAGCCCTGACGCAAAGATAGTAGTACATTAGCAAGCAAATAGGTGTTCATTCTGACCATATAAAGCACTAGCTGGTTAGCACTGTGTTGGTCCAAAATGTTTTTATAAGACCCTAGAAATCATTTAACATCACAAATTATTTGGCCAGATCCCTCCTTCATTTAATTCTGTTGACTTTTGGCTTAAAATCAGGAAGGATTTGGATAACTCTGGCTGGAAATGGGCTATAGCCTCAAAATGTGAATCTAAATTTTCAAACGCCTCTAACTTGGAAGTGGGATTTTGTTACAAGCTGTCTTTCGTTGTAACAGCAGGACAACATGGGATTATGGAATTTAAATGCTTTGTATTTTGGTTATATGTTTTTCACCTCGTGAAAGTACAAGCTATTTGTCTACTTGAAATAAATATCTTTTGTATATCTGCCTGCATGCAGTCACCCTGGAAAATTGTATATAAATTCCCAGTTCAATTTGAGTTACAAGTGCCTATGTGAAACCTCACAATGACAGTACTCTATTGCACAAAAAAGGAACATTAGAAATAAAGAAGTGCATTATTCAATCTATTTCTTTACGTCTGCACAGCATCAGGCAAACAACCAGCTCTCAATAAACTATAAGAAATAACAAATAAGCACAAGAGAGTACAACTGAAATAATCCCAGACAATTAAGCCCAAGTAATTACAGTTTTTCAGATATATTGACTATAAAGAAGTGTTTTCCTTGAGGGAACTTGAGGTTAACCATATGGCATACTGACCTAATCTTCAAAAAGTACAAGAATTAGAGGCTTTTGATAAAAGCATGGCATTTCTATCTACATCTGTGACACAGGAGAACAAATTATGTAGCTCTGTAGATAATTTGGTAGTCTTTATTAATAATTGTAGTTATGCAAGTTAATATCTCGGCAAACATTCAAGTATAATGTTTTAGGATATAAACTGAGCAGTGATGGAGCCAGGAAATCAAGTCCCCTATGTAGAACAGTGACTCATTGCAGTATGAATCATTTCTGTCTAAAAGCAGAACTGCTCCTATTGTGTTTTGCATTGTGTTACTATTTCCATGGTAAATCATTGTTTTCAGGGCTTCTATCCATGGAAAATGGATTTTTTATTAGAACTGGTACACACAGCACCAGGCCAACAGCACAAATGTTAATTACTGTAAGTAATAGGTGTTTTTCCAATTGCAAAAGCAATTTGGGTCATTTGTGTAGATGTTCAAGACAAATTTGATTTTCAAATTCATATTTGAACCATATTTAGATTTTGTGAACTTGAGAGGAAAAATCCGTGTATTTGAATGTATCTCATTATTTAGCTTTTATATTTTTGTTCATTCTTTCCACTATCTTTTCTCCCAATCCTTTCTACTTTGTACCACTTTTGTACCACAATCCTGTCTGCTTCAGGATTTGTTTAGCTACAAGTGTAAACCCAGTGGACTTCTGAGGGCCTGATTCTTTGAGCAGAATTTTAGCTCCCTGTGTATTTCTTGTAACTGGATTTATACTTACGGTTGATTTCCTAAATGTTTCGTAACAGGTATAAAGAAAATCTGGGCTACAAGTATACATGTTTTCAGTCCACAGGTTTTAATCAAACCTTCATGATCAGAGCAAAATCCTTCTCAGTAATGACAGTACATGAATAGTCCTAGATTTGCCAGACAGACAGTCTG
Organism: Oceanodroma leucorhoa; assembly: GCA_030449065.1. Taxonomy (NCBI): domain Eukaryota; kingdom Metazoa; phylum Chordata; class Aves; order Procellariiformes; genus Oceanodroma; species Oceanodroma leucorhoa. Next base: position 811,093 of record JASVER010000167.1, read on the forward strand.
AACCTCGGTTTCACTGGTTTCAGGTTGGCATGTGACTGGCGTAACTAAAAATTCAGGTTTGACGAACTCCTACTCCTTAGCAAAATTATAGAGATGGAGGTGGAGGAGATTCTTCTGTCCAGTTTCAGAGATGGATAAACTGGACTTCCTGTACAGTATGAGAAAGTCAGCTCCAGAGTTAGAATGAAAGTACAGAAACATAAGAGCAGTTAGCAGGGTTTAATTTTGCAGTCCTCAGATGAAACCCACACAGAAAAGAGAAAATGAACTTGCTTGGGACTAGATGTTTCAGTGTTTCCAAGTAATTAAAATAAGACTGAAAAGAATCCAGCAAGTATGATCTATAATCTGACATTTTTGCTCTGACTCTAATGTCATCTTGGAGCTCTGAGAATGGGAACAATTATTCTTTTCTTATGATTATCTGATTTCTCAGCATGAAGTGATGCAACATTTTTTTCTTTTCTTTTTAACAAGGTCATTTGTAGTTGAGGTCTGCTTAGATCCTCTTCTTTGTGCTATCTGGCCTACATTGACTTTCTTTTCAAGCTCTTCTTATTGCTTCTTTCAAGAATTCTTATATATTTCTTCCACTGAGGTCAATACTAAAACTCTCACTGTCTTCAATATTAAGAGCCTTTAAAGAAAACATTTTAAGTTTTGGTAAACTAAAAGAACAACTCAGAATGACTACATAACTGTGGTGACTTCACTTTTGTCATCATCTGTTACCCATGCAGTCATCTTCTATCACTTGTTTCATGATAGTTCCTTCTTTTGCAAAGGGGTGTGCAAAATCCGTGGAAAATAATGAGGTTTAAAGATATGTGACACAGCTTTTTTACATAGGGTGCAGAGACTCTGTTCCTGGTTTGTAATCTTCAGTGCAGATTGGGAAATGATGAAAGTTATGGCTTCTTTTAGATAAGAATCAGATGCAATGTGGATGACCAGATATTTTTCTTGTACATCCATACCCATATAAAGAACAGGATGAGAATTTCATAACGGCAAATTAGGAATTATATATTTACTGTACTTAAAAATAATCTGATGATTTATTTGCTAAACGAATACATTGCTGAGTGGCTTTTTGAATGAGGGATGGGAAAGATTACTAACCTCAGTTTACTTTGACCATTTTATAGGATACATATAACTTACAGGTATTTTCAGGGAGGTTAGATGGCCCTCAATTCAGAACCGTTACTAGTAAAACTTTCTTCTGGAAATTGCTGATGCAATTTTGATCACCCAGATAATTAAGACCAAGAATTGCAAAGGACTTCGATTCCGATATTCAGAATAACCTGCATCCCACACGAATTGGCAGACAATTATTAAAACTTTTATGCATCCAGCTACAATCGGGTGCAATTAGCAGTTAAGGTGCAAACGGTTTGTGGGGCAAATACATAGTTATTTTTCCACACAAAGTTGAATGCACATTTTTAAATACTATTTCTGTTCCTTAACAGAGAATTCCATTACCTGTGGAACCAATTCTAACATTTACCATACTTTATTAATTTGAAGTTGTAGATTTTTCTAAAAGTTATTATGAAATAATATTTCCAAACCTTCCTTTTTCCCTGTACTTTTCCAAAAGTTATTATGAAATAAACAAGCTTCAGTAACAAAAAAAAAAAAGGAAAACACAAAAAGAAAACAAATACCAACTAATGACCACTGAATAATTGTTTTTGAAGTGTCAAGAAAAATATTATTTTTACTACTACTAGATATTTAGATCTAAAATTAAGAAAGAAGATGAAGAGATTTTTCCAAAATTGCCTTTTTCTGCAAAAAGTTAACATGTTGAACTCCTACTGCCACTTCTTACTTTCATGGGAGAAATCTTGTCATTCTTTTCCTATTCTGGCCTAAATAGAACAGTGTAAGTTCAGGTTTTAACCTGAAAGTACTCAGGGGAGAAGATGGGAGAAATCATCATCCTTCCACTTCTTGCAGTGGAAGATTACTGACAACAGTGCACCAGCCTACATAAAACACGCAGGAGAAACAGATGGGAGTAAAGATCATAATCTTGTTTTCTTCTCCATATGAGTCAGAAGAGCAATTCCTTGCGTGGGTGATATGGACTTCATTCGAAAGGATGTGACATTTCCATTTTGCCCTTGCAGCCCAGGAGACAAGAGATGTACATATGTCACAAATCTTCTGACTCCAAGCAAGGAGGAGGTGGTCAGGATGAAGGGGAACAGTTAAAGGTCTTCTTGGGTTTCCTGTGGTATACTCACTGTGCATACTATGAGAAAATACTTCACACCTACTATAGCCTTTATTTTTCCAAAAGGAGAAAATTTTCTCTCAAGTATTAGTCACTGTCCTGTGGATATGTTATCTCTGGCACGGATTATCTGAGTGCATGTGCAGGGGGACGTTGCTCCGTAACCTTTTAGCAAAGGTCTCATAAGAGACACTGGGAGCTCCCTCCAAAACTTTACTATCTCATTCGATTATTTCATCCTTGAAGCTGCCAAGTGGAACTTTAGCTAATGCCTACAGATAATTTAGCTATAATACTTTGCCCACTGCACTCCATGGCAAGGCAAGCCTGCATAAGCTCTCAGCATGCTTGCAATGTAGTAGGATTTCTTTGGAATAACTGTTTATTTTGGAAGCTTGTTACCATTAAAAGGAAACACTTTCCTACCCTCAAAGGTATGCATGATTCTTGCCATCCCTAGGTGTTGCATTCAGAACTCCGTCTGAAGTTTGCAAGTGACTCCTTAGTCAAAATTACAAGTGTTTTATACTTATTCATAAAGACCTGAGTTTTCTTAAATGAAGATTAACAAAGCTATTCTGGATGCCAAAAAGTGGCARCCATATCCTCAGGTGGAAACCAGGTATTCAGTAACAGGAGTCCCTGTGATGCGGCTTGCTGTGCATAAAAGGATGTAGGTGAAAAAGGATTTATAATGTCAGCCTAACAGGCTCTTAAATCAGATGAGATAAATGAAAAAGTAAGTAGCTACTGCTTGTATGCCTCAATATAAATGTATAAATGTGCATCTACTAAAGTATTTAGTAATATCTCCACCCTTGGAGATATCCAAAGCCTGACTGGACACAGTCCTGAGCAACCTGCTCCAGCTGCCCCTACTTTGAGCAGGGGGGTTGACTAATAGATCTCCACAGGTCCTTTCCAGCCTCAACCACTCTGTGATTCTGCGTAATAACATCTAAGTGATAATCTGCAAAGCTCCGTGGACTATTAGTTTTCTTGGATGCCTTTTCTTCCTCACCTGTATTCCAACCGTTAATTAGTCTCATTTGGGGTGCTTGCAAAAGAAAACAAATCAAACTTTGTTTAATTCTAGATTTTACTATTTTTTAAAGTTCTAATTCCAGATGAAAACAACTTGGAAATTATCGTTCTCCCAAAGAAGTTAAAATGCTTTCTGTTTTTTTTTTTTTCTTTTTATCTTTTAATGTAATTTTCTTTCCTTTCAATAAAATGATAATTTTATTATTTGTAATTCAAGTATGTCCTCCGTATGCCATGTCTTCACATGCAGAATTCAGTAGCAGAATTAGCTGATTTGTGGTTCATAGTAAGCAATATTTGCCCTTGAGCTACAGGGAGTTGTACTTATATCCTTGTCAATCTAGAAATAGAGGATGAAAAATGATAACCCTTTTTCATCTTTGAAGTGTCACTACTAAAAGCCCGACACTAAAAGTTCCTGAGACATGAGATCTTATAGTTGTGTTTTTTCTGGATGAAAAACACAGTGAAAGTCATTCTGGCTTTTTAATAATGATCTAATTTTGAGCCCAGTGGAGCTGGTTTCATAGTAATTAAAGTACTGGGGGTTACAAATTCAATACAGAAACCGTACACTAAATTAAATTGAACTTCACACTCAATTGCAGTAGGTAGTTGGTATATTGTTCTTCCAGAAATTTATTTTTTCTTGTTTGTTTGATCCAAATGGCATGCAGGCTCTTCTTTTAAAGATTATTGTTTCAAGTTGTGGGTATGGGGGTTTGCATGTTTGTGTTTAGTTTATTAAGAATATTGCATTGTGGAAAGATACTGATATAAATATTGGAGGCAATGGGGCTGGATAAGCTGTCCTAAAAAACGGAGCCAAATGGCCAGTTTCATATGTGTATCTGKTTTTTTGTTGGGTTTTTTTTTTACATTTTAGTTGTTGTTGTTTTGGTGTTTTTTAAAAAATTACTTTACTTTATTTAGTTTGTGCAGCTCTTTTGCCTTTCAAGGGTTAAATCAGATACCACACAGACTTTTATTGACTAAGGAGTCTCCCCCACTCTGCTTCCACTGAAGCCTTTGAACTCAGTTCATGTCTGCAATCCCCCTTCCATTACAAAGTAGTGTCAAGATCTCTGCAAAGACTGTGGCCTGTTTAATGTCTTATTTGTCACCTAGTTAAATCCTACTGTTTGACATTTAGAATTATCTCTAATAGCATTATCACTTGCCTGGGATCTTCGTTCCCATTCAGCATTGCCTTTGTATAATCTTTGCTAGAATACTATGCCTAAAAACAAATAATATGTATGCTACATAGATTTTAAAATTGTAAAAGGCTATATAAACATCAAGTCCATGGAGACTCAATTATGTAATTTCAACTGTAAAGAAAAGAAAACAGACGTTATACACTAAACTTAAACTACCTTAATCATGAACAGAAAAGATTAAAAAAGGGAGAAAATAGTTGTTGCTGTTACTATTACTACAGTCAACTTCAAGATCACTTTCCCCAGTTCTTCTCTTTTTAAAATGGAATTTAAAAAAGAGCTGAGCAGATTACTTATAATGAATTTATGAAGCGACTTTTCTTAATATATATGTTCTTTAGTAAAAATACTTTTCCCTAATATTTCATTATCAATATGAATTAAGTATTTCCCACTACACTGCAGACTTGATTGTAAAGTAGTTGCATTAATCTGATATTCAGACTAAACTATCTTTGAGATTAGTCATTTAAATTAAATGATGTTTTACTGTGCAACCTAAATAATTATATTTCTTAGCCTCAAACTTCACTATTTAGATGGAAAGTCAACTTTTTTGTCAGAATTTATTTTCCACGGTTTTTCAGAAGCATTTAGCACAAATCCATGACTACTCTCCTCAGGGAGCAAAGCTGAACAAAGACGTACCCTTCCCCTCCCCTAACCTCCAAATGGTGCTTCCATTTCTGTGCGCCAACATACCAAGTCCTTGGTTGTTCCTCTGCAGTTCTTTGTGGGATAGCGTTGGAAACAAAGTCAATGAAATTACCTGTGTTTAAAGTGCAACAGATATACTTGAAGAACTCATCCATTAGCAAGTATAACTAKAGTGGTAGTGAGGGACTCGGTGCCAGGGACATTCTGGCTTCTTGGTGGTGTTTTGACTAGGAAAAGCTCTCGACCTAGCTGTTGTATCTAGTGACAATGCAACGTACAGAGATGGTGGTAAAGCATTCACTGTGATACAATGACTCGGTCTAAAAGGCAATGGAGAAGTACTTTTTCCTGTGGTTACAGAAACAGGCGTGGCCAGAGAAGAGAACCAAAGTGTACATCATATACATCCAATTGATTGTTCTGACATGGATAAGGAAACTCATGTCAATAAAGGTTGTTGTGACCTTCTGTGGGTGCACCATCTGCAGTTAGCATGACAAAAATCCCTTCTGAATGGCACATATTGCCCCCTGAATCATAGTGATATGTTGACTTACACCAAAATAACTAGAAGCAGCACAATATAAGTCTGTGGCTGGCTGCTTTCAAATAACCTTGGCATTTCTTTGCCTAGCAGAAATCTCCTCTTGGCTAGCTGCTTTACCAAGGCAGAGTGTAAACACTGATGTCCACGGAAACAAGTTTCCTCAACCTGACATTTTCCCCAAATTCCAAGATTTGTGGCATAGTCCTCTGCCACCCATCCCGATATAGAGATCTGTTGTTTTATTTAAGCTTTTACTGACAGTAGTGTCTGACTTTAAAAACAAAGTCAGTTCCTAGTATAGCCAATGGGAACTAAGGCCGATCACCAAGTCATGAGGTAGCCATACTGATGGTGATAGACTCAGCAACACAGATACRTATGGGGTAAGAAAGACCCTACCACCACCATGCAAGAAGAGAACAAACAGAAGCAATCAGGTCCATAGGTGATGACTTTGCATCAAATACTACATAAACACCTATTTATATGCTCCAGCTAACTAACCCAAAATACACCTATTCTGCATTCAGTTTATATTACCCAGTGATAAAGCAGTGCAAATATCAGAGATCATCAGTCCTTGTCACGGGTGGGAGGGAGGAGGCTATAAGGAGCAACTTTGCCTGCACAGGGGGGATAAATTGTGCTTGAGTAATGCATTTTCCACATCTTAGCTTCAATGTTTAAATCAATTTTCAGCAAACTTTTGAAAATTTATGAAGAATATAAATGAAGAAAATTACCTTAAATGGCCAGCTAAACTGTGGCTGGCTTCAGCATTGTAGAAGTCTGGGTATGACTGCAAATACTCTGGAGAATCTATTTTTGGTGGTTCTGTGGTGTGGAAGCTGGACATGTTTCTTTGCTTTGAATCAAACACTATATATGGAGCTTAAGAGCAGTAAAAGAATAGAAACGGAAATCTTCAAAGTGCCTGAGAACTGATCAAAAAGCTAAAGGAGAAAAGAGCATTCTAAACTGAGAAACAAAAGATGAATTAACACATTCTCTCCATTAGAGCTAAGAATGTTGCAATTGTGTTGGGGTTCAATCCAGGACATGTGGTGTTAGTTACAGAGAAGTATCTATAGTATGTAGCAAAGGAGCAAATGTAGCTGCTTCTGCTCAGCGTTTTTCAAAATGTGATTTATATTCCTGGTCACTATGCAACACAGTAGGAAAAGTACAACGAAAATTTTAGAGAAGTTGTTCCTAGGGAACTGCCTTTGGGCAAGGTGACACAACTGATTGTACAACCACATACATTTATTACTGGAAAGTTGTTGAAAGAGTACATTTACTGCTCAGAACTCATGTTAACGCTGACAAACACATACCCAATGCAATCAAATCAACGTTATATTCTATATAGAATACCAGAAACTGTATGGAAATACGTTATTTCCTATATAGGCCATTGCAAAACACAACTTGTAAAATAATAAAGGCATACAGCACAATCTACTCAATTGCCTTCACTGCCTCTGTCTTTAAAAGACAAGTTTGAGAGACGTAACAAACTCTGCATTACATTGTGTTTGGCTCAGAAAAGGGAAGTGCATTGTAAAGTTGAGTTTGTTTTTTTTCCTAAAGAAAAACTCCCTGCTGAAGTTCCTTCTGAAAAAAAATGAAATTCCAACCTGAGACCACTATATGATTGCAGCTGTGGCAGTACGAGCTGGGTGGCAAGGCAGCCTGAGGCAGATTTGGGCTCTGTGTGCCCCATACCTTCAGCTCCACGCAGATGCACAGCAGAGCCAGGGCACATCCTGGGAACTGCAGTCCCTAAAGCTTCCAGTGGGAAATGCAAACTACCAGTGAGCCCTGAAAGCTTTTCATTTCTGGTCTTGTTGGAGTAAAACTACAGTAACCTCCTAGTGACTCATACGTGGCTACCTCACCATCACAGAACTAGGAAATCCGCCTAAATTTCCCAGTGTAAGGAATTTTTTGATGAAGGGTACACCCACCATATATCAAATGCAGAGCAATGAAACCCAAGCAATGCTTTATGCAGCCTTTATCTTAAACAGGTGATAAACTGCCATCTCTGAAGTGATGCTGACCACTTCAGTTCAGCAGTTTAGCGTTACAGTTAGCATGAACCCAAACCAAACGGAGCAAAAAGGGACTAACAGCAGCCCTCTTCAACCTGGTGGGGACATGTGATTTCGTCACATTCACTCACTCTTGAGTTAATCCAAGCCCTGCTCTGTTATCAAGGGTGTTCAGCCACCCTTCTTGACTGCACCTCTGCTTGCCTCCTTCCCATGAGCTCAGCAACTGGAGTAATGAGATACCTTTGGTTTACACCGTATGGGTAGGTATTAAGTCTTCCCTGTGGGGCTTTCCGTTAATTCCTGTTGTCTTGCTGGAAGCAACTTGGTTCATCATGGTCTGCCGTGACACAGCCTGCCAGAAGACGGCAGCAGGCTTATGCTTCTAATTACTCTTCCAGCCCTCGGGACAGCTGGCATTTTGGTTATAAGAGGAATTTTTTGAAGGACAAAAGGAATCTGCCATCTGTCATACCAGCTAAGCATAACACTGCAGGCATTCTGCTTTGTTCAGTAGTGGGCAGTGTTAGGTATAATGTAAGAGCCAGCAATTATGTGTAGCTAGAAATGGAGACCTTATTGCAGAGCTCTGGCCCTGCATGTTAGATTTGCTCATTTAGAAAGCATATGTCAAATCATCTCAGGTATTTTCCTTTCCCCTGTTCAGACCATCTGCAGGCAGTGTATGTATATAACAATTCAGTTTTCTGAAAACTTATGAATAAATTATATGTATAAAATATCAGTAAAATGATGATAGTTTTTTAAAAAATAATTTCTAAAACACATGCTCTTGTCCATTTCTGGCATATATTTTACCCATCTCTAACCTTTAATCTCTTTAATATCTCAGTCTTTCCTACTAAAAATGCGCTACAAGTCTCACACAATTCAGTCTTTCCCTACTTTTCAGTCCTTCTTCTACTCCCCCCTGTTCCAAGGCAATGTGAGATCTCAGATTTTCTTGCCTTTTTACATCACCTTCTTTTGATGGGACACTATTGCTAAATAGCAAGCGTCAGYCTGCTTTCAAAATCCATTTCTGTTTTCCTGTTAAAGATAGTTTTGTTCACTGTAGAGACAAGCCAAGCCATGAACAAGCTTCCCCTGAAGCACTGTACTTATGTCTAACACTTTTATGGCTATTATGCGTGTCCAACACAAGGCCACTCTGCTATCTACAACTTCAGAAAAAGAGAGAGCATAGGTCCCAGGCTTATTTCTGCTTGAAAAAAAGTTCTAAAATATTTGTGCATTATCATAAACATAAACTGCCCAATAAAATTATTTGCAAAACTACCAACATGTCAATCCTGCCCAGTTATCTGGCTCACCAACTTTGCATACCTTCACTCAGATTATTCACTTTCTGCTGAAATCTCCCCCTTCTTCAGCTGTCACTGTAAAGTGCTTAGAAAATTGTTTCAGTATAGGTTGTTTGATGTTCCACACAACTCTTAATTCTTAGTTTTCTTCGTACAAAGTATTTCAGTCAAACAAATATTAGAAAAAGCTGTACCAATTTTAAACTTTTGCAGATGGAGAAGGGAACGGCTGATTGTTTTTTGTTCCTTTAAAAGTGCCTTAATTAATTTCCATAGAAGCAGGACACAGAATCATGTTTTCATTCAAATTCATGACCTGAACAAGCAATATTCTAAGACTTTTTTTTCAACATCTACTGTCTGACAATATTAATGGCAATCAATGAAATCATTAAGTGATAAGACTTCTTTTGCAAATAGTTTTTAGAAGTTCTGTGATGAAGAGAGAAATTTGCTCCGAACAGCTTTGTCTATTTCTTTTTCCCCAGTCTGTGTGAGACTGTGAGATGCACAAGTGATTGCAATGATTCTTGAAACACTTTTAGTTCAGACAGAGAAGGTTATAAATTGACATGGCATAGCCATATCATGTATTACAGACAGAATGGATGGGTACAAAAAAAAAAAGGGCTTTCAAATGAAAAAGGCGGGAGGGGGGAATCAAACTTTCTCTAGCTGTGTGCTTTCAGGATTTAGAAAACAGGAAGGGCAATCCGTTTTGAGATTTTCTATAGACCTGGGATTTTTCCCTAGAGACTTGTTGGAAGCCATTCATTCAGCCAACCACTGACTGAAACAAAAAAAAACCCTTTATATTTTTAAGCTGGTATAGGATAAAACTCTAGTTTTGCAAAAAGAGGAAAGTAAGATTCTAATATATTCATAGTCTCAGAGTGCAAACTAAGTTTCATGATTAAATGAAAACAGTAAAGGAGCTGTGGGAGGAATTCTGGATCTGTGCACAGAAAAGAAAGCAGAATCCAGAAAACGCACATATTTGTAGACAAGAGGTTAATGAAGAAGTAACTCAATGAAGACAAATTTGCTCCAAACCACAGAATCTAGCAATAACTGATAAAATAAACAGAAATGACAGCTCAATGAAAACCTTTGAAAAACTTGCCCTTTGGAATTTCTTAGATTAAAAGGATTAATCAAATGATCTACTCAGTGATTCAGCAGGGAAATCTCATWTTTTTTTGCCTGTGCTTGCAAACTGATGTTGTTTCTAAGTAGGTACGGTTCGTAAAGCTAAAACTAAAGTAGTTTGCAGAGCTTCAGTATCTGCAGTATCTGGCCTTTAAATACGTTTCTTAAGTTTAACATCATTCTAAAGATGTTTCTAAAACATCTTTCACACATCCAATGTGACTCAAAACCCAGCTATTGACCTCTATCAGTATATCAGGAAGACTGATGAGGGGAAGTGAATCATGCAGGAAAACCAAATGAGTGCAAACTTTTTATGAGTAAACACAGACTGGAAATTAGTTTTCTAAGAATTCAAGGAATAAGATTTTGGAGGAACTTTCCTAGAGGGATAAAAATGGACAAGTTAATTTTAAGTGGAAGTTTACATATTTATGGAAGAGAGGACATAAGAAGATTATTYGCAGTAAAAAGGAACTAGACAACATTCTAAGAGGATCTTTCCAGTTTTATGTTCTTACATCACACTAGAGAAAACTGCAAGTTAATGGGGTGCATGATTTTTATTATGCAGTTGCTGAAGCTCCGCACATGAAAAAGTGTTAAGTATTTAACCCAAGAGAGTCTGAGCTTGTTTTCGAAAGGGATAGTACTCAGCACATTACACAGTTGGAGCTACTGTATAAAATGTTGAAAAGTATCAAAATGAAATGCCCATTTTCAAGAAATTACTACTTAGAAACTTATATCCCACTCTCTTAGATAAGTAAGTCACTACTAGAAATAGGATTTATTTTCTTAAATCATCTGGTTGTTTTGAAATCTGTACTCATTAGTTCTTGTAAATGCATGATCAGAGAAACACTCTTTTTTAAAAAAATAATTTTATGAAAAGCTCAACAGAAAATGATAGATCTGTTCTTGAAGTATTTTCTAGGACTTACGTTCTGGGTTTTATGATTCAGCATATGACTTGATGTGAGGTATCAGCTTCTTTTTATGCATCTAAGAAATTGGATAATTCATAAATCTCATAGTTATCTATCTTGCCATAGTATGAAGTTGTTAACTTTGAATGAGAAGCACTATAGATCTGTTAAATATTAAGCAATTTTACTATTTTTATATTTATTCAATTCATCAAAACAACATATCGAAGTTTGTTACTGCTTTAATGCTGCCAGTAACTATCTGTTATTTTTTAGGCTATTCTTGAATTGGCAGTTTAAGCAAATTATTGTTTTTGCTGACAGTACTCCATAAGTTGCGGCCCAGCAGACATTTACCACATTTATATGCGTAAATAGCACAGTTTGTGATTCTTAATTGAATTATGGTTAGGCAAGGTATGCTTTCTAAAAGGAAGCTGTGGAAAAACACGGGCAATTAAGCCAAGTTGCAACTTGCATAAACCCTTAATTGAGAATAGCCATGATGAGGGAGCAAATAAACAGTGTATCAATATTGGGCTCTTTTTTCCTGTGAAAAGATCTGTTTCGGCTTCTGAGTTTCACTGCGCTCCTTCCTGCCCCAGTACATCTGAAGGCGAGCCGTAGAGGCCCCAAGGAGGTTTCACGGTGTAGTTCTATCTCCTACAGACAACAGCTGGCAATTAATCACAAAAATCCTGGTCCTATCCAGACACATTTCTATTCCAGGTGTCCTTCTGCAAATTTAGGCTGTGAATGAGATTATGTCTGCCTTTTTTATGTTGCTTGCTCTGTTGGCTTTGCAGCACAGTACCCCCAAGTGGCCTGTTTAAGTCAGAATTCAAACACAATAGTTCACTGATGGTTTTTTAATGAACAAAGCTGAAACTGAACTAAGATTAAAAAAATAGAGAGAGTAGCAGGGAGCACTTCAAAGAATCCTATGTAAACAAAACTGCAGCTCAGTGGCCACGTCAGAGGTAATGAATGTTTTACTTAAAATAGTGCAGAGGACACCCAAATTTTCACTTTGCAATGCCTTTCAGTGGCCTGTGGGTCCTGGCTCGTGGTTTTGCTCAGAGTGTCTGTAAAGTGGTAACGCTAATCTTTGGAAGTCATTTTCTCCCCCCTTCATGGAGATTTTCTATGATTATGAGCCAAGAAGGACTGGGTAGAGCTCAAACTTGTTATCACGGTTATCACACAGCATATAAAACAGCAGGGCAAACGGTAGACTGATGACAGTGGCACTGAGAGGATGGCAGAAAGGAGAGAAAAGGGGAGAGGAAATTTCACCAGGACTTTTTTTTTTTTAATTGGCAGTTCCCCCTAATGTTTATTCATGAACTAAAGTGTAGTACATTTTGTGCTAGCAACTTCTGCTTCAGGTAGTCAGTCAGCCTGTTGTAGTAAAAATTCTTTGGACAGTTGTCATCAAGTGTTTTGATTGAAACCATGTTATTTAAGCAGATGCAGGGCCATATTCTGCAACAACCTGAGTGCTTAATAGCTTCACTGAATTTACTGAAGTCATGCTGGTATCAGTCAGGGAGCGTGCAGTACCTTCTTCAACGTGTAGCCAAAGTCAAAGGTACTGGCTCCATAACTGGCAGGGGACTGCCGAGGATGCTGAAAACACCTCTTGCTGTAGCCTTTACTCACAGCCCAGTGAGAGTTATTCTGGAGCTGAATGCTGAGGCAGAGAGCGAGGGAACATTCGTTACGAGGTCTGCCCGGCTTACGTATGACAATAAGGATGTTTGCATCTGATTTGTTCCTACCATTGGCATAATCATTACATAAAAGCTACTAGATGCTGCACTGACTCTGTCTTTCACTGCAGTATGGTCAGACATCATGCCTTGAGCATGGGGTATAACCCTCTCTGAACAGTGTCCTCCAATTCAGCTGATAGAAGGGCAAGATGATAATATGACAGCAAACAAAGGGTTTCATGTTATATGATACCTTCAGGATTTTTCCTCTTGTTTTAAATATGAAAATATATAGTACTGTGTGTGATTAGGATTTAGTGTTAAAGGCAAATTTTATTTCATTAAACACAATGGTTGCATAGTACTGCAATTAAAATAACCAAGTTAAAGTAAACCACATATTGTCAGAGTCCACGTGGGGGTTTATACACAAACTGATATGGTGGGTTAATATTGCTCTTTCAAAGGTGATGCCAAAAATGGCTGGAAGGAATTATAGTAGCAGCAGTTACAAGTTACCAGCGACTTACACTTTAGTTTTTGTTTCTTTTTCACCACAGAATTATTTCATTAAATAAAAAGAAAAGAAATAACGAGCTGAAAATAAAATGGAAGACTTGGGATTTGATACACTACTATACACAACTCTGAGTGCTCAAAGGTCTTCTATTAAGGGCCACATTCAAGAAACTCTGTCCAGCTTCCCCACCATGGCAGCTCACCCACAGCCAAGGCAGCGTGGCTTGCGTGGGCTCCCGCCAGCAGAACTGATGAATCTGCATCTTCATTTTTAGAAAGGTGCACTAGTCCAGAAATCTCATTACTCTCTGACAACGATCATGACAATGATAACGAAATGTCATACAGTAGATTAAAGAGCCAAAATATTGAAAAAAAATACATTGGGAAGCTCTAATCTACCCCCTCAATTTCTTTTATTATTGATGGCGTTGTCGGTTAGATGCTGCCAAGATGCACAGGAAAATACCCAAAGGACTTACAGTCCAAGGACCTGATCTTGCAAACTGTTGTATATGACTGTACATAGGCATATATGTGCTAGCATATATTTTCTGTTTGCCTGTTGACTAAGATGCTTAAAATTGCAGTTCATTGAAGAAAAGCTCCCACCTATATCAAACGTAATTCTGATAGACTAATTGAGGTAGGCATTTTTTGAGTACTAGCTAGTACTAGTAGCTATTTAAAAAATCCATATAAACTGACTGGCAAGTATATTGATGTACATCAGTAGGTTTGTACATCTGTCTAATAAAAGAAACCTTTCCAAGCAGTCCTTCGACCACTTATTTCAACTATTCAGATAACGTGTTTTTTCTTTTCTAAGTCGCTTGGTTTTGCTGGTTTGTTAATGCCTTGAATTTAGATTTCATTATATGATTTCTACATTTTCCTAATATTACCTCCCTGCCACTGGACACTTTTCCCTCTAGAGTCCCATTATTTTATCAAAAAAAGGTATTAACCTTATAGCCAGACAGTTGTTGGCTATTCATCTTTACCTTGTTATTCCAAACTGTGAAGGTTACACAATTTTGATTATGTTCTTTGTTTGGGGTTATTTTGTTATCGCTGTATGGGTTAACTGGGCCTACATAAATATATTTATCCATCAGATCTGAGAAAGTATAGCATTTCAGCATTTTAAAATCATTCCTGTAATTTTTGTACAATTTCAGAGAAGTCCAGTGTAGTTCTGTAAGTGGAATTTGGCCTAAATAATTTTATTTATTCTTCAATACTCTGTTACACAGGTGTGTTTGAGGCTGGCAGAATCGTTTCTTGCATTTTGTAAAGAAAATCTAAACTTAAATGTTATTTAGCTGGTACAGCAGTCAAAATTTACATTTCTGAATAAGGGTTTTGAGGTTGAAGATTCAGAGTTTCTGCAAACCATAACACCTTGCCTATCACAATTTGAGAGTGAATGCTGCGTATTCTGTCCTTTAAACAAAAACTCATTAAGATTATAGTAGTTGTGCAGAAGCAATTATTTTCTCACTTTGTAGTCTTTGTTCATGGACAAGCAGACACGGTGGTGTTTTTTAAGGAAAACTTAATAAGCATTTCATATGAGGTAGGAGTGTAAAACCAGAGAAAAGTAGCTCTGTCGTACAAGAAACTTGAGTATTCCATAATGATTTTTTTTTCAAGCTGTCCTGTTTAAACAACATAGTCATAAAATACGTAACTGTCTTCATTCTTCTTGGTTTTCATATTTAGACCAGAGAAAGCCCTGTGAACAATCTTAGTCTTTCAAGAAACTTTTTTATCTTTTTTTTTTCTGTAAATTTTCCACCTGTGGAACATTGCCTGCATTTGGTCTCATAATGACCTTTCATTTGCTGAAATCCTCAGTCACGCATTAATCACTTCTTATCTACCTGGGTTATTGCTATTCCCTCTTTATAGTCTTTATAAATCCTTATTATCTCAACTTCAGGGGAACTGAAGTATCATAGTCAGACAGTTCTGTCTATCCAGTAAATATCACTGTATCAGCTTCATCTTCCAGACCATTCCCTAGCTTTCTACTCAGATTGACCTTCTAATCAACCTCAGAATGCTGTTTTTGAAAATGTTTCATAAATTATTCTAATTCACTATACTAACTTGTTGTCCAACTACACCTAACTTTGCCTCTTCCATCTTGGTATCTTCTCTATCTCTGCTCCATAATTTGAGCTGACTGCTAAGGTGTCATTCGAGCCAAATGAGATTCCCCATATTTGCAGTGTCTCTGTGACCCAGTAATTTTAAAACTCACATTAATTTTTTTAGTATAGGTTGCTTGATTTTGTGCAAACCTTTGTATGATATTGCTTTATACAGAATTGTATTACAGAATCTGCCAATATGAGGCTGCAGAATAAAACAAGAAGATAATCCTGTGTAATTCACTAGTTTCTTTCACTTCATACTGGACGACTTAAGCTGACGCAGGCGATTTCAATATAGCTTTTGTTTACTTGAGTCTCCCCAAAATGGTCCATAATATTTGTTCTTTTTAATCCCCAAAATTGAAAAGGGAGTGTACATTAAAAATACATATATAAAAATATAAAATCTATAGCTGCATGATGAATTTGAAGGTTTTCAATTTTATAAACCAATGCATTTTAAATGTATATTTACTGCATTTATTTTCTGAGCCTTAGGCACAAAAATAAAAGAAGATTTGAGCAAGCTTTTTTTTTTTTTTTAACTTTTACAAGAATGTTTAAAAATCTTTAGCTCAAGATATGAAACAAATTTGATGAAAATCCTCTGGAATGAGGCATGATATAAGTTGTGAGAAATGCTTTCTAGAAGGAGAAACAAATTCAAAAAAATAAATTAAATAATAATTCTTAATCCACATTAGCTTTTTCTAATACAGAGGGGTTTGTGACTAATTCCCTTTCAAGCTGAGTAAATGACCACTTCTCTGTTCATAAAAGCAATAAAACTTTGTAAGGCTATGAGAATGTGACATTTTAGTAGAGCCTGAAAGAACAGACTTACAACTGTCAAAACCACCTCATACTGATGACAAGCCTTAAATTTATCCCAGCACCCACTTTTAGGCAAACTTACACTGGGAAGCTCCCTTTCTAATAAATGGAAAGGGATATTCCTGCTTTGAATCATCCCTTGAAGGATTTTATTTCATTCTTTCCACTGGCCACATTTTGACTACTATAGAAAAATACACAAAAATTCAAGTATAGATATTTTGTTTGATGAATTCTTATCTGTGTCACAAAGAGGCTAATTTATAATGTGTGAGCTCTGTTTTCTTTCATTTTGTAAAATGTTGACTTGCAAACTGAAGCAGGAAGTAATTGCACTACTGCAGGCACTTTCCACAGTTTTACTGCCCTGGTTGTACACAGTTTTACAGGAGAATCCTTCCTTTTACCAGACTAATTGAAGGGATTTTTTTTTTTTTTTAACTTGGGTTATGAATTACTGTATGATTTAACTTGAAGAACTGCTCTGTAAGGTCTAATCTAAAGTAATAAGGATGCTACAATCCAGGAAACTGTACTTATGAAACACCCTGACTTTTCAATGAGGTACAAAACGTCACATGGTATATGAAAGCTGCCAGTAGAAAAGTAATAGAGAGAAACAGAAACAGAAAACAGGGACAAGGTCAAGTCTGGAATATTTCAGAGATTTAGCAAATGACAGATGAGTGTGATAGAGGCATGAAGGAATACATTCCTGGAAACTTATTTTATAATTAGAATATGAGTCCTGAGTATCTGGTGGACACTCTTCAACTACAGCTAGGTTGACAGCTTAAATAATTTTGTGTATTCTTTTCATATAATGGCAAGGTCACCACAGGTTCTCATGTTCAAATTGCAATAAGGCACACCGAGAGTAGCTGGCTGTTCACAGTTTCTTTTGTAATTCAAACTCTCCTGACTAGAAGGCAGAAAATTGGACACAAAGTATCTCAACAAAAGGAAAAAAATATTGGAAATCAGAATTGCATAATTTCTCCAGAGGTTGCACTGTATACATTTAAATTAAATGCCAGTGCAGACACTTGGGTGATTTTGTACCATTTAAGCACACCTTCTGTCAGATTTAGAAAGGATTTAAATAAGGTTCTGTGAATGCAGGTGAATTTAATCTGTAATTACCACTTCATAATTTTAGAACTATGTGGAAACATGCCAGTCTTTTCCATAAAACAACCTGATTTAGATTTACTATTTTTTCCCTCTTTCAGTATAAAACTACCACGATTTCCAGATAAAGCCATGTGATGTGAAGAAACATACCTAAACATGGAAACAAAGAGAATTTTTTAATAATGAAGACAGAGAAAAAAGATAGATTGGAAAATTAATGAACAGAAAGAATAGGATTTTCTGATATACCTAAAAAACAGCTTGAAAGAAACTTGTGAATGTGATGACAGTACAACTTGGGAAGGCTCAAGAACCACTAGCTTAATGAATTTTATTGGCTATTGCTTAAGCAGTTGCTGAGCTGTGTCTGTAGGCTTTCCACCTACATGAAATAATCAATTTAATAAGCGCTCCTTCAGTGCAGAGTTAAGCAGATTGGTTTCCTTGGACCATTTCAGCTTGGACCCCCAAGGAAGCCAGTCTGAGAGGCAGCAACAGTGAGGAGCTCCAGGGACAACAATTGCAATTGCAAAGATACACACAGCAGTTAGAGTGAGGATTTTGGAATAGAAAAGAATTATTGTGCAGGGACCAACAAAAGACATAAATATTAGTTTAAACATGAATAACAGTCAGAATCTGCAATTGTCTTAAAAAATTATTCAAAGTCCAGGTTACTCAGAATTCAGGCTAAAGAACAGGCAAAATACTCTGTTACCTGTCATTCCACTCTATTTCTCATCTCAAAAATAAAATTAAAAAAAGACCATCCATGCAGTCAGTTACATTAATTAATATGTTTACTACATGAGGTATTACTAAATGGTATGCTACAACAGACATGAACAAGCTCTTCCCAGAGCCTGASCCAACAAGAGCCATTTAACTGCCATTAGAATATCACAGAGCCCAAGCTAAGAAGCCCTGCTGTGAAGCAGTGTATGTTATTTTAGTAATGATGCTAATGTGGCATGGCTTGTATTGGTTGAGAGTGCAAAAGAACAAGATTATTTGCTAGCTAAAACCCATGTAAACACAGTCATAATTACAGCAAAGAGTTTAGGTTGCTCAGGCAGCTTAGTCACATATCTCTAAAATGAATATTTTCTACAAGTATAGCAAGAGCCTCATCTAAGAACAAGATCAGTTACTGCCTTGTTTCCATACAGAAGTCGTGATATCTGCTACCTAAGTGATTTAGAATTAACCTAATTTAATCCTAATTTTTTCAATGGTAGGCAACAAAATTCCATTGCTTTTTAACTGTTGTTAGACATGATGTTGGAAATTTGGGGCAAGTGAGATTACAAAAAAGTTTATCTGATATTTCTCTCTCTTTTGAAATAATTCACATCCCCTCAAATTACCATAAACACTACTTTGCTAAAGTTACATGTTTTAAATTGACTGATTCGCAAATAATGGATATATATTCTTAGAAAATATACTCTATGCTCAGAGACATTGCTATGATTTTTTTAAAACTTTTTACTTCAGAGGATAATATTACTTGCTGTGGAGGCTTCTCATACGTAGATGCAGGGCCAGGGGAACCGAGATATTGGAGGATGCAGATCTGCAAAATCAGATTGCTGAGGAGTACCTCATTCTGTACTTACAAATAAATAGGTACCAGTACAAAGATTTTCAGACAGTGGCTTTGGTTTTTTAAACTGTCTTGTACTGAAACATTCATTGTGTTTAGTAGTTCTCCGGTGCAACAGGAAGATGTAGGTAGGTATTTACATTATGTGCTAACACTGCCTTCTATGGGAAAGGAAGGAGATTTGTGGATAAATACAAAAGACAAATAAAATTATGGAAGAATCTGATTCTTCACCTGCAATTCAGTTACAGACTGTAATTTTGGCATGGCCCAGGCCTTTGTAAGGCCAAGATAGACTGGTCAAAAACAGGAACAGAGAGATTTCTAGAACATCCATAAATAATATTTGGCAAAATATTTAGAAGAAACTGTCATAGTTTCCTACATATGCCATAAATGAAGGGAAAATCAAACAAAATAATCTGGTTTTGCCGTCTGAGCAAAAACTGACAAGCCCCAAAGCTAAGCAGGCAAAAACTGGTACATGGACTAGTGGGAACCATACCCAAAGCAAATCCACAGTCCACACCCACAGTAAACCTACAGTCCCTAGAGCTTCCCCAAAAGCCCATAGATCTCATTTTCCAAAGCTAAGTTTGCTAGAAAACAGAGATGATTTTGCACTCTATTTTTCAAGATACAGTATATCTAACATAGCAGCAATGTATAATGCACAGACCAATGAGAGTGACTTCAGGTACTGAAGTTTGGGGTTAGGTATAAAATCACTCATCTCAATCCAACAGGAAAACTATCTCAGAGTAGCAAAGTACCTTTAGAAAAATCATGTGGAGCCATTCATACTTTGCACTATCAAATTATATTGGCACCAACCAAGTACCGCTGTCATATTTAGTAGAAAACTGGATGCAGTGAGCCTGTAATATTTAAAACTGATGCCAGAGGAAATGAGGAATTGCAGGAGTACAAAGAAACAAAAAGGGCCAAACAGAATAATCAATATGGTGCAGTATCTGAAGGTCTTTCCCATACAGAAAAAAATACTATATATCTTACAGGGGAAAACAACAGTAATAGCTTGTAGCAGGTTCCCCAAATTTTGGCAGAGAAACTGAGGAGAGGTAGGTCCTATCATCCCAGCATCCTGCAAAAACGAAGACAAGGGGCAATGGGAACCTGCCAATTTGAATAAGAACATCTTAAATAACAGTGACAGCAAGTTAGGACTAATGCCTCTACCAAAGCAAAGAGATCCCTTAAAGATCTGCAGCAAAAGTAGTGTCTGTGCCTGAGGGGGAATCCACAGATCCAACCCACCGAGACACATCACAGATATATCAAAAGTATCTGATATGCTTTATGCAGTGCTCTGCAGTCAAACACCTTGCCTTAACTACACATAATATGACATATTATTTGTGTTTATCAGAGTCTGAAAGTCTACTATGTTAGCACAATATCACCAACAGAGCTGTGTCCATAATAATCCTCATAAACTGTTGGTAAACGCTGCTCCTCCGAGTAGCTTCCCTGCAACTATCAGCAATGTTGTGCCTCATAAAAATCTGACTTAAAAAATTCAGTTGTGCTACTACTGCATTTTGGTATTGCTCTGTGTTGGACTGTCTGGACTGAATTGGTTTGTTCTGCTTCTGCGCTCATCTTCCCYGACAGCTGGACAACCACAATATGTGCTCATGCCTTTTGCTCATGAGATGTGGCTATTCCCAGAATGAGAGCCTCTTTATTAAGAAATCTTGTCTTGCTTCGCAGTTACCAGTTGCCTTCTCAGTTGTTTCTACTCTGTGTGGCTCTTTTATGAATGCAACTAGCTTATAAATACTGCAGTAATGATGTTTCACTTGTTGCATTCGTGATAAGCATCTATGTTGTATGTTCCCCTTGACAATAGTGTGGAAACTTTTACTAACAAAAAAACCAACCAAACTTCACAAAATGCTTAGGGGACAAATAGATCACTATTAAAGATCAAGTAAACTTTTTCAGGCATAACATAGCAAATGAAGGTATTTTTTTATAAGGTGTTTATTATATCTATATACACAAAGATTTTTTGAATATACTGACCACATCGTCACATTTTCAGATTATGGTTAAGTTTGTGAAACAGGTTTACTTCATTTCCTCAGGAGCAACTGAATAGTTGAGAACATGAGCTTTAACTTTTGAGTGTTCTTGCTTTCCGTGTCACTTGACCTTGTTGCTGCTCTGCAGCTGGATGAACATCAATCCTGCAATTTACAAAAAAAAAACCAACACCCTATCAAGGGGGTTGAACTTCTTAGGAAAATAAAATCCATTAATTTTTAAAAAAGGGAACAGATAATCATGATTAGATTGTTTTTTGTTCAGGATTGTGCAGGCTTCACCTAAAGCATGACTTCTAAAAATAAAATACAGCTACTGTCACATTTAATTCATTTTGAAGATAATTTCTCTAGCCAGACTTGCAAAAAAGGGAAACGTATATATTGTCCAGCTCAGAAACAGTATGGCCACCTCTTTGTCTGTTTTATTTAATTGCTTTCCTGCCAGGGATTGTGGGAAATCTCTCTCCTTCCTGAATGAGTGTCCCATGCCGTTTAAAATACACCAAATGTTTTGAATTTACTGATCTGTAAATTTCTGTTCAACCCATAGCTATTGACACTAAATAGTTACATGTGCTGCCTCCTCCGTGGCAGGCTCGTGCTGCAGCCTGCTTAAAGTTTGTGTTCCGGGAGCATTCGCTGAGGGCTGTTTGTAATACACTCCTCATGCATGTTCATGTTGCTAGACACCAGGCTATTCTTCACATCGAGCTGAAGTAAAGAACCATAAGCGCAGTCGACGCTAATTTGGTTTTAAGTCTATACATCTCACAGAAAGTCCCAGATCTGGTTTTGTACCTAAAGCATGAAGAGGGTAAGAGTTCTTCTTAACAGCCGAGATAATATGGGTCAGGATTTTTAGATGTCTCCGAAAAGCTGACAAAGGAGCAAATAATTGGAGCATGATACAGCATTGTGAAGCAGGCTGATGCACAGAAAGACAACAGAAGATGATGAGAGAAGCACAAAGACAGAAGAGGGCAGGTGAAGGACCATGTGCCAGGTTCCTCACCTACCCCAGCACAGGGATGGGGTTCAGCATCCTCCATTTCCTTCTTGTGGTCACACTCTACAACAGTTAGCTGGCAAATAAGTAAGGCTTGCCATTCTTCTGGGAAGGTCCCTGAAGTCACCTTTCACAAGGATTTTTAGTAGCTTGAACTTGGCTTGGGTTTGTCCTGCTTGCCAGGGAAATGAGACTGCATGGGTGGCTGGGCTGGGAACTTTGGGATCTTCGGGGGGCACTCTGGGACCTGAAGACCCAAATGCAATGTAAGTGTAAGCTGCTTCAGTCTGATGCTTCTGAAAGAAATATGTCCATGGAGACATCCTGCAGACAAAGTGAAGCTTAATCAATCAGTATTTGTATAATTGAAAGTACAAAGCAATAAAATTATCATGAAGACAGAGCACAAGTAAACTAAAAGATTCCTGTTAACTTCACTGGACTTGGGACTGGTCCCATAAATAAAACCATTTGCTGTTGTTGCACGCTAGCCCTTTTTGAATTTTAGGTTGACAGATACCTACTTGCTTACATGGGCTTGAAAGTCTTGAGGCTTATTACAGACCTGTGTACTCTTTACATTTCCCCATCATGCTCTGTGCTGTGTTGCAGCTCAAAACAATTAAAGAATTTACAGCTTCTTTACCCCAAGCATATGCCAAATCCCATTCTTATTTATGACATGGTGTGATTCAGTACAAAGAAATCAGCCGATAGACCAGGATTTATCCTGTGATTTTCTAAGAGAAGCATAAGCAAAAAGTGAAGATTTATTAAGAGAGGAAATTGTTTGTGGTTTAGCATCGCGTCTAGCATTGTAAGTGATAATTCTATTTCATTTTGAGTAAAGCAGAAATAAAATGTTTAGTGTATAGTAAATGCTCAAATGGACATATTATGCTACGCTGGTGTTTATTTTGTTCATGTCAGAAAAATTAGATTAGCTTGTCTGGTAAATCTTACTTAACAATAAAGCTACACAATGACTGTCATTAATCATTTCCATGCTATACACATATCTTGTAAAAAGTTTATATATGTTTGAAATTAACCTTGCATGTATTGTTTTAGTTTCATAGCAGCATGTTTTATGTGGTTTTTTCATTTCCAAATGGAGAAAAAAACAAGAGGCTGTTTTGCAGCAAGGCTTTTTTTAACATCTCTTCATACCCATGGTCTGCTTGGCTGTTAAGAATGCTAAACCCCTGGTTTTTGGCAAGTATGAAAGAGAGCACAACCCTGTTGAACAACTTCATACAAATATCTGTACATATAAAGATCTTTTTAATATAGATATCAAGAGGTTTTACTATTCATGCTATCTCTTCACCATAGCCTCACTTTTCCAGTGCCATACACACAAGAGTTTTCCTTCCTATTCCGACCCCCTTACAGCTGAGTATGAATAATAAGGAGAAGGATGCTGAGGAAGACATTGGGTTGAGGACAGGATCAGGGACAGGACTTGAACTGAGTGGGAAAAATGGCTGCAAGGGAATGATTTCTTGGTTAAAAGAAGCTGTGGGAGATAAACCAGTCCTATAGGACAATGATGTGAAGAGGTGAAAGGCTGCTGTGATGGCGAGAGCCAGAAGGAAGTTGGAAGAACTCAGGAGCTAACAAGAGTGCTGACATCTGTTTAGGCAGTGCTTAAAAGGTTAAAATTTCAGTAGTTGGCTGCATCTTAACCATTCTGGGAGATGCTTGTGTTTTGCTGAAACTGTGGTCAGAAGAACCCAAAGATGAAGAAAAAAAAGATGATAATGTTACAACAGGGACAGTACTTGTGGTAGCATCTTCAAAGATCAGTAAATATTTCACCAAAGTAACTATGTGGCAAATGATCCCACCTATGAAGTGGGACTTTGCTACAACTGGAGAATGAATTCAGGAGCTAAAGTCTGCAAAGGGGGCAGCCCCACTTTCAGAGTTACATCGCTTGACCTGCTGTTTACCAACAGAGAAGGACTGATGGGAGATGTGGTGGTCGGAGGCCGTCTGGGGCTCAGCCACCATGAAATGATAGAATTCTTGATTCTTGGGGAAGTAAGGAGGGGGGTCAGCAAAACCACTACCATGGACTTCCGGAGGGCGGACTTTGGCCTGTTCAGGACACTGGTTGAGAGAGTCCCTTGGGAGGCAGTCCTGAAGGGCAAAGGGGTCCAGGAAGGCTGGATGTTCTTCAAGGAGGAAGTCTTAAAGGCGCAGGAGCAGGCTGTCCCCATGTGCCGTCCCCATGTGCCGTAAGAAGAGCTGGCAGGGAAGATAACCAGCCTGGCTGAACAGGGAGCTTTTGCTGGGACTCAGGGAAAAACAGAGAGTCTACCGCTGTTGGAAGAAGGGGCAGGCAACTCAGGAAGAGTACAGGGATCTCGTTAGGTCATGCAGAGAGAAAATTAAAACGGCAAAAGCCCAGCTAGAACTCGATCTGGCCACTGTTGTAAGACACAACAAAAAATGTTTTTACAAATATATTAATGACAAAAAGAGAGCCAAGGAGAATCTCCATCCTTTATTGGATGCCAGGGGGAACATTGCCACCAAGGATGAGGAAAAGGCTGAGGTACTTAATGCCTTCTTTGCCTCAGCCTTTAGTAGTCAGACTGATTAGCCTCAGGGTATTCATCCCCCTGAGCTGGAASATGGGGCGGAGAGCAGGATACACCCCCCATAATCCAAGAGGAAGCGATTAATAACCTGCTCTGCCACATGGACACTCACAAGTCTATGGGGCCAGATGGGATCCACCCGAGAGTACCGAGGGAGCTGGTGGAGGATCTTGCCAAGCCGCCCTCCATCATTTATCACCCGTCCTGGTTAATGGGGGAGGTCCCGGGCGACTGGAGGCTTGCCAATGTGACGCCCATCTACAAGAAGGGCCGGAAGGAGGATCCGGGGAACTACAGGCCTGTCAGCCTGACCTCGGTACTGGGGAAGATCATGGAGTGGTTCATCTTGAGGGCGCTCACAAGGCAGGTGCAGCACAACCAGGGGATCAGGCCCAGCCAGCACAGGTTTGTGAAGGGCAGGTCCTGCTTGACCAACCTGATCTCCTTCTACAACCAGGTGACTTGCCTAGGGGATGAGGGGAAGGCTGTGGATGTGGTCTGCCTGGACTTTAGTAAAGCCTTTGACACTGTCTCCCACARCATCCTCCTGGAGAAGCTGGTGGCTCATGGCTTGGGCGGGTGTACTCTTCGCTGGGTAAAAAACTGGCTGGATGGCCAAGCCCAGAGAGTTATGGTGGACGGAGTTAAATCCAGTTGGCGGCCGGTCACAAGCGGTGTTCCCCAGGGCTCAGTTTTGGGGCTGGTCTTGTTTAATATCTTTATCAATGATGTGGACGAGGGGATCGAGTGCTCCCTCAGTAAGTTTGCCGACGACACCAAGTTGGGTGAGAGTGTTGATCTGCCTGAGGGTAGGAAGGCTCTGCAGAGGGATCTGAACAGGCTGGATCGATGGGCTGACTGCATGAGGTTCAACAAGGCCAAGTGCCGGGTCCTGCATTTGGGTCACAACAACCAAAGGCAATGCTACAGGCTTGGGGAAGAGTGGCTGGAAAGCTGCCCGGCGGAAAAGGACCTGGAGGTGCTGGTCGACAGCCAGCTGAACATGAGCCGGCAGTGCGCCCAGTGTGCCAACAGCAAGAAGGCCAACAGCATCCTGGCCTCTGCCAGAAATAGTGTGGCCAGCAGGAGTAGGGAGGTGATCATGCCCCTGTACTCAGCACTGGTGAGGCCGCACCTYGAATCCTATGTTCAGTTTTGGGCCCCTCACTACAAGAAGGACATTGAGGTGCTGGAGCATGTCCAGAGAAGGGCAACAAAGCTGGTGAAGGGTCTGGAGAACAAGTCTTATGAGGAGCAGCTGAGGGAGCTGGGGTTGTTTAGTCTGGAGAAGAGGAGGCTGAGGGGAGACCTTATCGCTCTCTACAACTACCTGAAAGGAGGCTGTAGCGAGGTGGGTGTTGGTCTCTTCTCCCAAGTAACAAGTGATAGGACAAGAGGAAATGGCCTCAAGTTGCACGAGGGTAGGCTTAGACTGGACATTAGGAAAAATTCCTTCACTGAAAGGGTTGTCAAGCATTGGAACAGGCTGCCCAGGGAAGTGGTGGAGTCACAATCACTGCAAGCATTCAAAAAAACGTGTAGACGTGGCAGTTCGGGACATGGTTTAGTGGACATGGTGGTGTTGGATTGACGGTTGGACCTGATGATCTTAGAGGTCTTTTCCAACCTTAATGAGTCTATGATTCTATGATCCCAGTGCAGATCTGAAAGGCAGAATGACTAGTGACCTTTCTTAGTTTTAGGGCAGAAAAATGCACTTCTGTCTATATGGTACAACAAAAATGGAAGGCACATCAATGCAAGAACCATAACTGCTACTGTCAGAGCTGCAAGCTTTGAACAAATACAATCCAAAGCAAATGTTCAAATCATTAAGGCTTTAGGACGGGCTTCACTGTTCCCAGTGCGTCTCTGTGTCAGTAAGAAACAGATATCACCCAGTGCACTAATATGTATTTAAGAGGAAGATGGTGTATAGGATGAAGCAGCGCTTGTGAGGTTGAGTTCTGAAGAGCGCAGGTGCTGAGGCCAGCTTAGCAAACGTTGAAAGTAAAGGTTGTGTCCTGCACAGCCATGTTTGCCGTGAACTTAGCCTCCCCCTCATCGTGCTCCCTCGGGTGACAACTGTGAAAAAAGGGGTGCCATCAATGCAGTCCTAGCTAGGGCAGAAGAAGCAGATTTTGGGCTGCTCAGCCTTGTAGACAGCAGCTGTGTTTTGGGTTACGACTATTTGCTGAGCAGGGTAGAGGAAGTCGTCAGCCTTGCAATGTGTGAAGGAACAGTTTGTCTAACATGTAGCTTGTTTTTCATGGACGTGATGTAGTGGGAGCATTTTCCTTATTCCCTATGGAAATGAAGGAGGCCGTCAGTGGACTAGCAGCTGCAGAGCATAATTACTATTAGACTCAATCTCAAATGAGGTCATAATAATAAATATCATAAACATTGTAAAGTACATTTGATGGTCTCCTTCAACATCTGTAGTTTGCTTAGTATTTGTGGCAGCCATCACTTTATGGAACAGAAAAAGATAAATATTTTTGCTAATAAAAATTGGTCTAGATTTTCTGTTTCCATCTTTCCCCTTCCCTATTCCTACATTAACTCTCTTAATCTTTTTTGAAGTAATCTGCTATTCAGTTCATTTTTGCTAAGGCCCAGTGTCCTGCTAAGAAAATCTTATAGAGGGAGAGGGACTAAGAGACCACGATACAAGGCAGACACTGTTCTGCAGTAGAATTTCTTAGATTCTGGCATAACTATTTCTCTGCAGTAAATGTATGTTTTCCATCAGACTTTGCTCTACCATGTGGCCTAATCTTCTTGATATTTTGCCCAACATATTATGAGCTCAAGCTACTATTTCTTTCCTTTGTACAAGCCAGTAATATAAATGCTAGAGCAAATGGTATAAACCCCAATGGAAAACACATATCTATTTCATTGGGGTTATTAGTTGCCAATGGGAATAAACAGATTTTTGTCTTTGAAGAGCTCATTAGCTTCTAAGAAAAAAAAGCAATACAAAAAACCTTTCTAACCTTGTAAATCTATTGGGACCCAAAAACAAAACTTCATTTTGTATTTTTGGGAGCGTCTGCTGACCTTGGCTTCCACAAACCTTGTGAGCTGTACTTTAGCCCACACAGATTTAGATGCTCACAGTTAACTTAGAAGATATCCGTTACTGCTTGTGTCCAAACTGAAAAAGGGTGTTGGTTTAGAAAACAACTGCCTGAGCTTCCACAATGAACTCCTCTATTAGATCACCCCTATTGCTAGCTTTTACCTACTATTTGAACACTTACCTTTTCCTCAAGGTTCGCCAAGGGAGTATCTTTCTTGGACAGTGTAAGGCACCCATCAATATTCCCTGAAAATCCTATCCCCATACAGAAGTGCAGTGTATGCAGGAGCTGCAAATCCCCAGCTACCTGTCTCACTGTTTCCATAAAAAAAAAAAAAAGAAAGGAAACTAGCAAGATATATTGGGTCAAATATTGTGATTCTTGACCTAAATCACTATCGATGTTGAAAGGAGGATTGCTCAAGAAAATACCAGGAAGTCTACTGGTTTTGTTTTCCCAGAAGGCAGTCACATCCTGCTGGTGGTTTTGTCTCCAGACTGAATCTCTAGAGGGAATTCTAAAGAACCACTTTTAATCATATGTACTTCAAAATACAAATCATTTTACAAACCGGAAAAAGAACCTGTGGATAAACAGCACATATCAGAAAAAGGTGGGAAAATTATTTTTTATTGGGGATCAATTTTACTGCTTCCATACCACTTAAAATAATGGTTTTATGACAAAGAATACTACGTAGAAAGAATCAAGTAGTTAAACTTAAATGGAATTATTTTCATCCAGAATGTATGCATGTGAGCTTGGAAATGCTGGCAAATTAACTAAAATTTCCAGACTTGTAAATAAAAATCTCTGAATACATTTTGCAAAATTTAATAAAAAAATTTAATTGTACTGCTAAACCTAATAGATCACATTTTCAAATGGATTTTAAAAGCCCTCAAGGGTGATTGACAATGTATTTGAATCTAAATTCAACTTTCATAGTTTAATTTAAGTAGTAATTACATTACATGAGTTGTTCACAGTTATATATACAAATGACTTATTCGATCTAAGGCTATAGTACCAAAATATTCATAATGAGTTGTAAGCTCTTAAAGAATATTTTTTTCTGTATCGGTAGAACTGGTCAGTGTGTATAACTTCAGGTTTTATTGAGACATGAAATGGCCATAGGTAGCATGACTATTAGTGCTCCAAGAACAAAGCCACGGCAATCTCAGGATTCAGATTTCTGTCACTGCCATCTCTACGTCGTCTGCCTTGTGGCTCCCACACACTTGACTCTGCTTAAAAATAACTGTTAAAATTAAAATCTCTATTACGGAAGATCATGAAGAGGGTCTTTCTTTCACTTCCCCTACTATTCATGAGTTTGTCTGAATTTCATGCCCAGCCCTTCTCCTAGCACAAGCATTGCATGTTTTTCATATATGTAGACTCATCCTCACTCTGAAAATGACCTGTAGCTGGCAATATGTCAGCAGCTGTTTCTTTTTTGAAGTAATGCCATTGGCTGTTATTAAGAGGACCTTAGTAGTGAGCACTAAAGGAATAAGATCACTTTCATCAATTGTAGAGAAAAAACATGAGGGAGTATTTACCTACCATGTTTAAACCACATTTTTTTCAGTAGTGCTGATATTTTTTCCTGTACCTTTCAGGATAGTGACAGGATTGTGTTCAGATTTAGTGACCCAACTCACTGTCAACTCTGGGTCACCATGAAGCAGAACCTTTGGTTCTTTTATGTGTTTGCACAACAAATAGTAATAGACAAAGATATTGTTTGTAGACCAAGCAACCTTATCTCTCAACTTCCACCTATGTTAAAGAAAGTGTTTACCCTTCAGAAAAATATTCAGCATTTTGCAGCCTGCCTCTCTATGTAAATAAAGTAACTCTACAACATTTTAAACATCTTAATAAAATACAAGAAATACAATCATAAATGAGTATTCTCATGCAACCTTATATCAAGGCTATTTGCTTCTTGTTTGTGTGTTTGTTTCATGTGTATCATAGTCCCAAAATGTACATCTTTGTATGGAGCCAAAAACAGAATTGAAAGATCTTGCACAGAAATTTGAATCCAACAATAAAGTTTCTTTAGTCATGTAAACAAAAAGAGCGTAAAGGTGGTGGCACTATGCAGTGAAGACAGAATGGAAAGGGAAGACAATGGAGACATAAGTCAAAATTAAATTACTGTTTTACCTTTCCAGAATGATGCTAAAATTGAATTCAAGGGCCAAGGCAGGATAGCTGGACAGCATGAGAGTATGGAACTAGAAATTATTATGTTAAAGATGGAAACAGATCTTCACTAATTTACTGCCCCCATGTAAGGGGAACTTCATAATCTTCACTGTAGAATCCTGCAAAGCCTTCCCCTATGGCATACCAGGGCTCAGGAAGGTCTTTCATATAGAGTGAAAATCTAACCTGATTTTTTGTGTGCATGTGATTCACGTGCTACATGTTTATGAATTATAAAACAAGTTTTCCTTTCTAAACTGGAGGCTGACCTTTTGGAAGCAGAAGAAAAAAAGGCGTAAAACTCATTGGATTATTAATCATAGGAATGTGATGGGATACTGTTGTGATTGCAGCAGATGCTATCCCAAGCTTTACTAAGTAAAGTTGTTTCCAGCAGAGATCAAGAAATACTTTTCTACTATGCAGGGCGAGATCCCACCTCTAAGGAAGATGGATGCAAAGTGAAATACGTGATGAGAAAGGATTTTTTGACAAATTGAATAGAAAGTGTTTCACAAGAGAATAATAAATGGGCTTTATTGTTTCGTCAGAATTCTTCCAAATGAGAAGGCCTTATAGATACATCAGCTATTAAGGACAATAATGGTAATGACACAAAATCAGATATATATAAATTATCAATATTTATCAGCTAAATATTTCTAACCATCAGTGGTGCTATAGAAACTTTCCAACAGGAATAGTGATGGGAAAATAGACTACTGAAATGAGTGATGGTTCTTAATCCATTTGTGGATGCTGAGCAGACGGCAGGATTCAGTGCTGCATTAGGACCCTCTTAGCCCTGTGCTTTTCAAGGTGTAGAGACCTGTTCTTGCCGTATTCAGTGAATTTGTATTTCCTCCTTGCAAATAAACTTGTAAAGTTTCATCCTCAAAGTATGAGATACTTTAAAAAAATGTCTAAAAGTCTCTGTGTAAAAATACAGAATCTAAAAGAGAAAAATCAGTAAGGTTGAGTGAGGGATTTTCACCAGGATCTTGCTGTATCTTAGTGTCTGAACGAAGAACCACAGATTTCCAGGGATATGGGACAATACCTGTAATTAGCTGAGTTTTTTGAAAGTGTGCATTAAAGGACAAAACATGAAAGGTAACAGTTTTGGAGGTATAGCAAACTCAATCAGGGGACTTGTACTCGCATATTGCTAAAAACTGTATATTTAAGGATACCTTGAAGTGCTTGCATCTTTCCTGGGCCTGTGTCATCGTTTAACCCCAGTAGGCAGTATGGGACATCCCTTTGGTCAGCTGGGGTCAGTCATCCCAGCTGTGTCCCCCCCCAAATTCTTGTGCACCCCCAGCCTACTTGCTGGCAGGGCAGTGTGCGGAGCAGAAAAGGCCTTGACACTGCATAAGCACTGTTCAGCAATAACTAAAGCATCAGTGTGTTATCAACACTGTTTTCATCACAAATCCAAAACATAGAGCCATACAAGCTACTATGAAGAAAATTAACTCTATCCCAGACAAAACCAGTATAGTCTGTCCATAATTTCTGTCACACTCGCAGTATTTATTAAAATTATTTTCCTTTTAAGACACAGCTGTCAAAGAGTAGACAAAGACAGGTGCTACTGTTTCAGGCATAGAAACCCAGTGTGGGATGGTTTCCACCTTTTAAAGAAAAAAAAACATAGAAGCAGCAGATGCTTCAGCATTTCTGTGTCACATTCTGAGGCTCCAACCCTGCAGGTAGACCCCACAGGCAATTCCTGTTGAAGTCTGAAGTATTTTTATAATCCATGTGTGAATTGCTTATATATAAGCCTAATAACTTTTATAGTATGGTAAGAAATTCTCACTTTCTTTGTGGAATGAAGAGTTCATTTCTTGAGTCACGTGCATTTTCATTGAGTTTATGGAAGCTTGACAACATGATCCAACAGAAGGTTGCAGAATCTATAGGTATTCTGTAGGTTCTGTGATTATTGCACTGTGACATCTTTTTTGAACATGGTAGAAGCGATGTACCTCGGTTGTACTCTTACAACAACAAAATTAAAATTTTAACACATTAATGTCCAATTGGGTCACTTTCTCCTGCTTATTAGGCTGACTGCATCAAGATTCATCAAACATAGATTTCGTTACTATCCCTGCCACTTTTTGAGCTGCTGGTGCTCCTTCTTTTCCTGCTGGGCTTCTCCAGCAATTCTGATACCAAGTCCAAACTGCTAAGCCCGACAGAGTCTATTAATTCTGGTTCCTCTCCATACACATTGTATCACATTCAATATTAGGGTGTTGGGTTCATTGGAAGTAGCGGTCCAGTAGTTTAATATAACATTATAGTTTCAGATACAATTTTTGAACATCATCCTTCACTTTAACATTAGACATAGATACCACTTGTTAACCAGTGGTACATTGTAAGCACGCTAACTTCACTACCCCAATTGCATACTTTACCCACATTATTAACCATGAGATATCCTCAGTCTTTCTGAATTGCAATCAAATATTCACAGCATTTTGCTGTTAATTTATGGCACCACTTTTAGAACAACTCTGGTTGCATGGCATATATCATGGGTGAAATCCTGGCCAAATCAAATGATTGATGAACTTCCCTTGCTGCAGTAGGTTACTGAAGGTATTTATTTTAGAGTTTTTCAATTTCCTATTTAAATAAACAGTAAGATTTAATTTTTAACTAAATATTTAAATAAACTCATTTAGCTGAGTAAAATGCTTCTACTTGAGCTGATCACGTGTGAAGAAACTTACTGCCCTGAGCAATTGTAGTGCCCCTATGAACACCAAATCCTCAGAACAACTTCAAAGATTCATAGTTTCTGTAAGTAGCAATGAAAGGAATAATTAAGGTCATTACGGACCCTGCATACTTAGTGTGTCTGTCTCTGGATCTTGCTTTTGATACAGGACTGGAGATAGCAACAGTGCGGTATTCAGAGTCTACATTCTAGATAAACTCCAATTAGAAATCACCCTAATACATTATGATTAAGGATTTCCTTGTTATAGTCTGGACCATTTGCTGATCTAGATTGCCTATAAATAGCTATGAAGAAGATCTGTTTTGCTGTCTATTAAGTCATTGTTAAACTGATGTGCTCACAGCTATAGACGCAATGCTGCCTAATAATCCTTTTCAAGACCTAGCATAGCAAAGTCCTAAAGTATCACAGGAGATAACTAGAGTGTCAGTGACAAAGATGCTGGTAAAGACTGTGTTTTATGCCATGACTATTCAAGAAAAAAAATATGAGTTTTCTTTTCCATGACATCTGTAACATCTCAGTCAGTGACTACTTCCAAGTAATTGTCTACTCTGGGGGTTGGTTGAGTGTTTCATGATGAGGAACTTTTGTTATACTTGGATAAACTCACTAAAACTCAGACTTGACTTTTGGCTTGCAAATAAAAAYGCTGGCTTCAGAAAGGACAAATGTTTTTTTGGCTTGAGTTTTGGTCAACAGTATCTCTTGGTGACACTCAAGAAGCACTGGGGGAGTTTCAAACTGATAAATAAGCCAAACACCACTTGCTTTTGACCAATGAAATYACGGGGAGAAAGCAAGATACCCCTTCATTTATAGTTAAAATTGGTGAAAACTTGCTTTAGTTCTCATTTCTTTGTGCACTGACAAATTCTCTAATTACCAACTTGCTATCAAACATTCCATGACAGCACATGTAGTCAGAGCAAAAAAATCAAATCCTTGTTTTTCTCACATTTTATGTTTTGTGACACAATACTGCGCTGATCTTTAATGCTTGTTTGCCACCTCACAATAAATGAGAATAAAGAGTGTAAACTCTAGCCATTGATGCTAATTAAACAAAAAGGGTTATAACCATAGTCCAACATGACAGAGATAAATCCAACTTGGATTTATTATTTGTTTGTTTGTTTATTTATTTATTTAATTAATTAATTAATTTGTCTATAGGCTAAGAACAATCTTCTGGGTCCTCTACTCCTGTTTTCAAGACAATTTGTGATGGTGACAAAATAGGAGTGTTTGTATCTATTACTCAGCTTTACATTGTAATTTACTAGGTACAATACCAACAGTCATCTTGTCTTTTTTGTTCAGGGCATGTGTGCAGGTAGGTTCATGGGGAATGAAAACAAGCAGAATTACCCTTGTAAAAACTCATCAAAAGAGCTAATGGCATTGTCCTACCTTCTATTAGGGGGGTTGTAACAGGGACTCTGTCCCAGAGCTTTCAGCTGAGAGAAATACAGGGACTGTTATCAAGAGTTTCTCAGAAAGCAAACTCCTGCAATGTTCAGCTTTCACTTCATTTCCAGATGTAATACAAAGTTTGGGTTTGTATTTTGGTTTTGATTTTGGTTTTGTTTTTAAACTTCTATCTCCTTAATTTCATTGGTTCCTATGTGACTCAAAGACAGCTACTCTCAGAAGTGGGCTACCATGGCAGATGAGAATGTCTTCAGTAGTCAAGCTAAGATTGACTGTTTATTCATGAGAAATTAGAAGCAAAGTCTTTTTGAATGAAGGGTTTTTCATAGTTAAAAATCCCAGATGGGGTTATTGTAGTCTTTTGTGAAGATGCTAATCAGTATATGTAAAATCCTTAAGAAATTTCCTTTTTTCACGAAAGGAGCTCCAATTCGACAATGCTAAATTGTAATCATTACTAGGATAATCCTGGCAGAACTGACAAAGATAACTGGTATGTTTCTTGCCCTCTGATCCCTGATGTGCCTCTTGTTTGGGTTACAAATGATCAACGTCCTGTCTTTGCTGTGCCTATAGTGAGACCAAAGGGCCTAGTCTTTTGACATAAATTTTCAAGTATAGTACTGAGGGACTCTCCAGTCCCTTCTGTATGGGATTAGACAGGGCTGCCCGCATGCAGTCCTACTGCTGCATGAGCGGGTTTGCCACTAAGCATACTTTCCAGTGTCTGTCTTTGTTGTTGTATGTATCCCCTTTTGGAGCAAACCCTGTTGATCCAGTGCGTTTTACTTGACTTTCATTTATTTGATGTCTTCTAGTATTAGGTCTGCTTGCCTCAGTTTTTATTACAGTTTTTCTCTTTTTCACTACAACGACTGCTTCTTTGTTTTTCTTTCTGTTCCCTTATTCATTCCTCAAATTGTCCAGGAAGCCCTCTTCTCTTTGCCAAAGAAGATAAATATCCATGTGACTCTTCTGGCTTATAGCCTTCTGTTTCAATTTCTTGCCTGATATTCCTCTGATTCTTCCTCCCTGGGAACCTCAAGTCACCCTCGTTAATCTTAATTATCCAACACATTCATCAGTTGAGGAAGGGGAACCCAGACTCTGTTTTTGTACAGGTGTAACACACGCAGTACGGACACTCCTTTTACTGACAGGCCATGTCCATATGCTTGGGCAGCGTTCCCAAACTCCTGGGTGAACCAGAGGAACACAGAGCAGGACTCTCTGCTCTTGCTAATCTCCCAGGAGCTGCATTTCAAGCCTATGACCTACGTTGTCTTTGGTGTTAGTCCATTAATGAGATCCTCTCAACCAATTAAAAATTCCCCTACACTCTCAAAGGTAAAGATTTTTTTCCTCTCGACTGAATAGTAGGATGCTATTTTTCTTTGTGTGTGTGTGTGTATCTGCCTGGTCCAGATGCCTTTCACAACCACTTACTAAAACCTACTGTAAGTATTGTATTTGAGGGTGTGCCTGGGGGAAAATATTCATGATCCCAGTGGATTTTAAATTGTTCCTGGTATCCTTGTTTTTGTTGAATACTATCTAAAACAAGCTTTAAATATATGTCCAGAACAAAACTGGACATTGAATTCACTCTAACTTTCATGGCACAAATTCAAAAACTTGGTATGATTGAAGGGAAAGATGGCAATTCACACAAATAACTTCCTGCGCAATTCAGCCATACCTCTAAATTGTTCCTGGCACCCCACAGCTGGAATCCTCAGTTCCTACTCAGAAAAATACAAACTTCTTGGTATACCTCTCCTCAGACTGTGAACAAACACATTATGTTCACTGCTGATTCTATATTGTTGTTGATTAAATGAAAACTGAATCTTTCTAACCAGTTCACATCACCTAAAGTTGAAAAATGTCAGCATTTATTGTCACCAAACAAAAAGCAAAACCACTGCATAAAGCAAAACAACTTTGGTATGGGAAATTGAGGTAATAAATCTCCAAGTTAAAATTTCTGATTTAAGAACTAATTTGAAACAAATAATGTGTTAAAAAAAAAAAAAAGGCAAAAGCCCAAACCCACATTTCTCCCACGTAAACTGGTTTTGAAAAGACACCAGCAAGTGCCAGAATTCACATATACACTGACATATGAAAGTGGCTGATCTGGGAGCATATTATAACCCACCCCAGTCACTTTTTGTTGTAAAACTGAGAACTAAGATTATAATCTAAGACAACTGTGGTGAAATATAATGCAATATTATTTCCCAGGTGGTAGCAGTGAATGAAAAGAATGATACCCTCATGGGAAGGGATAAAGAAAGATCTTTCAGAACAGAAAAGTAATTAATCGGTCACTGAGATAAAAACATACGGTCTATTTTACTGTAGCTGACCCACTGTAAATAAATAAATAAATAAACAGCTCAGAGGCCATCAGATAACCTGGTAGTCTTACTAGATGTCCGAGTAAATAGAAGTATGGAACTGCGATGTGGGCATAAAAATAATCTTGTTCACAGTCTTGATCTCAGCCATTTTTTTTTGTTTTATTTAGTAAAACAATTTTGTCTCTTTCCTTCAGTATTACTTCCCTAATTTTTGTCCCATGGATTGCCTAGGCTTTTGGATAGTGAAAATCAGTGCTTGGTCCCACAGCTGTTGAAGCTAATGAAAAATTCTACCATCTGCATGGCTATATAGAAGCAGAACAATCCTTACTGCTAGAAGGCTAGCAACAGTTTTCCAGTGTTCATTCTACCTGCTATTTTATTTCTAGCTAATTTTCTATTTTAGTTCTCTAGCTTCCTGACTCTTACATGAGGTATTTTTTTGGTTTAAATAATCTTTTAAAATTCCTTTAGATTTGATAGCTTCCATAAATGCAGTCTTTTATTGTCCCTGACAAAACATATATTCGGTTGTTTTTTCTTGATAGGGTTGAATTTCCATGGTTTTTTAAGATACCCTTTGGCTATTTTGTTTTTATGCTTAAGGTTATGCATTCCCTCTCTGATATTTTTAAGAAGCTCCCATGCTGAGCTGAGTCACTCTCATTAATGATTTTTTGATGTCATATTGTGGGGCTTTTAGCTGTGTCTTTTAAATACCCTGTCTTTAGCACAAAGATTTTTTGGTTTGTGTTATTTCTTTCCTCCAGACTGTTGTACTTGTCTGTATTGTGGAGAGGAAGAGAGAGTAATTGTGATCTTACTGTTTTATCATTCAGTGCCACGATCCTATTCAACTAATTCAGACATATCTCTACCGCAAAAAAAGTGAATCCTCTCTGACTGCCACGTGCTCCAGCATTTTAGTTTCACATACAGTTGTAAGGTTCTATCTGCCCCTACATTTTCAGACAGATTCTAGACAGTTTCTGTTTGCTGTTGAATACATGCCCACATTGCATCCATGTGTGTTGTAGTCAGAGAGTGAATCTCTACCCATGACAAAGGCTACCAAACAGGTTAAAGGATAGCACTATCAGATTCCATATTAAATGCTTACTTTAATTACTCTGGCACTGGACACTGCAGTGAAAAGCAGGAAGGTTGTTCTGACTAGCTTTTAGGGAGTGCAACGGAGAAAAGGCTCAGCAGCCTTACTCAGCCATGGCTGAGGCTCCCCCTTGCAGCAGGAGGGGAACAGGGACAGAAGGTTAGAAGGACACATCGGAAAACGTAAATGCGTAAGAAAACAAAAGGATGATGATGAGGAGAAGGTTTATAACTACCCTTACAGAGCGTAAGAACCTGACCTCCCCAGCAAATGTCTCACTTGCTTTCAGAGGGTGGCTCATGAAAATATGCTTGCACTGTGTTAGCATATTTATTCTCTGTTGATTGCATAACGCTGAGGGTGGGAAAACCAGAATAATAGTTGCCAATGAAATTCAGTTTGGGTTCCTTTCACATGAGCATCATGTAGTATTTCCAAAAAAGGTAATGCTAGTAGTAACCACGGTGTTTTTGGAGGCAGACATTTGGTGAGATCATTATATTTGCTTTCAGTTAGATTAGATTAGGTGAGATCATTATGGAAACAGGTGAATATTTTTTTTGGTAGTAAATTTTGTGCTCTCTGTGGAACTATCACACTCTGATTGTTTATTTAAAAATTGTAGTCTACAGTCTCATATTTTTAGAAGTTCTTTGTTTGTTTGTGGACTATTAAATGGAGAGAGAGGTTTACTAAAAAGATTGTACCTACCATTTCTATGAGTGTCCTGGTTCCAGCTGGGACAGAGTTAACTCTCTTCCCAGTAGCTGGAGGGGGTGCTGTGTTTTGGGTTTGGTAATGAAAGGAACGTTGATGGCCCATTGATGCTTTGGTTGTTSCTGGGTGGTGCTTGCACCAGGACTTTTCAGCCTCCCATGCTCTGCCACGTGCAGGGGGAGCTGGGGYGGAGCATAGCCGGGGTGGTTGACCCAGCTGGCCAATGGGGTATTCTATACCATGTGACATCATGCTCAGTATAAAACTGGGGGGGCTGGAGTGTTCGTCTTGCGCAGTTCGTTCAGAACATGTGGGGGGTGAGCAGTTGCATTGTGCACCGCCTGCTTTGTATATTTTGTTATTGTTGTTATCATTGTTATCACTGTTCTACTTTGTTTTATTTCCATTATTAAACTGTTTTTATCTCAACCCGYGGGTTTTCCTTCGTGTGCCCTCCCGATTCTCTCCCCCATCCTACCGGAGGGGGGTGTGAGCAAGCGGCTGCGGGGTGTTTGGCTGCCGGCTGGGGTTAAACCACGACAATGAGCAATTAAAATTGAAGACCATTTGGAAGAACCACATCTTGCAGCTGTCACAGGTTAATAAAATGCCCATGTGGATAGGCATAACTCTTTGGCTTATGACTACAGAATCTGCTAAGGAGAATAACGAATCACCATAATGTTTCCTAATTAATTAATCATGGGGAGGCAGGGAATACCCTATCAAATACATCTTGAGGAAGTTTATATACAGTTTATTCCAGCTAATACCTGGAATATACCTCACTCGGAGATTCTAGGAATCCCTCGTTATCATCCTTACTTTCACTCTGACAGCAATATAGGGGAAATCAGAGAGTGCTCTGCGTGCTAAATTTCTTCCCCTCCTCCCCCCCCCCCCCTTGTTTTCACTGGTGTTTTGAATATAGCAAAATCTATCATATTTCTACGTGTCTTTGCTTTTTTATAACATTTATTCTAGAAGAAGAAATGGTATATTGTCCTGGAATACAATGTACTGATACTGAGTTACATCACTTAGTCATTTTGGAATGTATTTCCTATGAAATAACACAAGATAAGTATGTTACATAGCTAGCTCTTATGCTTACAAAAGATTTGAACATGAGAGTTTTTTTGTCTGGGATCAGGACCAATCTCTATGTCAACAAATTTCCATAAGGGTTGCTGGATGCCTTCTTGTAAGTCCTAAATAGTTGTGCTTTTTTAAAGCCAAGGAAACAAAATATTTTTAAGCACTTTTTCTACAAATGTCCTGTTGATGAAGAAAAGCATGAGGAAACACTGAAAAGAAACTAAACTGTGGTGAAAGAGCCTCCTGTTGAACAGAATCATTCATCAAGTCCAACAGTAGCAGAAAGTAAATGAAAACGTGACCTGAATCAGCAGCTGAAAAAAAGAGTAGAAGTTAAGCCTGTTAGAAATGGTTCTGTCAGATTTTTGGCATAGTTTTTCCTTTATATTATATGTCTAAAATACTGTAGGTATGTTCTCAAAATAATAATAATAATAAAACTGTAGTAGACATTAAAGCAATTCTTCTTGAAGAAGCAATAGAAGTTTAATAGAAACCATCTGTTAAGATGCTTGGACTCAAGAGGCCATTGTTTTAGCTGGTTATTTTGATCTTTTTCTGTGATATTTTTAACAAAAAAATTCTTTGCAAAAATACCCTGTTTAAATAATTTCTAAATTAGAATGTCTGTATTTTTCCATTTTACGGGGGAAAAAAACAATCACGCTGTACTTTTATTTACTTTATAACTGCTTATATGCTCTCTTATTCATGGCAATAAGCTCCTCCTGGAATCATTTGCTACCTTGTATTTAATGAAGTCTTACGCTAAAGCTTTCTTGTAAGCATAGCATAGGAAGTTGAAGCATGTCACTAATATCTTGTAATAGTCAGCTTTTCTTCCCTGTTTTTTAACACTGAGCTCTGTCTTCTGCTCAGTAAGATGTATACAGGAGGGAGATACAGCCAGAAGCCAATAATGAGATAAACTCTGTCTCTGCAATGATTAGTAAATAAAATGTTTTTATTAAAGCAAAAGCACTAATAAAGAAACTCTTGGTTTTTCTCTCACCACACATTTCTTAACTTTGTACTTTCCTTCATTTAGAGGCCATCTCTGTGCATAGCACTGCAGCATAGTGTACAGTCCTCTGAAATAGGCCTTAACTAGTAGGTTTCAGTTCTGCTAGCAAGAGAGTTATAGAGCCTAGAACATTTAGGTAAAATGTCAGGATATTTTCTTGCTCCACACAGGTTTTGCACTGGGGCCATTTCACACAAGGGAATTTCGTGCTGCCTTGGCTACTAGCAATGCCAGGACACGCTAATGCAAAGCAGACAGTGAGAGGTCGTGGCAGCACAGCTGTATGGAGGTAGCAAACTGAACAGTGGGTAAGAAGGTAGACTTACCTACCGAGGAACGAGCAGATGAAGTGAACCAAGATAATGTGACTGTAATTTATGGGCCTAATAGAGAAAAGGAGTTGAATTCTTGATCAGCTTAAAGCACGGGAGTAGAAATCCTAACTTTTTCAGAGCTCGTACGTTTTGTCTGGTTGTACCCTAAAACCAATGGATGTTTTGCCTAACACAGGATCGGGCTTTTCACTCCATTTCTTGTACAACAGCATGTTCTCTGTCTACATTTAGGTTTGAAAATAGGAAAGAAAATTTATTCCTCATGATATAACATTATTCATGCTCTTGCATCCATAACAGAACTACCATTTAAAGATACTGCTGTTAAAAGCAGACTCTAATTTGATAACAAAAATAATTTTCAAAGCAAAAACTAATGTTTTACAGATCATCAGTAACCTAGAAGTTGTGCTTGGGATGTCATACGATATATGTATGCCATTTTAAGTTCACATATTAATTTATTTCTGTGTAGTGTTATGGAAATTATGTATGCCAGCCACCATAACAGGGTTCAACTCAAGGTTTCTGCTGAATCAATAAGATGAAAAAGATTAAAGCCCTTTTTATTGATAGCGCTACAGCTCGAGTGGGATGCCTCCGAAGAGGGACCCTGAACAAAGAAATCCCTGGGCAATTATACCCTTACAATCTAAGTTCCCCACCCTGAACGCAATAGTTCGGACCAATAGTAATATTAAGGTCTGGGGTCTTCTTGCTTTTTTATTGGTTTGATTTGTTACAAAGCAGTTGCTAAGTGGTCATCTTCTTATACAATATCACATCCTCTTAGGTCAGTTTTGGACGATTCTGTAGTTAGCTATTTGGCATGTTGTAATACGGCTGTTACAGTTCATATGCCACGATCTATAGGCTTTGTCTACTCTAACTATTAATGTTTAAGCTGCTAGCTTTGTCCACTCTAGCTATTATTAATGTTTAAGCTGCTAGCCCCAAGTTTTGACTTTGTCTACAACTGTAGGTAGAATTGCAAATTCTTGTAAAATTCACTTGTTTGAGTAAATACGTAGCTGCAGAGCTCCCTCTAGCAGAGTTTAGTTATTCCCAGTCATTTTATCCAGTGTGTCCTCTGAAGTGGTTCTACAACCGCTTTTCTCTTTGTTTTCTTAAAATAAATTGCTTCATATAGATGCTTTTTCAGAAGTTAAGGCTAGATATTCTGGGCATCAAAATTATGTTGAAAGAGATCTATGCAATGCAGGAATATTATTTTCATCACAGACCTAACAGAGGAGAAAAAATATTTTTATCTTGAAAAGATGTGAAAAGATACCTGAAAAGAGCTTTGAAATTTGCAGTCACCTGTACCCTCTTGTGAACATGTCAAATGTGCTTAAAAAAGAGGATGACAACTACATTACCACCAAAAAAGACAGATCTTTCTTTTTCACTGTGTATAAAATTGGGAGTGGTTCTTAAGAAGTTTGTAATTGGTAAATTGGGAAGGTACATTAACTAAAGAAAAGTGAGTTCAGGCTTTCTATGAAAGTTGTTTTTATAGAAAACAGATTTAATTGAACTTTCATTTTTTACTAAGTTGAAAATGCATTAATTTCACCATGAAACTTAACTTCAATGCTCTTTAATTGATAGCATTTGCTTTCTTAAAGTTTTTTCTTTATCTTCATAATACGTATTCCCTTTATGATATAAAATATATTTGATATGATGCAGCAGGTTTTCTTACGATCACCATTTGCTTGCTGCTTTACTTTATGTACTACAGAAATACATTTATTTTTATTTTTCTTAATTAGATAAATTAAATACATGTCTAGCAAAATCTTCTATTGAAGGTATAGGAAGAAATCAAGGAAAAAATAAAAGGGTAATAAAAGAGTAATAAAAGATAGCATGACCACTTTCAACCAATGTCACCCTGAAGCTTTGAGGAACAGAAACTGAGCAGTCTCATTAATATATGACTGTGTCCACTGAACTATTAAAACACACAACTTATATTCCAATACTCAGTAAAACAGAAAGGAGTTTTCTTTCAAGATCAAGCCCCAAGAGCCCTAGAATTTTAGTATCTACTGCTAATCTACTATGACCGGCATATTCATTTGTCTAAAAATAATGACAGCATTTGTTTTTCTTAAATGACATAAACTACTGATGGATATTAGGAAAACAAACGATGTAACCTATTGATAGATGCTAGGGATTTTAAATTAATCATTTGAAAGATGGAAGCAGGATTCATTTTATTTGATTTGTGTTTCTCTTTTAATAGAAACTCTGCTTTAGAAGACAGCGTGCAGAAGTTTGACATAATGACTTAAATGCCT
This sequence comes from Oceanodroma leucorhoa, assembly GCA_030449065.1. NCBI lineage: Eukaryota > Metazoa > Chordata > Aves > Procellariiformes > Oceanodroma > Oceanodroma leucorhoa. The sequence continues at coordinate 854,402 of JASVER010000167.1, forward strand.
TAAAATAGTATGTCTTTTGCAAAGTTCTGTAGGATACTAAAGCAGGAGCAAAGCTTCAGCAGGCTTGAAGCTGAGAGCTGGTATGTCAGAGAGCCACCACAGGAACCTTGCAGTATTCATGACTATTAAAGGGAAAAGGATGTTCCCTCTCTTTTTTCCTTTTTTTTTTTCCCCTTTTTCCCCTTTTTTTCCCCGTTCATTCATCAGTTTTGCTTGTATTTATGAATCACACTTCTTAACAGAACAGACACTTGGTTTTGTGTACTGCCAAGTATTTAAGAAAGGAAGAAAAGTAAGTAGGGAAAAATTATGATGTGTTAATATGCGCAAGATGACACTCCACTGCCAGCTAGATCTGAACTGCACATTCGTACTGGTTCAACAAATGCAGATGATCTCCTGTGTACTAAGGACTGAACAGTTTACCACAATATGTTTTGCAGTGTCTAAAAGGGGAGGAAGATTTTGCCCTCTAAGTACGTTTTTTTGAATGAGGCAGTGGTCCTTCTCACTAGCTTTTTCATAGGCCAAAAGGGAGAAGAGGAGGAACAACTTGCTCGTTTGGTGCATTTCCACTACTGAGATGGCCATTTCATAGGTCAGGAGGGACAGTTAGAGGAAGAGCTTGCTTATTTGGCCAATTTCCACATAATTTCCTGCAATCAAACCATATCCCTGCTTGCTTTTGCTGTGCCTTCATCTCTTTTTTCTCTAGAAGTCATACTAAAGGAGAATATAAACTGTATCGTCCTCCTAGCACGTAAAACCACATGTTTCTTAAAGGACTCTAACCTTCATGACTTCAGGTCAAAAAGGAATCAAAATACCTTTACTTTTATATAAATATCAAGTGGAAAACAGATATCAGTTATGCTTTTATAGAGACTGTGAAAAATCAGTGATAGCTACCATGTGCATATGTACTACAACTAACCATATTCACATTCCTTGCCAGCACTAAGCTAAGCCTGAATGCAGGTTTCTGGACTCAGGTTTCTTCTGAGCAACCAATGGTTTAAAGCTGAATTTAAGATTTTGATTAAATGGTAAGAGTCCTACCTGTGTAAGTTTTTGCCTTCACAACCCCCATAGCTGCAGCTGAAGTCGTAAGAGCCATATTTGTGCTGGGACACCTGGCTACAAAGAAGGAAGCTATTTAACCAGGCAAGGCACCCCACTCCTCCCTTTAATCTGTAATAACTTCAATTTGTTAACTCACAGGCTGTATTATAAAGCCTCCATCTCCCCACCCCCACCCAGGTTTCTTCATTGTTTTGCAAACATTATTTATTTGTCTCTTTTTAACATTTGAGAAACTTTTCCAGAAGAGATGTCTTTATTTCCAAAGATTAAAGGAAGTCTTTCTCTTAATATCTGCAGACTGATGAATGAGGGGATATGTAACGTACAAAGAAATCTTCCTATGTTATGAAGGAAACTGGGGGTGCTGCTTTGGCATTGATGTGCAGATAGCTAACACAGGTTTCCTGAGGCAAAAAACCCCAACATTCTCTGATCTGTATTCTGCAAATACTTCCCTTTTCTAGGTAACTGCAAGGTGAAAAAGTATATTCCATTTTTTAAAAAAGAGCACAGGCCAGATAGATAGGTGTAATACTTACATTTAAAATACGATATTCTCCCTTTAAAGCCATCTTCTGAGTATATTTATGAACAACTTAGTTTGTACAACAGGTTAAGTCATTTTCAAGTCACATTTAATTCAAACTTACACAAAGGTCCTGCATTCTCTGCTCAAAAGCTACAATTCTGTCTGATTTTATTACTAAATGTCTCTGCTTTACACATAAGATATCTAACTGAGTTCATGTCCTATTGCACCATTATTTTGGTGTGAGAAGCTTGCAAAGTCTAACTGGGATGCTTAAGAAACGTTATTTTATCTGTAATTCAAAGACCTTATTAGCTCTTACTCTATAAACAAAAAMCCCTTATTCTTATTTCAAACACAAAGGAAAATCCAAAACATCCTTAGAGGCATTACAGACTGGAATAAGGCCCTCAGAACTCAGAGTTCATTTTTGCTCTTACTTAGTGAGAAGTTGTAAGGCTTCAGCAAGAACCTGTTCTGAGTAACTGCATTTCCAGAAAGATGTGAGAGAGTTTGAGAGTCCAGGGGAGAGCAACAGTGCCCATCAGAGGTCTAGAAAACATGAATCTGAAAACATGACCAGTGGGAAAATACTGAAAAAATGTGTTGGGTCTAGAGCACAAAGACCCCAAAGAGCAGTGATAAATGTTTGGTAGGCTGCTGTTGAAAAGAGAAAGGGAAATAAATTTTCTTACTATCTACAGCTAGCAAAGTAACTGGTTGAAAGTAGAATAAAAAAATTGAATCAGACCTAAGAAAAAACAGGCTTTCTAACAGTTATGATAGTATAACAGTGGAATTGATAGCAACTGGAGAGCAGGGATTTTTTGTCAGTGATTCAATCTCCTGATTGATTTGATGAACAACTGTCAGACGCGACACTGGCATTATGACTGTTTCTTGGGCAAGAAGGTGGATAAATGGCCTGCCCAACCGTATTTTTTAGAATTATATGATGTGGAGAAGTGAGGGAGAGGGAAGCTCTCTGGTATGCTTACCCTATCTCTCCTTACCACCATGACAAATAGCTATATAACTAGGTTTACTTAAGGTCAGCTTCCTTAGGCAAGAAAAAGGAAAACACATCTAAGCCTTTCTTTGAGCATCTTCCCACATTTTTACACTTCGTTGAATGTGTATTTTCCAGTAGGAAAATAAACTAAAAGTCAGAACTGACTATATTGGTTGCAAGGCTTTATCCTTCTTGTAGGTGTGTTCAAAAGCTCTGGCTGGTAGGAAGACTTATGGAAAGAAAACAGAGTGAGGAAACACTGTATAGAAATCAGGTCTCTGTGAGTCAGAATTATGATTGCTATATGGGTGAGCTTATTTCCACTTCATGGATGCAACCCTCACAAAAATTTTTCCATGGAACAAGAGCTGGACATCTTCATGGAGAGACATCCCTCATGAAGGGAAAGTGGGACTCTAAATTTTGGGATGATAGTGTTTCACTAAAAAAATGTGCGGCTGAATATAGCTTAAAAAGTTGTTGGTGCTATGCAACTGAGAATCCAAATCAAGGCCTAAATCAGTACGGATGAAAGTAAGCAGCAGTGAAATGAATACCAGAAACATATAGGAGTACTTTTGTCATTAAATGTTATCTCTGTCACACTGTCACACTGACTCTGGCCTTCTCAAGTCAGCAACCCCTATTGATATGCTTCTAGAGCCTGGTCCTTTCCTTTTCTTCACATCAAAATTAAGGTAAAAGATGGGAGGGGAAAAGTGCAGATAATCTTGTTTAGGAAATGACCAATTGTATAACAACTTGGATTAACATTATCTTATTTACATAATATAAATACCAGAATAACTGGGTCTGCTATCTAGGACACCATCTTGGGAAGTGAGAGATCATAGAATCATAGATGTGACTTCAAATTCAGCTTTTACTACTTTCTTCTTGTGTAGCTTTCAACAGATCACTGGATTGTGTCTAGGTTCTTTGTTTCACCAAAAATGAAGATAAAAATATGCTTTCCTATATTCCAGGCATGTGAGTAGATTAAAAGTACTGAAAACTGTAAAAGGCTATGATAGTAGGACCTTTAAAAGTTAGGGTTAGGTACCACATAACTGGATTTGTAATAAACCATTAYTTTAATGTCCTATGGGAAATATTTCTATTGACAGGAAAATTCCTCCATGTATTTCTTATTATCAGGACAACTGCTAGCCTTTTCTTGACACGATAGCCATTCTTYCTGCTTTTTTAGTGATATGTTTATACTACCTGTCCCAGGTGTCATACAGTACAGCACTTACTTTGAATACCTAGAAATCTGTTTCCTTCATATTGGCCATGAGACAGGCTTATACTAGTATCTAGGTATGAAGGTAAAACCCTTGGTCTACAAGCTTTTACACTGGCAGAAAAAGCAGGAGCAATCATGGACACCAGATTTACATCAGCTGGTTTAGAAAAATTATTTATAAATAATCCCAAGGTTTCCTGACAATACATCATAGTTTGCGTTTTACTGGACAACAGAGCTTTTTGGATAGTAATGACATACAGCACTTCTAATCTTCAGGGTGCTCTGCAAACAGGAACTACTATCTCCTCTACAACAGAGATCTTTGAGCTCTCTGTTGACTGACACTTCCTGGCTTTGGCCAGGGACATGATCACCATTGTACGGCTTGTCAATTTGTTTATTTGTACTGCCTGACCTCACTTAAGTACACCAGCTTTTGTGCTTTTATTCTTATCTGTCTCAGCATAATGGGAGGGAGAGSGAGGCAGAGATTAAGAATTGAGGAGCAAAACTGAGAACATCTCATATGATGCCAGTATTTTTTTTTCCACCTCAATTCAAGCAAAAGACTACTAGAGAGTAGCTTGGAAACCCTTTAGCCATGTGTCCTTGGCTTTCTGCCTGTTTAAGAGGTCTTGCACAACCTGTGTTTTATGTGCTGTCGCCTTGATTTCTCTATATTTTAGCTGGTCTCCTGGTGCCACTGTTTGCCATTGGCCTGCCTTCAAAGCGAGTGCCTGTGGACAGTACTCATACAGTATGTAACATATGCTTTGACAACTCATGTGGTCTTAATGGGTTTCCCAGTTACAGAGGCTAAAAGAGCAAGGCAGACTGTTCTGCAGGCTACCACACAGCAGTTCTTATGAATAAATCCTTTAGATAGGAAAAAATAAATCATTTCTACAATGTTTGTTTTTTATCTGGTAGATATAATAAAGTCTTTCTCTCCTGTGGCAGGGGAAAGTGCAAATAGGATATCCGCAATGTCATTTAAATGAATAATGACTTGGAGACTAGTTAACTTCATTTCTATAAGGCTTCATGATATCTTCAGTACTTGCAGCTACGTGACATGTTGAAGAAGTATGTCTAGAAATCAGTGATTATCTTTGTTCAGCATCCTATTGCATTCTTTCTTTAAATCTATATGGAAAGGAAGATGTTTTTCAGAAAGCAATTTATATGCCTCACCTTACAAAACAGCAAGGAAATGAACCTTGCTGCAGGGACCACTTCCTTTGATTTACTTACAGCTTTTGAAGTGGTATCTCATTATCTTCTTTGTATCCTCTCATGTTTTCCTTGACTTTGTTATCTTGATCAGCTTTCAATCACCTCTACACTGGCTTCTCCTGATCCTGGATCCACTCTTCTGCTTCTTGTGTTCTTTTTCTCTCCGTGAGTTAATAGTGTAATATATATATATAGTTATGTAATAAAAATAGTAATGGATCTATACTGATAAACTGACGACCATAAGCAATTTAACTGCAAGAATCTCTGAAATTCATTCAGTTTTTTAAACCTTTCTTGGAGCAATATTTCATATTATGCAAGATTTGCCTGCATTGCCTTTCATATTTCTCACTTACATATTATCATTCCCATTCCTGTATTCTTCATTTTTATCTTCAAGTTTATATGCTTTCAAGGTACACTGATTCCTTAACAAAAAAAAAAAAAAAAAGATTTTTTTTGGCTTTTTTCTGAAGGTAAAATGGTGTAAATACATTATGATGGTAATACCACTCAGCCATTTAAACTGTGGTTTTAAGAAATGGAAAGGTATTTTTAACTCACTGTATAATTCTTAATATGATTGCTCCATTTCTCTGCACAAAATCAGAATAAATTCTGAAACAGACTGGTTGCCTCGTAGGGTTGGGATAACTGGGGCTTATAGAATCTTTTCAATGTACAAGTTTAAACATAGCAGACATCTACCTAGCGTTCATTAATAATCTAATGTAGTTGTCAATTATTCTGGTTTGATCATAAATGCCATAGAGATTTGTACCCAGCCCCAGCTGTTTGTAGTCCCTACCAAATACTTTCCTTTCTTGTACAGCTTGTATTCCTGCCTGCTGTCCCCACTGCCTTTTAATGCGGGACACGCAGGTAGGGAGAGGATGAAGTAGCCTAGTCAAGTGCCCTGAATTTGTTTCTGAAATAAATTAGAAGAGGTTAGAATCTTTTAAAATGCAAGTGCTACCGTCACAAATGGGATAATTTTCCAACAGGAAGCAGAACTCTAATTGTCCACCGTTTTTGATGATGCAAAATCTCTTATTTCTTCTAACATGCTCTTACAGTTTGACAGTCAGTTTCATTAWCTCTATTTCAGAGAGAGACACTTCCCTCCACTACGAGAATTCATGCCCATCAAGCTATTTTAAGGATATTTTCTGTTACTGCTTTTTTTCCAGTAATTAGTGTTTCCATGTTCTCATATACATTTACAAATTATAATACAGTTGTAAACAGTATTTTTATTTTGAAGACATGACTATTTTAAGACACACTTACTGTATAATTCTAAAATGTAATTGTCAAGAACCATGCAGTGTTAATTAATAATGTGAATGTATTCTCCACAAGTAGTCTGTGCTATAGCATCTCTTCYACACCCTATGATAGCAATAGTGATATACTGGTTTCGATGGTAAATTGTACATGCTGTTGAGTACAGGCAGAGTTTTCTAAAGATTGGAACAAGATTTCAATAGCATCTATAAAACAACAACTTTAACCTTACATACATTGACCTCAAAAGGATTACTATTCTAAATTCAGGCATGCATGTAAACCATGGAAGTGTTAGAACCTTAATTCTTACTGAAGATCTGATTCAAAAAGCAATCTCAAAAGTTCTTAAAAACCAGCGTCTTTATCTGCTTTACCTTTTGAATAATAAAGTTTTGAAATTACAAAGGACAGCAGTCTAAAGGATAGACTAACTAAACTGTTACTGTTTCCAAATATTTTTTTTATGCATGTCATTTTTTCTATCATTCTTCCACCTAATTCTTTAAACCAAGTACTTACTTGCAGAATCAAAGCAAGTACGTTTTTACTGTCAATGGAAATAATTTTTATCAGAGATCCCCAATGCCACACAAGGTCCTGAATTGTTATTTTTGCCTTTTCTCTGGTTAAAGATAGAAGTTTTTAGATAGAATTCTGCATTTGTTCGTATGTTTACGTGTTCGCAATTCTCAGCTATCTCCTGAAATGCAAATTAAGCTGTCCTTTACCATCTTCTTAATTAGGAAGAAACTCAGAAGGATGTTCTTTTCATGCTCTTGAAAATTCAGCAAATACACTTTCTTCTTAAGTTGTCCGAACTTGAAGAGCAGCTCAGAATTTTGATGGACTTGCTTTTGTATTGGAAGAAATCAAGCAGAGCTTTGAAATCTTTGATGTACAAAAGAAACCTTACTAACCGGCAGAGTTTAAAGTTGGGGGAGGAAATCTGTGTTCAGGGTTTTTTTTAAGACCTATTATGTTGTTTCTTCTGTTGGTTTAGCTTTCTTTTTATGTTCAGAAGTGAKAGATACGATTTCTGTCTCAGAGAAGCTTTCTCACAAATTAGCAACTTTTCTTCTCCAACAGGTGACTTGCAGGTTTCAAATTTGAAGTCTTGTTCTTTGAACAAAATGGGAACAATTTGTTGATCATTCTGGATTAGCCTTTTCCCCATAATTGATCAAGTGACATATTTGCTTGATAGATGATTTCCAGTTTAGAAATTTGAGGAAGCTCCTCTTTATGGGAAACTTTAACTTCACAAGTTGTGTGGGACTCAGGTTCACAGAGAGAGTCTTGATTTCTTTTAACTGGCTTCAACGTGAGTAGAGCACTCTGGTACCTTCCATTGTACAGTGTGAGCTTTCTGTCAAATTGTCAACAATTGCCAAGCACCTATTTTTCTGAGAAAAAAAGTCACCAAATGAAAAGGATATAATAAAAGAGTTGTGAAAGCCTATTCTGGTTAAATGGTGACTCTGCCAAACATTCTATATAAATAGGGTGCTGAAAGTGTATTTTTACCTATATGTACCATCCACAAAGATCTCGATCAATTTCACAATATGACTTTGTGAAATAACTCATAAGGTAACTGTGAGTAATTGGGAGTAAATTTCACTGAATTACCTAAACTCAATAGGATCATAAGAATTGGTGGCATAGCATAATAGCATTGAGCTGCTATGAGCTTAGTTTTGCACTTCTGAAGTTCTTGCACTTTAAACCAGTAGAGGTATCAAGCTCACAATAGTTCAACACATATCTTACTCCACAGGTCGTCTGATTGTACTACTGAATTTAGATGTAACTGTGAGATTTGCTCTGAAGCAAGATCTGCTAAAGAGAAGTTGTTTGAAGTGGTCTTAAAAACATACATTTTAAATAAACCCTTCATTTTGAGCATGTAAATAACAGTATAGAATTACAGACTAAACATTCAGAGCCCGTGAGCTAACAGGCAGTGGAAATTCACTGTTCCGTTCAAGGGACAGGGAACACAACATTTTCTAAAATGGAAAAAAACTCATTCACGCTTAAGTGGAGAAAATTTGCATTGGTTCACATATATCTTGCAGCTAAAAAAAAAAAATTTAGTTCAATCTGCTTTTAAACAAGTTTATTTATACTGAGATAACATTTGCAAAGCACCCTAGAAACAGGAAGATGTGAGTTTCTGTTTCTAATCTCAACAGTCATACGATACGTGGCCTTAAGGTAGTAGGCACCATTCAAAACAGAATAGATTTTTTCCATTCATCTAGCATATTTTGTTAAGTTGTAAAAATTTGAAACAAATGTACTCAAAGATTTAAAAAAAATCAATGATATCATCAATCAGATATATATAAAGCATATGTACAAATAATTAACAACTATTTCCCTGTTGGAGGAAAGAGGGTTAAAGGTCTGGGTTTTTTTGGTAACAATTACTTGAGGCAATCTTGTATATATTGTAATGCTGAGGTAATTTTAAATCACTTTTGTATGTATCAACTTGATAGCTTTTACAGTTAGATGATTAAGTAAAGAGAAAAAATAAACCAAGGAAAGTCCCTGACTGATGGTGGTATCTGTATTGCTAGAAGCTGACATTTCTAATTCAATAGTATGATTTGTCCATACTTATCTTAATCCCCAGAATTAAATCTCTGAAAACAGATTCACTATGAGATGCCCTTGCTCGCATAAGGTAAGACAGTAACTGCAGCACAGATTTAAATAAAACCATAGTGATGAAGGGTGTGGAGGTTGAAGAACAATATCCATGTCTTCAAAATATAGCTTGAGATGTCTATGGTATGTCACCAGTGATTGGGGCACTATCATGAATGATCTTGGCACAGTGAAGAAATGAGAAGTCAGCCTGTGGTGGGGCCTGAGAGACCTCGCCCTGCCAGCCCCTAAGGGACCGATGGCACAATTCTGTAAATTTAACATCAGGGAGGACTAAAAGAGAGGAAATTGCCAAATCTCTATTGATTTCAACAAAATTAGGCTGATTTATCTCAATCAGGAAGGACTAATGAGGACACATTCTTTACCTCATTTTCTGTAATTTTTTTCTCATGTCAGTGCGATGGTCTGGATCATTGTTATGCTTTACAAATCAACACATTCTTTACTTAACGCATTTGTGATTCCGCGCAAGTCCCTTAGAATGTCAAAAGGCTTAGACCTTTCAGATAGGAAGCACAGTTTTAAGAATCCACTGGAGCAAACTAAATGCTTCTTTTCATTTTGCTCTATATTGAGTTTGAAGATACTATTTCTTCCAATTTTACAAAGGCATAGTTAATACTAGCCAGCGTGCAATATGTTCTGTAAAATAGAAACTATTTTGCAAAGAGTTTTGGTGGCTTTGTGATTAAGAAAATAAAGTCTTTTGTACAGTACATGTGGATACAATATTATTCTCTCTGCAAAATAATTGCAGTATGAAAGCATTGTTTTGTTCTTTTAATTCTTATTCTTTTAGACATAGACTTCTCTGCACTAGTTTCACAGTGACGACAGTTAGCATGTGGTGGGCTACAATACCGTCTACCAGTATTAACCTATGACCAGACTCTTTGTTAAAACTAATGAACACCAGTAGGGGCTCTATTTTATAGTGCACTTTCCCCCAAGTTAAACATAGAGAACTTCCCCCTATATTTTTACTTTAACTATTGAAACGATAAAAAGAAAGCATAAAATGAGCTAAAGAAATTTGTTGCAGCTCCACGTTGACTTTAGCTTGCCTGTATTAATATGTGCAGACTTATTTGAAATGTTGCTCTTTTTTTGGCTGGTGATAAAGTCAAACATATTAAAGTCTTTCTCAATTGGCTTCTTACAGTCTCTTTACCCCCTGCAGCTTGTGTTGAAAAGGCCAAATTCTGCTTACCTTACTGACAAAAACAGTTCTTTTGTCTTTTTTAGTAAGATTATACATGTGAATAACAGAAGCAGAATTTGGTCCAAAGGGACTAACTTAACTTCAGCAGATTGAAAACAGTTACAGCAATTCACAGTTTTAATATGAGCAAATGCACATGCCATGTCTTTTTTCTTTACTCCTGCTGGTTGTCCATTTATATCTTTTGGGATGTAACTGTATGCAGTGTAAGTAAAGATTTTCTCTGTGTATTTTTGCATCTTGTCTATATATTCTGATTTGTTTTAAAAAAATACAGTCAGAATTTGTATCTAGTATTTGCACAGGAGCTTATAAACCACATCTTACAGCATTTCCTAACCAGTCGTAAGGAGAGTTTTGGCTGTGGAAAGGCAGCAGTATTGGGCCTATTAACTAATTCCACTGTAAATTAGTACGTATGTTATTTACTTGGGGAACAAAGCTCCACTTTAAATAGATTTTTAAGGTAACCTAATTATCAGGCAAATACTAGTTCGCAGCCTCTGGAAAACTCCACTCTTCCTAAACTGTTAGATGTAAATCTGCCATCTTGTTTTTACTAAATCCCTCTGATTTTGCTTAGTATAAGCTGGCTCAGATGCCAAAAAAAAAAAAAAAAGGACCACCGTATGGTAAATTTTTCCGTGTAAAACCAAACAACTAATCAAAAATACTGTTTGGAGGTAGCTGAGAATACATACCCATGCAGCTTAGGTTTCAAGCAGCTATTGAACACAGCAGAGAGCAAACCCTGGCTGCATTTGGCTTCTGTGGAGTCTAAACGTGTTTTTTATGTGGATCCCCAACGTATGATTTTTGTTTGTTTGTTTTGCTTTTCATTTTATACAGCTAACTTTTTAAAAGAATTCTTGCAACTTCGTGGCTTACCCTTAACGGCACAGCTGGCTTTCCTCTCCACACTAGATTGCTCCGCTTTCCCCTGAGGCATAGCAGTCACCTTTGACACGACCAACAGTAGGTAAGGCAGCAGAAGTTATGATAAGAAATCAGGCTTTGAGAGGGAGGTGTTTACCTGTTGCTTCTGCAGTTTATGCTGATGTTAGATGGGCATTTAAAGCTTTTGCTCAACTCCTCATTTAACCATTCCTCTGCTGACACGGATTGGGGTGGAAAGTGATGGGTTTCCACGGAGAGCTGCGTGGCGGGGGCAAAAGGAGTTTAGAATCAAATGACACAAAAACAGGCAGAAACGGTCTATCTCTGCTGCTCCCTGAAATTGAGGCAAAGGCTGTGCAGAAGGCGCTCTTGACGACGCGGATGAGAGGAGTCCTTCCTGCTGCCGGGGCGCACCCGGCGTGTGCCCCTGCACGGCCCGTGGAGGCGGGCGGGGTGCGAAGCGCGCTCTCCCGGGGGCCGCGCCCGCGCAAGGTGCCCGCGGGGCGCGGCGGGGACGCGGCTGCTCGCGGAGCCGCCCGGGCGCCGG